>WNWU01012732.1:298917-312490 GCA_012654045.1 Ptyas mucosa
AGAAAAAGAGAAAAAAAAGAGAAAGAGAGAGAGGAAGGGAGAGAAAGTCCTTGATTTATGACCAGAATTGAGCCCAAAATTTTGGTTGCTAAGCAAGAGCATTGTTAAGTGAGTTTCACATTGTACTCAATTCATGATCTCTCCTGGTTCTAACAGTCATATGCAAGTTAGGGAAGAACTATGCCATGTATCATCTTTTGCATTATTAAAGCTATTATTAAATATTATTTTCATTAGAAGTTAAAACTGGATTCATATTGTTTTTGTGATTAATCACAATGCTTTAATTATGTTCAATTTGTAACAATAAAAAATACATCCTGCATATCAGATATTTACATTATGATTCATAACAGTAGCAAAATTACAGTTATGAAGTAGCAACAAAAAATTTTATGGTTGGGGGTCACCACAACATGAGGAACTGTATTAAAGGGTCGTGGCATTAGGAAGGTTGGGAACCACTGGCTTAGAGGAGGAAAACAAGAAAAAAAAATATTCTGAACCGGAGCCTGAGAGGACCACAGATAGGTGTCCTCTCATGTGCCAGCTCTGCCTATTGACTCCTGCACTGCAGAAAAGAGACAGAAGAAGCGGGCAATGACAAAGACAGAAGAGGTGGGGTTCAGCACTGCAAAAGGACCCCGTTGCTGTGGCCTGGCTGCTATTCACCAAAGGACCAGCATCGTGATGCAATATTCACTCCATAAGACGCAAAGGCATTTCCACCCACTTTTTTGGCGGGAAAAATGGAGCATCTTATGGAGCAAAAAATACAGTATATGCTAGCTGCGGCATTATGCATGCACACAGATTCATGCATGTGTGTGTGTGTGTGTGTGTGTGTTCCAGCGTAACTCTGGAATGCCTCAAGCAATTTCAGCTAAACTTGGCACAAAGATGACTTACTCTCTGGAAAAAAATACTGTGGAGGTAAGACACCTTTAACACCCTTAGGGGTATGTGTTCTGTTAAAATACACCTGTTGTGCCTTAAAATGGCTTCTACTGTACAGCACAGTGGAGTTGCCATGGTAACGGCTTCACAGTGCTCCACAAGGGGGGGATACCTCTGGTAAGGGGGAAAATCCAACATTAGAAATTACGTTTGGTCTGGACATTTTCAACAAGGCTTTGATTATTCTTGAGGACAAATATATGGCCATGATCACCACTACGAGACTGACATGGCATACTTCACAAGGTTACATACAAGAAAAGAACTACAATGTCAACAGCTTAGTGCATATATCGCAGACAAGAAGCCACTTCTAAATCAAGATCAGAAAAAAGCATACCAAATGATCATGGATCAGCTAGAGCTAGCAAAGCAACAAGGTGGTATCATTTTACTTAACACTTCTGGGGGCACAGGGAAAACATTTTTAACTAATTTAATTATCGCCGAAATCAGGGCTCAGGGTGAAGTTGCTCTTCCTGTCTAATACAGGATTGGGATAAATAAATACCCGGGCAATGCCGGGTTATCAGCTAGTAAGTTATATAGAGAAGGAGAATATTATTTTTCCCCCTTCATGTTCTCTACCATACTATCATCTAAACCTTTGTCAACCATGTAATGAAGCACTAATTTAACTAGGAGATGGAAAATGACTTTTATTGAAAAGAACAGACACAGTGCAAATATGAAAAAAACATGATGTAATTGATTACGAAATATGCTTTCTATGTTGAAGTGAAGTCACCCCTGCATCTACCCAATCAGTGTTAAAACTACTGTTAAAATTACATTGTTAGATCAAATGGTCTTTCCGTCAATCTACCGCATTCTGCTGCACCAACTTTGTCCTTTTTTCCATCAACTTTGCTGCAAATCTAGCAATCCTTTTACCAACTGCGAGTTAGAACCTAACAAACAATATCACAAAAAGTGCTCTTTAGACTTAGGGGTGCTGGTATAAAAGATCCTGCCCAGTTGATGTTCCCTCAGGTCTGAGTATAGGGGGCAATCAAAAATTACATAGGACATTGTTTCTACTTCCCCCGTCCCACATAAACAAACTCTTTCTCTAACAGGACTACCCTTATACCTACCCCAAAGCATGTTTGTTTGAAGTTGGTCTAACCTCAATTTGGTAAAAACAATAAGCTATTGTAGTAGTAAAATTTAAAAATGTAATTGTAGCCAGAAATTAATTCCTTGAGAAAGGACCTATTTAGAGTGAACTGAGCTGGCACCATGCTGATTTTTTTTAAAAATGACAACATAAGTAATATTTGAACTTCTGACACAGTAAATAAGACACAGAGAATGAAATGAGATTTATCAGCTTGAATGGGAAAATTTAGCTTGAAAGTAGATCTTGACCAGTGGTGGGTTTCAAAATTTTTTACTACTGGTTCTGTGGGTGTAGCTTGGTGGGCATGGCATGCTTTGTGGTCATGGCTTGGTGGACATGGCAGGGGAAAGATACTGTAAAATCTCCATTCCCACCACACTCCAGGGGAAGAATACTGCAAAATCCTCATTTCCTCCCGATCAGCTGGGACTTGGGAGGCAGAGAATAGATGGGGGTGGGGCCAGTCAGAATTTTTACTACCGGTTCTCCGAACTACTCAAAATTTACACTACTGGTTCTTCAGAACTGGTCAGAACCTGCTGAAACCCACCTCTGATCTTGAGAATAAGTAACAAAACTGTGTCTGTTTTGTAAAGTTAAAGCAACTTTTTTTCAACTAAAATAAAGACAGTGTCCCCTAGAATACTTGAACCATGACCAGTAAAGGACACACAGACAAGACCATTTAAATTGTACCATGAGAACAAAACTGAATATGGAGTGTGTTGTAGAGTCTTTGATGTCAAGGTCCATTTCAGAGATTACAAAAAGAAGAAAGAAAGAAAAAGAAAAAAGTAACACACACAACTTCCTTCTTATTGCTACAATATTAATGCCAATATATACAATGCCATACTTTGACAAGATAGATATGTCGGGGCAATTAAAATGTCACGGACTTTTATTTCTACAACTAGAGAAAAAAAATTAGTGTCCATATAGTTTAATTCACTCTTTTTGTTAATTGTTCCTGTTTGTTAAGATCTGGTCTAATTATAATGATGTAACATTTGGGGAAAAAGATAAAAGCCAGGAGCCCAGCACTAGAGGCCAAGATGGCAAAGATCTCCACAGCTATTGTGTATTTTCCTTTGGTGCTTATGTAGGCAGGGACAAAGGACAACCAGATACTGCAAAACACCAGCATGCTGAAAGTAATTGACTTGGGTTCCTGGAAAGTGTCTGGTAACTTCCTGGCTAGGAAAGCTGCAATAAAACTAACAAAGGCCAGGAAGCCCATAAAACCTAAAACAGAATAAAACATTGCAACCGAACCTTCATTACATTCTATAATTATTTCACTATTTATGGACCACACGTCAAAGTCTGGGAAGGGGGGAGAAATGCCAAGCCACGCCATACAAAAAGTACTTTGAATAAGAGAACAGGAGAGAACAATGGAAAGGGCCAGGAAAAGGGCAAGTCCTCATCCTTGATCCTGGTTTGGTGGCCATGAAAGCAAAAACCACAGTGATGGTCTTGGCCAACATGCAAGAAACAGCCACAGAGAAGATGATCCCAAAAGCAGTCTGTCGAAGGAGACACGTCACCTTCATGGGCCGACCGATGAAAAGCAGAGAACAAAGGAAGGAGAGGAGGAGGGAGATAAGGAGGGTGTAGGAGAGGCTGTGGTTGTTGGCTTTGACGATGGGAGTGTTGTGGTACTTCAAGAAGATTCCTAGCACAAAGATTATGATAAAAGAAAGCACAAGAGCTGATGTGGCTAAGCTTGTCGCCAACAGGTCTCCATAAGATAGATAACTTACATGCTTTGGCATGCATAAATCCTGTTTATTGTTTGGATATTGTTCTTCTGGGCATTGGAAGCAATCATCCATATCTGAAAAAAAATGTATATATTTAAGTCAAAACACTACCAGAAAGCCCTTAGTATACTGCATGATATTATGGTGCCTCACTGATACAAATGATGCTACTGTTATGATTGAGCTCCAGTGGAATCACTTTTTTTTCTTGGTAAAGAGTTTATACTAAAGAACACATATTCTTATTAGATAGACAGAAACTTTGTTTTTGATCACTAAAATGACATCCAGTAAAAGAAACAAAGCGAAGTTCAACCCTTAATATCAGTGAATTCTATCAACCTTTTGTGAATGAAGGTTATGTTTAATGTAGTAACGTTTTGCTACTTTTAGACAGATAGATTATCTTTCTTATCTAAGAAATAAAGAAATGCAAATTAGCAGGATGCCCTGTAAATTTAGATAAAATGGATAATCAGTGTGTGGTAAATGTCCCTGTAGAAATGGCAGTGTATGGACCGTGGTTTCTGAGGCAGCTACATAGTATATCACAGGGGCAGTTTCAATTTTCATAATGAATATTTCTATATTTCTCATCTAAAACAGCAGAGGAGAACAGCATTCACCCTACACAATTTCAGACAAATGGTTATCCAACATCTTCTTAAAAACTTCCAGTGTTGGAGCATTCACAGCTTCTGGAGGCAAGTTGTTCCACTGATTAATTGGTGTAGCTGTCATAAAATTTCTCCTTAGTTCTAAGTTGCTTCTCTCTTTGATTAGTTTCCACCCATTGCTTCTTGTCCTATCCTCAGGTGCTTTAGAGAATAGCTTGATTCCCTCTTCTTTGTGGCAGCCCCTGAGATATTGGGACACTGCTATCATGTCTCCCCTAGTCCTTCTTTTCATTATACTAGACATACCCAGTTCCTGCAACCGTTCTTCATATGTTTTAGCCTCCAGTCCCCTAATCATCTTTGTTGCTCTTCTCTGCAGTCTTTCGATAGTCCCACTTTTTTTTACATCGTGGTGACCAAAACTGAATGCAATATTCCAGTAAGAATTGGAAGGGACCGTCTAACTCTATTCTGTAACTAAAGGTGGTACACTTATGAGGTTATATTTCCCAATTCCCTTATTTCCCAATTCTTTTTCTTGTTGAATTGAGAAAATGGAGAAAACTCCTAGCCTCAACTAGCTCAAGTGTCCCTCTATTAAATGTTCCTCCCTCTCTCCCTCTCTTTTTTTTACCTGTCTGATCTGAGATCTTCCCCTTTGGACACAGAGTGCAACCATAGCAGCAAAACAATTTTCCTTCAATTTTGGTCTTCCTGTAACCTGAATGGCACTTCTCATTACAGAGTGAGAGGGGTCTTTCCTGTTCAAAATAATAATAATAAAAAGATAGTTTGCAATATAGAAAAGTTTTCAAATGCTATATCTGTAAAAGTAAAAATATTCTTTCTGTCTGATATGGCCGGAACAAAATAATGAAAAATCCTGGAAAATTTGAGAGAAGAAAATCCCTCCTATTACTTAGGCTAGAGTCAATTTTGTGACACCTGGAAGCAAAGAGGCAGAAAGAAAAACTAAGATGCGTTAATAAAAAAAACAACCCTGAAAATTAGATAACCAGCTGTCATCACACATAGAAGCAAATTGTTTCCTGAAACATTCAGATAAGGGGTGAAATCCAGCAGGTTCTGACAGGTTCTGGAGAACTGGTAGCGGAAATTTTGAGTAGTTCGGAGAACCAGTAGCGGAAATTTTAAGTAGTTTGGAGAACCGGCGAATGCCACCTCTGGCTGGCCCCAGGGTAGGCTGGTAATGGAGATTTTGCAATATCCTTCCCCTAGGAGTGGGGAGGGAATGGAGATTTGCAGTATCCTTCCCCTGCCACGCCCACCAAGCCACACTACACCCACCAAGCCATGCCCACAGAACAGGTAGTAAAAAAAATTGGATTCAGATATATCTAGATGAAACAATCCTGAGGATATCACATTATGACATTTCCACTTTTAGCCAGCAGAATTGCTGACAAATAAATGGACCAATCTCATTCTTTGTTGACTTTAATAGTGGTGTGGTTTTGAATTGCATTTATCTTTTTTGTTTTGTTTTCTTTATTTATGCATTTATTCCACTTCCACTCTAGCCTAAAGCTGGGAATTTCCACCAAGGGTAATTATGTGCTGCCAAGTACATGCACTCGAACAGCATTCTTCAAAATGAAAAAAGGTCTTCTGCAGTCATGAGATAAGCCTAAGACTGAAAATCAAGCTTGTCAGATGTTCCATCTTTTCTATCCTGCTCTATGGAGTAGAGAGTTGGTCTCTGACAGAAAACCACTTGAAGAAACTAGAAGCATTTCAAATGTGGATTTACAGACGGCTGTTACGTATAAGCTAGGTTAACAAAATCACAAATGAGGAGGTGATAAGCCGCCTGGGAAAGCAAAGGGAAATCATCAAAGCCATTAAAAAGCAAAAGTTAGAATATTTTGGACATGTGATGCGAACACCCTGAAAAATACAGCATCTTTCACTTAATCCTCCAGGGAAAGATTGAAGGCAAACAAGGTGCAGGCAGAAGAAGAACATCATGGCTTCAAAACCTAAGGGAGTGGTTTGGACAAAACTCAACAGCACTTTTTCATGGGGCTGTTCACAAAAATAGGATCGCAACATGATCGTCAATGTCTGATGATGGATATGGCACAAGAAGAAGAAGTACGTGCACCAGGAATTTAGACTCTCAATTGACAAGATTGACAATTAATATTGTTAACTGCCTAAAAAAGCAATGTTGCAGTGTTAATTTGCAATTTGGAAAAAGTCAAAACTACTACAAACCATTCTGGAAAGCATGGGCATGTACTTTCTACAATCATCCAGATAGAGTTAACTTGGATTAGGGAAAAAGAATTGAATCTCTCCAAGATTCCTTTGTGTTCAATAGAAATGTCTCCGTAGCTGACAGTGATTTTAAAATCCATAGCAATAATTAAGAAATTAGTCTGGGATTTTTGATAGTCCTTAACATTTCTAGAAAGGATGCTCATCATCCAGTTTAGACAGAAGGATTGGTATTTGCTCACTTCAGCCGTATGATTATACAATCATTGATTATTAAGTTTAGAATCAGAAAAAAATGCAAATAAGGGATCCTTGGTGCTCTCTGAGCTTGCTTGTTTTCTTGCAGATGTTTCATTACCCAAACTAGGTAACATTCCTCCCTCTATGTATGGGATGTTATCACCAAGGACCTCTCATATCAACCCTGAGCTACAAGTATTCTCTTTTATTGTCTATGGAGATTCTCAGTCAGTCATGTCATGAGTGTCCCAAAGGTGCAACTGGCCTTTCTGGATTTTCTTTGAAGATGTTTCGCTTCTCATCCAAGAAGCTTCTTGAGCTTCACAGGATATTTCTTGTGGTGATGAAATAAATGAAAATCAACATCTAAACTGCCCAGCCTTCTTAAAGCTAAAGGTGTAAAAATCTGATAATAAATTACTACTACTGGAAATATTAAATCATAGCTAATTAAACTTTCCAAGTATTATTTGCTTTAATAAATTAATATTTTTAAAAATATTTATTTTTTCTGGAGTATTAGAGAGAGAGGAATTAGGCAATATTAAAATTGTTGCTATACAGTAGGTTATCTAAAAGCAAATGTTAAAGAAACGGTCAGAAGTGGACATTTCTTCAGAATGAAGGGAAGACAATATATGCACTTTCTAATGAGGTATGAATGTGAAAGTCGTGACTCATCATAATAAAATTGAACCAAGCCATTATGAAATAAGATGAATCTCACCTGATTAAACCGGTTGGGCCAAATGATCTTCTCTTCAGAAATAGTCAATGGTTCGTCAGAGAGTGTTCCTGGATCTATCCTTCCAACTTTGACTCTAAGAAATGTCTGTTTTGGAAATGTGATCCAGTTTATAATATCAAATCCTGCAACTATTTCCCCATTGTTATCAAAGGAAATCTCTCCAGTACTGCTATTAAAGGATATACTCCGCAGAAAATGGTGAAGCTTTAGAAACACAAGATAAAAAAGGTACAAAGATAAGAATGCATTTTAATAAATCAGCATCCATACTGTAATTAATTGCCCCTCAAAATGCTACTATAATGTAAACAAAGCAATTCAGCAAATAAAACATTTTATACCCTGCTAGTAAAATATTTAGAAATAACCATTACTATATGATTCCAGTGAAAGCTTCCATATATTACTACAAAGGCCTATAAACTAGGTAACTATATATTTTATTACTAATGAATGCTGTATCACAAAGAAAAGTCAAAAAGATAAACCATGTTCTCTATATCATAGAAATTGCCAAGTTTGTATTTGCTAGGATAAAATTGCATTTTATTTATTTTTCAGTGCAGAATAAGAATGTAATTTTAATTGTTTCTGATCATTCAAAATAAATGGATGGAGTGGTATGGTGACCTAGAGGTGGAGCTCTTGCCTCCCAATCAGGCGGCTATGAGTTGGATCCTAGGTAGAGGCAGATATTTCTCTCTCTGGGCACAATGAGAATATATCTGCTGCACAAAACACTGCAGTGGTGACAAGAAGGGCATCCGGCCAGTAAACACTCTGCTCACTCCATTCAGTTGCCCAGACTCTACCCCACACGGGATTATGGGGTCATTAAAAGAAGATGATTCACCATAAATGGATAATTTGATGATGAGCCCAAGAAATAGAATAACAATATTTATAGTTATAAGTTAATAGCATTTCAGCTTCAACAGAACTGATGCTTGAATTTGGAGAACAATGAGACATGTAAGCAATGCAGTCAAATGTTCTAAACAGTACAAATTAGAAGTTAGCTGTAAAACTCGAAAGCAAAAAAATATAACTCCACGGTGGCAGTTGATACACCCAGGCTTATGGTCATGGGTGATTTCAATCTGCCATCCGTTGGTGAGACATCTGAGATGGCTCGGAAGTTCATGGCTTCCATGACGGCCATGGACCTGACCCAGTTAGTTCATGGCCCCACCCACAGGGGGGATCACACTCTGGACCTGATTTTTGTCTCTGGCCAGTGGTTGAGTGGTCTTGTTATAGGGGATATAGATATGGAACCCTTGTCATGGTCTGACCACTCGCTCTTTCGCCTGGATCTTTGAACCGCTACACCCCACCGCAGGGAGGCGGAGCCTACAAGATGGGTCCGCCACAGGCACCTGATGGATTCTGATAGATTCCAGATGGAGCTTGGGCCATTTCCTGAGGTTCTAGCACATGACTTGGTCGGGGACCTGGTGGCGGCCTGGGATCGGGCCGCTAGCGGGGCCTTAGATCAAGTCGTGCCTTTGCGGCCTCTGACCTGGTGCCAATCCCTCGCGGCTCCTTGGTTTACTGAGGAGCTGAGGGAGATGAAGCGCCGGAAAAGACGCCTGGAGAGCGGTTGGAGGGCCAGTCTCACCGAATCTGATCGAACACTGGTAAGGTCGCATATTACGACCTACCTAGTGGCGATAAAAGCGGCAAAGTCTAATTACTTTTCCGCTCTTATTGCGTCATCAGAGAATCGTCCGGTGGCCCTGTTCAGGGTGACCTGCTCCCTGCTTCATCTGGGAGTGCGGGAGGACCCTCTGGAGGGCAGGGCTGAGGATTTCGGACGATATCTGTATGACAAAATCACTCAGATCTGGCGGGATTTGGACTCTGACTGGGTAGATCTGGGCAGGATGGTGAGGAATAGTCTTGAGAGTGTTATCTGGGAAGAGTTTGACTTTGTTACTCCGGATGACGTGGACAGGATTTGGGGGAGACTTAATGTGACCACATGTTTACTGGACCCGTGTCCCTCCTGGTTAGTACTGGCTTCCCGGGAGGTTACACAAGGCTGGCTCCAGGGATTTATTAACGCTTCGTTGAGTGAGGGCCACTTTCCTGCTGCCCTGAAAGAGTCAGTGGTGAGGTCTCTCCTCAAGAAGCCCTCCCTGAACCCGGCAGCATTGGCTAACTACTGTCCTGTCTCCAACCTTCGCTTTGTGGCGAAGGTTGTTGAGAGTGTGGTCGCACGACAGTTCCCACGATTCCTGGAGGAAACGTCTTATCTAGATCTGTTCCAGTTGGGTTTCAGGCCTGGTCACAGCACGAAAAAGGCATTGGTTGCGTTGGTTGATGATCTCTGGCGGGTTCGGGACAGGGGCTGCTCCTCTGTTCTGGTCCTATTAGATCTCTCAGAGGCTTTTGATACCATCGACCATGGTATCATGCTGCACCAGTTGGAAGAGTTGGGGATGGGGGGCACCGTGTTACAGTGGTTCTCCTTTCTCTCCGACCGGTTGCAGTTTGTGTTGACAGGGGGGCAGAGGTCGACCTCGAGGCCTCTCATCTGTGGAGTGCCGCAAGGGTCGGTCCTCTCGCCCCTTCTGTTCAACATTTATGTGAAGCCGCTGGGTGAGATCATCCGTGGTTTTGGGGTGAGATACCATCAGTACGCTGATGACACCCAGCTGTACATCTCCACCCCAGACCACCCCAACGATGCCCTTGAAGTGATGTCCCAGTGCCTGGAGGCTGTACGGATCTGGATGGGGAGGAACAAGCTCAAGCTCAACCCTTCCAAGACTGAGTGGTTGTGGTTCCCGGCATCCCGATATAGTCAGTTGACTCCATCGCTGACTATCGGGGGCGAGTCTTTGGCCCCCGTGGAGAGGGCGCGCAATCTGGGTGTCCTCCTGGATACTCAGCTGTCTTTGGAGGAACATCTGACGGCTGTAGCCAGGGGGACTTTTTGTCAGGTTCGCCTGATTCGCCAGTTGCGCCCCTTTCTTGATCGGGATTCCGTGTGCACAGTCACTCATGCCCTCGTCACCTCTCGCCTGGACTACTGTAACGCTCTCTACATGGGGCTCCCCTTGAGGAGCACCCGGAGGCTCCAACTGGTCCAGAATGCGGCCGCGTGGGTAATTACGGGAGCCGCATGGCACTCCCACATAACACTGCTCCTGCGCGAGCTGCACTGGCTCCCAGTGGTCGTCCGGGTGCGCTTCAAGGTGTTGGTCACCACCTTTAAAGCGCTCCATGGCATAGGGCCTAGTTATCTTCGAGACTGCTTTCTGCCACCGATGACCTCCCATCGACCCGTGCGCTCCCACAGAGAGGGCCTCCTCGGGGTGCCATCAGTCAAGCAATGCAGGCTGGTGACCCCCAGGGGGAGGGCCTTCTCTGTGGGGGCTCCTACCCTCTGGAACCAGCTGCCCCCAGAGATAAGGAGAATCCAAGACCTCTGTGCCTTCCGCCATGCCCTTAAAACTTTCCTTTTCCAACAAGCCGGGCTGGCCTAACAAATCCTTTTAGATGATTTTAAATTGGTTTGCCTTTTTTAAATTTTGGCCAACTGAGATATTCCTTTTAATTGTTCTTAATGTTTGTATTATGTGTTTTTACTTGGCTGTACACCGCCCTGAGTCCCCAGGGAGAAGGGCGGTATATAAATTCGAAATAAAATAAAAATAAATAAATAAATAAATCTTATTGTGTTGTTGTTGTCCTGACTTATATAATATATTAGAACAAGGGCAATATGTAATGACTCTAAAATATATAAGGCAGAATTATTTCGAACACGCAAATAAACCGGGGAGGTGGTTGGCATACAGGTTGAGAAAGGAAAGAGAAAAAAGAACAATTCAGAAATTACAAGATGAGGAGGGGAGGATCCAACAAAGTATAGAGAAGAAAAAGGAAATAACACTCCAATATTACCAAAAACTTTATGAGAAGGATATAGTAACAACGGAGGAAATTGAACATTACTTAAAAGGAAAGGGAGTACAAACATTAACGGAGGAAGAAAAAGAATTATTAGACAGGGAGATTACAGCAGGTGAATTAAAAGAAGCGCTGAAAAGACAGAAAAATAATAAAACTCTGGGGACCAATGGTCTATCAACGGAGTTCTATAAAACATTTGGAGAATTATTAAACGGAATATTATTAGAAATATATAATGAAGCCCTGATGGAGGCAAAATTACCAAACACATGGAAAGAAGCGTACATCTCCCTAATACCAAAAGAGGGGGCAGATGCCACATTAATAAAAAATTATAGACCGATTTCTTTGTTGAACACCGACTATAAAATTTTTATGAGTATAATTGCTAATAGGCTGAAAAAAATATTACATAACAAAATACATCAGAACCAAAATGGTTTTTTACCCACAAGACAAATAAAAAATAATTTAAGGATGGTAATGGATGTTCTAGAATATTACGAGATGCATCCAGAGAGACAGGTGGCCCTGATCTTTCTGGATGCACAAAAAGCGTTTGACCAAGTAAACTGGCAATTTATGAAACAACAAATTAAAAGTATGAATTTTGGTGAGAAATTTACAAAAATGATAACATCAATATACCAGGACCAAAAAGCATGTATTTTGGTAAACGGGGACCCAACGAAATTTTTTGGAATAAATAAAGGAGTAAGGCAGGGATGCCCACTATCGCCCCTACTTTTTATCTTAACGTTGGAAAATTTGTTAATTAGAATTAGGGCAAATAAAGAAATACAAGGATTAAAGATTAAGAGAGAAGATTACAAGGTCCAAGCCTTCACGGACGATCTTGTTTTCTTCATAGAAGATCCAATAGAAACAACCCCCAAATTAATAAAAGAAATTGAAACTTTTGGAAAAGTAGCAGGCCCAAAAATTAATAAAGAAAAAACAAATATGATAATAAAAAATATGACAACAAAACAAGTAGAGAAATTAGTAAAAGATTCAGGATTACAGGCAGTCAAAAAAGTCAAATAGTTAGGGATAAATCTGACAGCTAGAACAGTAACAATAAAACAGGATAATCCCTACTCACAAATAAAAACAAGATATAGGAAGGATCAGGAGGAGGGAGGAATAGACTTAAAACAAAATCGATTAGATAAATTATTAGAATCTAAAGAAGGGAAATTAATTTCGAAAATATATAAATATCTACTCGAATATGATTTGGCAGAAGAATTGGTTAAAGGGCAGATGATAGCGTGGGCGAGGAATATTGGCCACAGTATACAGCTGGAAGAATGGGAAAGAGCGTGGGAAAATAACTACAGCATGACAAAATCGGTGGCCTACAAAGAAAATCATTATAAGATGTGGTATCGATGGCATCTGGCCCGCGCAAGGTTAGCGAAAATGTACCCAAACATAAACCCGACATGTTGGAAATGTAAAGAAGCACAAGGAACTTATTATCATGCTTGGTGGCTCTGCCCAGAAATTAAGAAATATTGGAACAAGATAAAAACATGGATAATTGAAATAACAGATTATGAAATTGAATTAGAACCCGAAATTTTTTTATTAGGCATGATTAAAAAGAATATTAGAAATGATATAAAATATTTAATACTCCACATAATTACGGCGGCAAGATTAGCATTAGCACAACTTTGGAAAATAGATCGAATGCCAACTGATCAGGAGTTAATACAAAAAATATATACATGCACAGAAATGGACAAACTAACTTTAGAGTTACAGGATAAGGAGGACTCAAAATATTATACAATATGGAATAGATGGTATCAATGGATAAACCAGAGAAAGGGAAATGGGTAGAGACGGAATTTAGAAGAAATCAATATAATCAAAAACAGCACTGTCAGAGGAATAGAAAACGAAATATGCCACGGTATGTCGGCATATATGTATATATGTATATATA
>WNWU01012736.1:0-14431 GCA_012654045.1 Ptyas mucosa
GGTTTCGATTTCCCCTGCTAAGCATACTAGCATCTAAATAAGTTTCATTTCTCACCCCCACAGCCCACATACCCCCCTCCCTCTTTCTATGGCAGCCAAGCAGGCGGAGGCTGACACAACAGGATGAGAATTTGATTAAACAAATAAGAGATAAGAGACAAATGCACATAAAAAGTTTGTATAATGCCTTAATGGAAGTAGATTTAGAAACAGATTTAGTTAAGGATTGTATGATAAAATGGTCACAAAATATAGGAGAAGTAATAACTATGGAAATGTGGGAAAAGATATGGGTTAGAAATGTATATTATAAAAATATTTTGAAGAAAAAGATTAAATTTTCGCCACAGTTTTTCTTGTTGGGAATAGTTATGAATTGTATGGTAATAGAAACTAAGTTAATTTTAAATTTAATAACAGCAGCTAGGTTATTAGTGGCACAGTATTGGAAGAAGGAAGATTTACCCACTATCCAGGAATGGACATTAAAAGTTGTGTATTTGGCGGAAATGGCAAAAATTTCAGCTTATTTGAAGGACCATTCAAATGAAAGATATTTATTGGAATGGAGAAGATGGATTGACTATATTCAAAACAAGTATTGGACTACGAAATTTCAAATAGCTTATGAATGAAATATGTAAATCATTTATAGTTTATAGTGTATGTTTATAGTGTTTTTGAGTTACAGGAGTTAAAGATCTAGGGATAATTGAAATTTAACATATGTTAGCATATTTTAGTATTATGTTTGGGGAATGCTGTACCCTGTGCTTGTCCCGGGAAGTTTGGGGGGGGGGGGTTAAGAAGGGGAAGGGAGGGGGGAGGGATAAGAGGGTGGGATTGGGTTTGTGTGGGGGGTTGGATGAGGATTGGGTGTGGGAGGGGGGTTGGGAGGGGGGGGAGAAAATGTTTGTATCTTTTATAAAACTTTTGAATAAAAAAAAAATAAAGTCCAAAGGAACCTAAATTTGAGGAAAGCCTCTTAGGGTCCCCAAATCGGACAGTTGCTTTGCAGCTCTATACAAAGGAACATGCTGAAACCAGTTTAACCCAAGCATTAGTTAGGTAACAGCACCCTAGTGGCCAAAAGTGTACTGCACCAACCATGCTGCTACCCAAGCATCGCACCCCAATGATCAGAAAGCAAACTGCAACAACGTCTCCTAGAGTTTGCAATACACCCAGTGGTCAGAAGGCGAATTACAACGACGTCTCCTAGAGTTTGCGACGCACCCCAGTGGTCAAAAGGCGAACTACAATGATGTCTCCTAGAGTTTGCAATGCACCCCAGTGGTCAGAAGGCAAACTGCAATGATGTCTCTTAGAGTTTGCAATGCACCCCAGTGGTCAGAAGGCGAACTGCAATGACATCTCCTAAAGTTTGCAGGAAATCCCCTGAGTTTTTCCAGTCATGGCTAAGACCTCTAATGTGTCAGCAGAGTTGATCCTCCCAGCTAATCTTGACACGCCTGAAGCATCGGATGCCGTGGAGTCTTGTCCAATCATGGCAGAAGCATATGATTCATCAGGAATGATGATCCTTCCCTCACCTAACCTCGATAGAAACCCAGAATTAGATGTCCAAAATTCAAAAGAAGCCTAAGCTCTTCAGAGAACCTATGACCTCAGGCAACATAGGAAGCTCACTGATGTTATGGAGTCAATCCTGAGGGAAGATTGGGACAAGCATTATCATCGCAACAAAATGTATTGGGAGAAGTTGCAACAGATCTGCAACATGCCCCTGGATGTGCTTTCACACAAGTGCATCCGCACGTTGGTGAATGAAATGGATGAACTTTATACACAATGGAAGGGTTCTGAAAGCCATCTTGTCAACATCAGCAGCAGCTAGAAGACCCAGAACTCGTGGGGGACATGCAACGCTTAGAGATGTTGAGTGCAGAACATGGGAAAATATTTCAAGATTGTAAGGACTCCTTCCACATGGTGCTCCAGGCAAAAAGCACATCAAGGGAGAAAGGCTCTTCAACCCATCGCTCACACATGTCATCTGATTGGTCACAAGTGGTTCCCCCTTACAAGTCATCCCAGTCTCGGCCAAGTGGCAGCATCTCACAACAATCTTCTGCCTCAGGCTCCTTCCGTTCTTCCAAAGCATCTTCTCGTCACAGCCAGTCATCCAGAGCCTCCACAGCAAGGACTCTTGCTGCCTGGGCCACTGAGGCACAAGCTGAAGCTGCAGCGGCCAAAGCAACCATGAGCATGGCAAAGGAAGAACAATTGTAGAAGGAAGAAATGGCCAAAGCTCAGGCCAGACAACAGGAAGGAATGGCCAAAGCTCAGGCCAGACAACAGGAAGGAATGGCCAAAGCTCAGGCCAGACAACAGGAAGGAATGGCCAAAGCTCAGGCCAGACAACAGGAAGGAATGGCCAAAACTCAGGCCAGACAACAGGAAGGAATGGCCAAAGCTCAGGCCAGACAACAGGAAGAAATGGCCAAAGCTCAAGCCAGACTAGACTATTTGAAGTATGAAAGGGAGACACTGGGAAAAATTGCACTGGCTGAAGCTTTACAGGTGGAAGCTGAACACACTTCACTCAACTTCAATCCTGGACAGTTAGAGGAGGACTCGAATTAGCATGTCAAGACCTATGTTGAGGACCAGAACTTTCCTCAACAGGGACAAGGAGGAGAACCTTACCCTCCGGCTCTACGAACTACTCTGACAGCTGATATCATAAGATCTGGACCATGAGACTCCTCCTTTGGAAGTGCACAACCTACCCCGATAAACGATGACATACGGGGCAACCAGAGTACTCCATCAGCAACAGTGAAGGCATCTCAGGAGGCAAGCACACAAACAGCCGTGATACACAACCTCAAAGTGGAGGCTAGGGAGTTCCTGCCAAACCTGCCAGGCATTCTGAGTGCAGATGTCCAGCCCAATGGAGGTACTCCAGTTGCCTGCCAGGAAAAAGAGCTATCATCACCTGTGGGATGGGAAGACGAAATTGTTCATAAATACTCCATAGGAAACTACCAGCCAGCGTTGGCACATGATCCTGCCCTAGCCAACTCCGTAGGGTGCACTTTGCCACCCCCCCCCCCCACTGTATAACTCTCCTGAAGGCCAAAAGGATACTACAACATCCTGGAGAAGGATGGACCTGGCATATACAAGTTCTCCAACGAGTCAGGCATAGATTACAACCAGCACCCAACTGCTCTGCATCCAGACCATGAGATGACACCACAGCGGACTCCTACTCCACAGTCGACTTCTACCTCTCCTATGACTAATGAGTCTCAGCACGACAATGAAACGCACCCAGATACAACAACGAGTGTCAACTGCATGTCGGTATACGGCAACTCACCATCCCCTTGCTCATGCCACCAGATCTGCCTGGCTAAAGTCTATCCAGCTGGATGCCCAGAAGAAGCAGTGAAGATGTGTGTGATAGTGGACATGCAGAGTAACCAATCGTTAGCCAAATCAGCTTTCTTCGACCGCTTTGACATTCAATCCAAAGAAACACACTTCACAATGTTGACATGTATGGGGGTACAGCGCACGGTGGGGAGGAAAGCTACCAGATTCTGCATAGAATCAATAGATGGGAGTGCTAAATTCACATTGCCACCATTGCTAGAATGGGACGCCTTACCAGATAATCGCAGTCAGATTGCGATGCCAGAGGTAGCAAGCAAATACCTCACCTGAGACAGATGGCTAATCTCTTCCCTGCCCTAGACCCTGAAGCCGAAATCCTGCTCTTGTTGGGTGTGGATGCCCCCGAAGCCTTCCCTCCCCAGGCAGTGGTCAAAGGCCCAGCAGGCTCTCCATGTGCCCTCAAGACAGAACCTGGATGGGCCATCATAAGACCGGTTTGTATTGTCTGGCTATGGGACACCCCACCCCCCCACCCCCAACTTCTACCAAGCAGTTCTACACCAGACCAGTCACTGGCCTGGAACTGCTATGAAAGAAATCTGAACTTATAGTACTGGAAGACCTTGAAGACTGAACCTCAAGCTTTGCGTGCCTTGAATCCACCTCACTGCTTACATTGTTTGATGCTATAACTTGTTTACTTTAGTCACTTAGATAGTTACATTGCATTGTTTTCTGCTATGCCTTTGCTTATCTCAGTTAAGTAGTTAGTTAGTAGTGGAATTTTATAATTCCAGGCGGGGAGTGTGCTGTTACAGATGGTGAGTCATAGTGAATTAGTTACCTTAAGGATTAAGAGCTGTCTCCTTAAGAGATTGCATAGTGGGAGATGTAGTCCATGACATGTGACCACATCTGTGTGTCTGATTGGCCACTGAGGCTCTCTGCCTGGGTGCAGAACAAAGACCCGGCCATTTGGAATTACCCCAGAAGAGAGAAGGATGCTTTCTGAACAGGGGGACAGAACTACCGTCATTTTACACTAGGAAATGGGATAGATTATGAAATACTTGGATGATCCTCACCTTGATTGCAAGTCTATGGTTCCTGAAGGATTCCCAAATAAATATAATCTGCAGGAAAACCTGCTTGCTAGAGTTTATCTGCCTGTTCCCAGTGGAGCCAGAGGCCTGGGGAACAGAACGAGGACATCTGATAAAAACCACCTGCTCTTTAGCAGTTCTTAAAAGTAGATAAATACAACCTCAGATGAACAACAAAATAGGACATATTACACCATGTGATCATTTCTTTCACAAAAAGAAAGCCAAAATGGAGAAGCCATGTTTGAAAAACTAAATGCACCTTATGATACAATAGCTGGTAGAATCACCTTTAGCAGCAACAACTTGAAGTAATCATTTTCTGTATGACTTTATCAGTTTCTCACATCCTTGTGGGAGGAATTTTGGCCCCCTCTTCTTTACAACAGTTCATTGAGGTTAGTGGGGGTTTGTTTCTGCACAGCTCTCTGGAGGCCCCACCACCTCATTTCAATTGGGTTGGGGTCTGGCATTGACTGGGCCATTGCAACGCCTGGATCCTTTCCTTTTTCAGCCACTTGCTGGTCTGCTTGGGGTCATCAGCCTTTTGCATGACCCAAAGTCCTCCTAGCTTCAGCTGTCAATCAGATGGTCTCACATTGGACTCTGGGATGTTTTGGTACACAGAGGAGTCCATGGCCAAATCAATGAGCGAAGGATTCCCAGGTCCTGTGGCTGCAAAAGAAGCCCAAATCCTCACCCCTCCACCCCTGTGCTTGGTGGAGCATGATGGTGCTGATGTGCTGTATGTGGTTTCCACCAAACTTGGTTCTGTGCATTGTGGCCAAACCTCTCAACTCTGTCCTCGTCTGTCCAAAGGAGAATGTTCTAGAAGTCTTGGGATTTGTTCAGATGCAACTTGGGACACCTCAGCCGTGCTGCCATGTTCTTTTTAGAGAGAAGTTTCCTCCTGGCAACCCTTCCAAACAAATCAAACTTCTTCAGTCTTTTTCTGATTCTGCTGTCAGGAACTGGAACATTTAACAGGCTCACTGAGGCCTGTGGAGTCTCAGGTGAAACTCTTGGGTTTTCTGCCATGTCTCTGAGCATTGCAAGGTCTGACCTTGGGTGAACTTGCTGGGATGGTCCCTCCTGGGAAGATTGGCAGCTGCCTCGAATGTTTTCCTCTTCTGAACAATCTTCTTTGCTATAGAATGATGGACGTTAAATTGTTTGGAAATGGCCTTGTAACCCTTCCCAGATTGATAGACAGCAACAATTGCTTCTCTCAGATCCCTGCTGGATTTTTTGCCCTTTGGTATTGTGTTAACACACACCTCAATGCTGGAGACCAGAAAACCCCTGAAACTTTGGCTTTTATAGAGGCCGTCACACTTGTGATGATCGATTAATCCAGGTCCCTCGATCAGCAGCACCAGGCTTCCTCTCATCCTCTTCACACCTATGGAAGCAGTCAGGGTGTCCTTAGCCTTTCACACCTGGCTCCTCCATTTCGGCTCTCTTTCTGTAAAAGAAATGATGACAGAGTGTAATATCTCCTGTGTTGCTATTGTTCACCTGAGGTTGCATTTACCCCCTTTTAAGAACTGCTGAAGACCAGATGCTTTTTACTGTGTCCTGATACATGAAACCAGAGGATTCACAGAGGGTCTCCTTCCTTTTCTTTTTTTATTGAAAAAGTTTTCCAATACAGATTTTTCTCCCCATTTTCACCCCCCTTCCCCCCTTCCTCCCAACAATTATACATTTAAAATATGTAAAATATACTTCCCTTACCCTCCCATCCCTACCCATCCACCCCTTCCCCCCCCCCCTTCGGACTTCCACTATAAGCTATTATAACTACAAACACAACATGGACTAATCAACCCCTTTATATTCTGTCCTCTTTAGTCTAGTATACATAATCATATTTATCTAATCTCGTTCAGCTGAAAGCTATATAATATTTTCTGGTTTGATATTTATTTTGTATATAATCAATCCATTTTTTCCATTCTTGCACATAATTCTCTTGTGTATGGTCTTTTAAAAAAGCGGAGATCTTCGCCATCTCTGCAAATCCGGCCATCTTCTGAATCCACTGATCAATAATAGGCAGGACATCTTTCTTCCAATATTGGGCCACCAGTAATCTAGCTGCTGTCACCATATACAGTATCAAATTTGTTTCCCCCTTTGTAAAACCCTTAACTATACCCAATAGAAACAATTGTGGAGAAAATTGTAACTTCTTCTTCAAAATATTTTGCATAACCCACCAAATTTTTATCCAAAAAGCCTTCACTCTCTTGCAAGTCCACCATATATGGTAATATGTAGCATCTAAACAATCACACCTCCAACATTTTGGTTGCACATTAGGATACATACATGACAATTTCTTAGGATCTAAATGCCATCAATAAAACATTTTATAAAAATTCTCCCTCAAGTTCTGCGATTGTGTAAATTTAACATTCTGAACCCATATTTTTTCCCAAGTATCCATCATAACTGGTTCTGTGAAATTTTGTGCCCATTTAACCATACAGTCCTTAACCAACTGTTTTTCTGAATCCCTTTCTAACAAAACATTATAAATTCTCTTGATATGCATCGGTCCTTTCTCTTTTATCTGTCTAACCAATTCTGCTTCATACAACATTATTCCAGTTTTTTGGTCTTCTTTCCATCTCATTTGCAATTGATTATACTGTAACCAAGTTAAAGTAGTTCCATCGTCCAACAGTGTCTGTAGTGTCTTCAGCTGCCATCTACCCCCTTCAATAAAAAGTAAATCTTTGTATAAAACCCCCCTGAGTGACTTAATATTTGTATTCCACATGGTATCAGCAAGATCCAGCCAAAGCAGTATTTTGTAATCCCATTTGAATCGGTGCTTTTTCCATATTCTCATCCAGGCACTTCTAAATATGTGAGTATTAAATACTTTGTCTACTTTATAGTCATAAAATAAATATGCATGCCAACCCCATTCCAAATCGTGGCTTTCTATATTCAATATTCCATTCTTTGTTTTCCCAAACCAATCACTAATATGTATCAATACAGCTGCTTCATAGTATAGTTGAAGGTTTGGGAGTTTGAGGCCACCCCTCTCACGAGTATCTTGCATAATTTTCAATTTGACTCTCAGTTTTTTCCCATTCCAAACAAAGTTATTCACTCCTTTTTGCCATTCCAACAATTGTTTATCAGTTTTAAGCACCGGTATCATTTGAAACAAAAAAATAAATCTGGGTAAAACATTCATCTTTACTGCTGCTATTCTCCCAAGTAAAGACAATTGCAATTTTTTCCAAGTTTGCATTTCTTTTTGTATCTTTTGCCACAACGGTTCATAATTATTTTGAAACAATTTTATGTTTAAATCTGCTACTTGTATTCCTAAATATTTCACCTTTGATACAATTTCGAAACCTGTCATACTTTCAAGTTCCTTATTTTGAATCATTGTCAAATTTTTTGTTATCATTTTAGTTTTTCTTTGATTCAGTCTAAATCCTGATATCACATTATATTCTTCTATAATAAATTTCAACTGGATTATTGATTTCATCGGCCGTGTTAGGGTAACCACCAGATCGTCTGCAAATGCCTTAGTCCTGTAGTCCTCTTGCCTTATGACTATTCCATTTAGAGAGTTCGAGTCACGTATTGTATTCAACAAGACTTCTAAAGTTAAAATAAATAACAATGGGGATAATGGACACCCTTGTCTTGTACCTTTTTGTATGTTAAAATTCGCAGTTAGACTTCCATTAATAATAAGTTGTGCAAATTGTTCTTGATATATTGCTGCAATTGCTTGTATGAAACGAGCCCCAAAGTCCATTTTTTCCAAAGTCTTTATTATAAAATTCCAATTCACTCGATCAAAGGCTTTTTCCGCATCCAAAAAAGCTAGCACTGCAGGGATCTGTTTATTCTTTTCTAGATAGTCCAACAAATCTATAATTTGCCTAACATTCTCTTTCATATGTCTGCCCTCGATAAATCCTGCTTGATCATGATGAATCACCTCTTGAATAGCTGGCATTAATCTGTTGGCCAATACTTTTGCAAAAATTTTATAATCCGTATTTAAGAGAGAAATTGGTCTAAAATTTTCTGGTTTCTTTGGACCTGCTTCTTCTTTCGGTATTAATGAGACAAAAGCTGTTTTCCATGAGGAAGGTATATTACCACCTTGCTGTATACTACAAAATAAATCTTTAAGGTAATCAATCATTTCAGCTTGTAAAGTTTTGTAGTAAACTGCAGTTAGACCATCCGTTCCTGGTGCTTTTGCTGGTTTCAATTGTTTTATGGCAAAGCTAATCTCCTCAGCTGTTATTAATCTATCCATTCTTTCCTTATGAGCAGATGAAATCTTAGACACTCTTTTTCCCTCAAGAAACTTGTCAATAAGTTTATTATGTATATTGTCCTTGGCATACAACTTAAAGTAGTAATCCAAAAAGGCTTCTTTAATAAGTTCTTGCTGAAAGACTTCCTTTCCAGCATATTCAATAGAATCAATCGTTCGTGTAGTTAGTTGCTTCCTCAAGGTATAGGCCAACCATCTGCCCGGCTTATTAGCATTAGCAAAAGTATTATGTTTTGCAAACTGTAGATTGGTTGCCGTTTGTTCGGCTATAAGCATTTGGAATTGATCTTTCAAAAGTTTTATTATTCCTTGTAATTTTCCATCTGTTGGATTTTTTATCAATAACTGTTCCTTTTTCTTTATCTCTCCTTCCAATTCCATTCTCTTTTTCTGTCTATCTCATTTATGTTTAAAATTCATTTGTATCAGTACCCCTCTCATATATGCTTTACCCGCATCCCAAATTGTTTCAATAGGGGTACCTTTATTCGAATTCCATCTAAAAAATTCCTCTATATGGTTCTTTAATTCCTTTATATTCTTTTCATATTTAAATAAGTTTTCATTTAATCTCCAAGATTTTCTTTCTTTCTTTCCCATCTCAATTTCTATCCATACCGGACTATGGTCTGTTAATGTTCTGGGAAATATCTTTGTTTTCTTCGCTTTAAGTAGTAAATCCACCGTTAACAGAATAAAGTCTATCCTAGAGAAGGATTTATGCCTATCAGAATAAAAAGTAAAGTCCAAATCATCTGGATTACGGATCCTCCATATATCTTTCAGTTCCAAATCCTCTTTCATATCAAAAAAAGCATGCGGTAATTTAAGAACTGTTTTAGCTTGAGTCTTTTTATCTTTTTTGGGTTGAATAATTCCATTCCAATCACCCATAATTAAAATAGATGTAAAATTCCAATCTCAAATCTTCGAATGAAGCATTTTATAAAAACTTTCTTGTTGCTGATTAGGAGCATAAATTCCAACCAACAAAGTTGGGCCATTATCTGTGAAAAGTTCAATTGCGAGATATCTCCCAAATTCATCCGCTTCTATAATCTTAGCTGAAAATTTTTATTTATATATATCACCACTCCATTCTTCTTTTCCACATTTGAAGCAATAAATTGCATTCCTAATTTAGAATTTATCAAATATTTCTGGTCTTGTACTCTAATATGAGTTTCTTGCAAACAGATAACATCATTATTAAATTGTTTCAGATAATGGAATATTTTCTTTCTTTTTTGTGGAGCATTCAATTCGTTCACATTCCAGGGCAAAAATTTAATTATCATTTGGACTGCCCTGAAGTTTTGAGAACATTTGCTGGAGATCCCTTTGAACACAGGTAATCTTCGGCTTTGTTCTTCCCACAACTTCAACTTGTACCTTAGCCTTAGCCTTCTTTGCACGTGGTGGCTTTGGTCTCTCCTGTTGGAGTGCTTCCTTCAATTGCTTAGAGGCTGCTCTGGTTATACGTTGATCATCCGCTTTAGCTGCCATCAGTTCAAGATCCAACGCCACTTCTCTTGTGGTTTGCAATGTATCCTCTGGAGAGGAAGCTGGAAATGGTGCAAAAGGATCTACCAGGACACCCCCTATAGCTCCCTGGGCCTCCAATGCTTCCTTCTGTGACTGTTTTATGTGTTCTTCCATCTCCAGATCAAAGTGTCTCTGTTCTTCAGCTTCCTTATTTAATGGAGAAGATGTTCTTGGAGTTGTTGAGCCTGCTTTCAGAATATTGTAGTAAAAATCTTCCGCTTTTTCTATAGTATTTAAACGATATCTCACTCCTTGCATCCTCAATATTATACCAACTGGTGCATCCCAGCGAAATTGTATGTTTCTATTCTTCAGTTCAGCCACCAGAAATCCAAAATCTTTTCTATCCTTTAACATCTTAGGAGGCAGTTCTTTGAAAATCCCAATTTCAGATCCATCAATTTGAACAGTAGAGGCAAATGACCTTTGCAAGATATCATTTCTTATTCTTCTGTCTGTAAAATATATCACCACATCTCTAGGCAGCTGTCTATAAACGGCCACTCGAGAGTTGACCCTGTAAGCCTTATCGATTTTTTAAAAAATCTCATCAGGATCATCAGCCTTCAATAACACTGCCAAAGCATCAGCACAAACTTTCCTTAAATCTTCTCTACTGTTCTCCTTTATGCCTCTAAGCCTTATAGCAAATTCCATTTGCCTGAATTGCATCATTGTTATCTCATTTTCAAGTTTTTGATGTTTTCCATCCACTTCACTGATTTTGGAATCTGTGTCTTTCAGTCTCTTATCTACATCCAGTGCGAGCTTTTCCACCTTTTCATCAATATGCAAAACTACATCAGACAGGCCTTTCACCACTGTTTGGATGTCCTTATTAACTAAATCAAACTTTTCTTGAACAAGCCCTTTAACATCTTTAATTTCTTGGGTAATAAATTCTTTTAAGTCCTGGAATCCACCCCCCTTTGTCTGGCTTTGCAGCTGTTCTGGCTGATGAGTGGGGGAGCCCCCCCTGCTGGCTTAGCCTCTGCTTTTGTTTGCTTTGATGACATTTTAACACGATTTCTGCATCCAATACAAGAACCAAATCTTCCCAATAATTTCTCCAGGATAAGCCAGATTGATAATAGTCTTTATAATTAAATTTTCTTTTGTTCTTTCCCCTTTCCAGCCGAATCTGTAACTTTAAAACTTGTTGCTTTAAGCTTGTTACAATAGACAGACCAGTCCACTTTCGCTTTCAGCTGCTCTTTCCGCTGAAAGCAATCGCCATTTTTCCCCCTTTCTTTTCCCCACTCTCAAAGTTTTGGAGTTTCAGAAGTATAATTCTTTAAATTAATCCACAGGGCTAAAAATACTTGCGTTTTGTCTTAAAGTTCCGTTTCCACCCTGCTGTTGTGTTTTTTCAATTTGTTGATCGCGCTGTCTGGCTCTGCTCAAGGCAGAGTTTCCCCGTTGTCTGGAGCTGCAGCGACTTAAAGAGGGAGTCCCACCCTGTTACCTCCCCAGGGCACGTGGGGTTCTCACAGGGGACTCTAGGTCGCCTGCTCTTCTCACCAGATCCTAAAAGATAGTGAATTTTCCAAGCCGTTTCTGTTCTTTGAAAAGGCTCTTTTACAGGCAGCAGGGCTGGCGGTCTTCAAAAGATTGTCAGCGACAGCGCGGCTCAACCGGAAGTCTCCTTCCTTTTCCAGATGGCTGGATTTCTTAGTGTACAATTAAACCTCTGGAACCTGACAGGGTTAGAAGATGCAGAATTTCAAATAAAGCTTTCTAGGATTATGCATCTGACAAATTATATTAGGAGCTCTGGTCTCCCTATTTCTTGTGTAACTAGAGAACAGGCCCAGAAATGATCAAGGTGGTATATAAATAAATAAACAAATATTGCTTCACCAAGAATCTGGAATATTGAATGTCAACTGCATAAGAAAGAAAGAGATGAGAGTCTTGGACTGCACATTAGACAAACAACCTATTGGGAAACTTATGTTAAAGCAACACATTTGCTGTTCAGTCAGAATTAAAGAGCCTTGGTGGTACAGCGGACTAAGTGCTGTTATGTAGCACTTAGCTGCCAGCTGCCTGCAATTAGTGTGAGTTCAAATCTCACCAGGCTCAAGGTTGACTCAGCCTTCCATCCTTCCGAGGTAGGTAAATTGAGGACCCGGACTGTGGGGACAATAAGCTGATTTTGTAGAAACACTGCTTATGGGGGGCCAAAAGCCCTAATAAGCAGGTATATACAAAAGAATGAAAGCTATTGCTATAAGTGCATTGTAAGCCGCCCTGAGTCTTCGGAGGAGGGCGGCATATAAATTGAACTAATAAATAAATAAATAATAAATAAAGATCTAATACGGCCCTTTATTGGAACGAAACCCTCACTTGACACCTGCACATCTGGATCTGATTGTCCCAAAGGTGCTTTTTTCAAGAGGCAACTGGACTTTCTTTGGTTTTTCTTTGAAGACCTTTTGCTTCTCATCCAGAGCTGAAGAACCTGGACGACTGAGAATCTCCATAGACACATGGGTCTGATTGCAATAAGTTGTGATACAGAAATATGTTTTTTAATTCTTATTCTTATTTAATTTGTTTCTTGTGCTCTGTTTTTATATACAGTGTTGTTAACACTCTGTGCTTAATATTCTGTTTTTTGCTATGGCAAAATTGCTAATCAACAATAACATATTTAATTTGTTCATCAGTACCAAGTTGAATTTATTAAAAAATAAAGTTTTGGACTTTATCTGACCCCCAGTATAACACAGCTTTCTTCATTGCTTTTCAGATCAGTGTTACCATTGTTTCGGAGGCTCTGAGTGATAAAAGGAAATTCCCCTTTTTCCACCAGATGTTCCCCAAAGAAGGGTTCTACTACCCAGCAATTGTCCACCTGCTCCTCCATTTCAGATGGACCCTGATTGGCCTCTTTGCTTCAGACACAGAGAAGGGAGAGCATTTCATGAGGATTTTTATTCCTGTGCTTGTCAGGAATAGAATTTTTGTGGTTATATCACAACTGTTATCAAAGACTGGATATACAGCATCCCTCAGGGATTCCCTCTCTAAGTGGAGACAAGTCAACGTCTTTGTTCACTTCCTAGAAAATGTTTCCATTTTGGGGAGAATTCTTCCTTTCCATTTAACATTGATGCGTCTGCCAGGACCCATTGAAGGGAAAGTTTGGATCTATACAGGTTTGGGAAGATTAGTTTTGAGAAAGCACAGACTTTTCAAATACATCCATAGTATTTGGAACTTTGGTTTTCTGGAAAATGAAAGGCCAATGGATGATGCCTTTGAACCCCATTTCTTTGTGGAATATCCATTTCAATATCATTATTTTTTCTGTTCTCTTTCAAAGAACGTATTTTATGTCAAAGGCCGCAGAAGATGCACCCAGGAAGCCCCAATGGAGACCCAGAAGAAAAGGAACAGGATCCGGGTCACAAATTATTACCTTGTGTACAGTATCATTCAGACTCTGGTCCAGGCCTTGAACGCTGCCTATTCCTCCAGATCAAAGAGGAGGGGAAGGAAGGAGGGCGGAGGGAGGTTGGGGGCTCCAAGGCTGCAGCCGTGGCAGGTATGGGGGTTCCAATATTGTGGGATATTAAATATTGCTTCTAAAATAATGTTTCATTACAGCTTCCTCTTCTGCATAATAAATAAAGAAAATAAGGAACTAGAAAGTTAAGGAACTTTTTGAAAAACAAGTGGAAACAATATTGTTCTTACAGTGAACAAAGTGGTTCAGAAAAGTCTATAAAGAAAAGGGGGGGGGCTTTCCAAGCAATAGTTTAAGGGAGACATTTCAAAAGATAACCGATTTACGCAAAAGAACAAGAGAAAGTTAGTGATGCACAATCACAGCAGGCCATGGAGACGGGGTTGCTGGGGAAAACAAGCCATATTGTTGAACAGGAGCTCCGGATAGGTCGAGAGCTTGCTAGTCCCCAGCCAATGGGGAAGCAGGACAGTGTTGAGTGACGGGAGGAAGGGCATAAAATCTCTTGCATGCTTTGATCTGGCTCCACCTGGTGGATTTGAATAGAATACAATTTTTGTTGGCCAAGTGTGATTGGACACACAAGCAATTTGTCTTTGGTGCATA
>WNWU01012738.1:0-30217 GCA_012654045.1 Ptyas mucosa
GCCTCTCTGATGATCCCAGCTGAGTTGCCTGATTGTCAGAGAGGCTTTTCAAAGCATTTTTTAAAAAAGCTTCTCTGACGATCCCAGCTGAGTTGCCTGATCGGCAGAGGCTTTTCAAAGCACTTTTTTGCAACCTCTTCAGCCGAAGAGGTTGTAGAAAAAATGGTTTGAAAAGTTAAAAAAAAAAGTTGGCCACGCCCACCCACTCACATTACCCCCCCAAGCCACACCCACAGAACCGGTAGTAACAAATTTTACATTTCACCCCGCCTAAGGCCATCAGGTGGAGCCAGTCTAACCATTACATCCACCCAAATAAGCTTCCAGTTATGCTTATTATATGTAGTGGAACTACATACATAAATTGAAATAAGCACTTTTCAGGAACTCACAGCAGTTTACATATATTAGTATGGTTTTTTGATATAATGGTCAGGGGAACGTGCAACAGCAAGCTGTAGCATACCAAAAACATGGGAATTATTCAGTGTTGGTTTCAACTTTGACCGTGGCGATATGATGTACCCAATAAACCAGATTTTTAAGGAAGCCAAGGCCTCAGAGTCTTGAATTGGTTGGGAGCATTACTTGGAACCATGACATTAAACCAACACTAAATAATTCCCACGTTTTGGTATAATTAATGAATTGATACTGTCCACCAGGGGTGAAATGCTACCAGTTCAGACCAGTTCTGCCGTCCGGGTAGGAAAAATTTTGACTGGTTTGGAGAACCGGTAGGGATAATTTTGATTGGCTCCACCCACCTGCCCTCCCCCTCCTCTCATCTCTCCTATATTCTGTTGTTTATTAGCTCAGCTGATTTGTGCGGCAGAGCAATTGCCGCCTCAGCTGAGCTAAGAAACAGCAAATGAGCCTTAGACTCATTTGCCCTCAGCTAGAATAATAAAGGGACACTTTCTGCTGCTTTTTTTCTCTTCCCCCCCCCCCCCCCCAAGCAGGGAAAGGAATACTAGCTTTAATCATGAGATGTCTGGGCGTTCAGCCAAGAGCAATTATCACCTCCTTAAAATGTTTCGAAACTGCAAACCACCTTTCCTGAATTGAGAAACTGCCTCAAAAGAAACTGTCTTTTGCTTCCTCTGGAGCAAAAGCAGAGAGCCTCTTCCAGGGTAAATTTCTGTGTCTTCTATTTTTCTTCCACAGCAGAACAAAAAAGGCTCTTCCTGTGAAGGCTTTTCCAGTTCTTTATTCTGATTTTCTCCTGGAGCAAAAGAAAGCCCTTTCTAGTGAAGCAGTTCCACTGGTTAATTGTTCTCACTGTCAGGAAGTTTCTTCTTAGTTTTAGGTTGCTTCTCTGTTTCTTCAGTTTCCATCCATTGCTACTTTTTTGCCTTCTGGTACTTTGGAAAATACATTACTCCCCCTTCTTTCTGGCAGCCCCTTAAAAGCCTGTTGCCTATCACACTCTTGGGCAAAGCATGTGAGCCATTTCCTCCTTTCAGTGGTCCATGAAAGTACATCTATAGTATGTAGATAATAAAGTTGAAAAAAGGTGGACAACATTTTTACAGAACTATAGATATGTTGATGCTGGGTGTGACAAGGAATGGCTGGGAGGAAGGGGCCAGATGAGGCACTCCTTGATGTGAGTGACATTGAGTTGGCCATGCCCACCCAGACACATGACCACCAAGCCACGTCCACCAAGCCATGCCCACAGAACCGGTAGGGAAAGTTTTTAGATTTCACCACTGCTGTCCACCTCCCTTGTGTCACAGGTCACGTTAGCCAACCAAGCAGGTGATGAACTTCTCAGCACTCCCTTCTGCCGTTGCTAGGGCACACTGATTTGGCCTTGGTTCTCAGGAGCCTTATTGTTGTTATGTCTGGCACATTGGAGGAAAACATTCTACATTCCATAAGTCCCGCTCCCCCCATAAGTATGGCAACTAAGAAACGAAGCAAGAAAAATATGGCTTCAGCTAGAGTCGTTTTGAGAGTTGACAGTCAGCTCCCCTTATGTGGGAAAGAGCATCTGTAAGATATGAATCACAAACAGCCATTAAATCCCTTTTCAGTCATCCCCCCTCCCATCTATTGATGCTTTGGGTTTTTGAGGGTTCTTATCATGGAATTTCTTTACTAGCCTGCCTGCTGTCATGTTGGTGCTCTTAACTGATAAAGGATATCCTTTCCAAGGTCGATCACTGTCCAAATCACAGTATTCCCTCCACTTTGCAAGAGCTCGACTATGAAGTCCATTGTGATCTCTTCCAAAGGCCAGGTGGGCTTGGCTAATTGCTGCAGCAACCCAGGGGGCTTTCCCAGTCTTTTCTTCATCATTGCACAGGTTGCACAGATCTTTACATGCCTCTCAATGTCCTTTTTCACCCCGGCCACCAGAACTGTCTCCTAACCAGGTGCAGGGTTTTCAGGAACCCAAAGTGCCCCGCCTGCCTGGTGTCACAGCTCCTTTGTAGGACCTGCATCTGCAGGCTACTAGGGACATATAGTTTAGTCCCCTTCCAGGCCAGCTCGTCCCTAATAGTCAAGAGCTGCAGGTGGTCCTTGAACCAGGGGTCACTTTGCAACTCAGTTTTGAGCTTCTGGGTCAGTTCCTCCCCTGGTGTGGTCAGTTGTTGCATGGCTCATCATCACGTGGTCACCACAAAGATGCTTCCAGGTGGGGGAGAAGGTTTATCCTGAGAACCAAGGATTTATTCCTTGTAGGCAATCCCAGTGCCTTTTGGAAATTCTTCCCTCCCAATTAGAAGAAAGATAAGTCTGATATGTAATATGCAACCTGAGAAGATAAATCATATGTGTCATGCCCCAGCATATAACCTTTATATACTCTTGTTGCACTCTAGCCCCATCTAGTGGCCGGAGAGACAAAATACCAAGTATATTGTTTGAAGCTGACCCACCCATTTACCCATCAGCCTGCACTCTCAAACCAAGTGCACGCTGGGAAGCCAGACTCCATTTTCCTTTAGCATTTGGAAAAGGCAGAAGCAAAAAGAAGAATCCATCTTAATCTGTGGCACATGGTCATCCAAGGACAAACCCATCCAACACACAGAGCATCGCTGGTGAGATTTAAATTGCTTGTATTTATTAATTGTTATGTTCAGCAGTAACTCAATACTGCCTATCTTGTATTTGGTTCTCATTGTATGTATCCCTATTTTCCCAAGTTTCACCATATCCTGTTCTTTCAATAAAGCATTCAGATCTATGCACACGGTCTATTTTATTGGAGGATAGGTGGATTTAGCTGCATGTCGACCTGCGCACAGACTAACATGTAGTGAGAACAGAACAATATGCCTCTAATATTTATGGTACATATTTACAATTACACATTTCTTTAAATCAGCAGTTCTCAACCTGGGGGTTGCGACCCCTTTGGGGGTCGAACAGCCATTTCACAGGGGTCGCCAAAGCCCTCTCTCGCCCCCCCCCACGCCTTCACTCACCCTCACCCTCTGCCTCTGTTGGATCGCCAGTCACCGTTCGCTTACCCTGCCCACTCCCAATCTATTGCTGCCTCCTGAGTCCCAGCTGATGGCCAGAGGGAAAAAAACTGTTTAAATTCTTGCCGCAGGACTTCAAAGGGCCGCCTGACAGCTGATCAGTGTTAAAAGAAAACAAATGAGTAGACCAGTGCCTGCAAAAATAGAAAAAAACAGCCCCTTTCAGCTTCAGCATAGGTTAATTACCATAAGTTGATTTGATCAGCCTCCCGACTCTCAGCTGATTTGCTCTCAGCTGTTTTGCGCAGGGCTCTGTTGCTAGCTTCAAAAAGGTGCAGATTTTTTCCCCCCTAGCTATGCTGAAAAGCGAAACTGAAAGTAAAGCAGGGTCTTTGCTGCAACGTGACAAAATGAGGCAGAGAGAGATTTCTTTTTCTTTTTCCTCACCAAAAAAGGTAGGTGCAAAACTGCAAACAATGGGAAATTTAGGGCAAAAGAGGAGGTTCAAGATTTTAAAACACAAAAGAAAAAAGCTCTATTTAACTAGGGAATTGTAATAATTGAGATACTATTAATTGTATATTGTGTTGAAAGCAGAAATGATTAAGTCGTGGTTTGGAGGAATATATGGGGAAATTATTTGGTTTATTATTATTGGTAAATATAATTAATTGATTTGTAAGAAATTGGATTGCATGGAAATAATTGGAATATTCATGTTCGTATTGATTAATATACAAAAAAGATAGTTATATAACTAATTGATTTATATTAAAATGTTGAATTTGTATTAAACAACTGTATTACATAATTACATAATTACATAATTAACCAATGTGAGGATGGATATAAAAATAGATGACAATGTGAAGGGGTATAATATAGAATAGAAGGGAAAAATGAATTTGATTAAGATTAGAGATGAGGATGAAGGATAATATTGGTTTTTTAAAAAAATAGATGAGGAATAAATACGGCAAAAAGGAAATATAGAAATTGTAAATTTAATTGAAATGACCAAACACTGTTTAAATTTGTGAACCGGCCAAATACTCTGTTCAAAGAAAATACATTGTATGTTTGTTCGTGTGTTTCTAATTATTGCTATTTATTCATATTTGTTCTCTTTTATTCTTTAAAGTTTAACAATTCATTCTTTATCTTGATAGCTTTATATTTGTTTGGGGTTGGTTTTCTTCCCTTTCATCTTTTTTATTGTACAGCAATCTTTCTCCTCAAACCTACCACCTCTCTCTTTTCTTTCCTTCTTACTTTCTCTTCCCCCCCCTCTTCTTCTCCTCCCTACTTCCTCTTCCTTTCTCCTTCTCCTCCTCTCTTCCTCCCTCTCTTACCCTCACTCCTACTCTAATTCCCCTTCCCTTCCTTCATCCCTCTCTATTGCTGTATCCTTTTATGCACATGGACTACTCAGAGGGCTGAAAAAGTTATTTTTGACTGGTCCTCGCACTTTTCACCTGTCCTCAAACTTACGACTGTCCTCACATTTTACGTTTTTGCCCTATCTTGTCACCATGGTGAAAAGAAGCAGTTGTGAAATGAGTGACATGATTGTTAAGAATGCTGCAATGGGCATAAATGATGACCAGTCATAAGTGTGAAGACCAGTCAAAAGTGCGAGGACCTGTCAGAAATCACTTTTTTCAGCCCTTTGGGTAGTCCTTTTGTGCACATGGACTACTCAGAGGGCTGAAAAAGTTATTTTTGACTGGTCCTCGCACTTTTGACCAGTCCTCGAACTTACAACTGTCCTCGCATTTTACGTTTTTTGCCCTATCTTGTCACCATGGTGAAGAGAAGCAGTTGTGAAATGAGTGACATGGTTGTTAAGAATGCTGCACCGGCATAAATGTGAGGATGGTCATAAGTGTGAGGACCAGTCAAAAGTGCGAGGACCTGTCAGAAATGACTTTTTTCAGCCCTCTGAGTAGTCTCTATACACATAGCCATGGCCACCCGGTCACATGACCAACTAGCCATGGCCACCCAGTCATATGACCTCCAAGCCACGCCCACAAAATAAGCCATGCCCACAGAACCGGTAGTAAAAAATTACAGTTATGAAGTAGCAACGAAAATAATTTTATGGTTGGGGGTCACCACAACATGAGGAACTGTATTAAAGTGTCGCGGCATTAGGAAGGTTGAGAACCACTGCTTTAAATGGTCCTAGAAGCTATTAGGATACTGCTTCTACTAGATTTTGCATTTTTTGAATGAGACTGCTTTTAGAGATTAACCACCTATGTGTTTTAACTGTTTTTGACTTATCATGGAGCCTATTAATTGTGGATAGTTTACAAACCAAGAAAATATACATATTTAAGAAATCGTGAAAGGACAAAACAGCTTAGTAGGAAGTGTGGAAAAAAAATGAGGACACAATTGTATCTCCTCCATTGACCGAAAAGTACATTTTATTAAATTCAGTAGGACTTCTGGGAAGACATCCATAAGTTGTCCTTGAAGCCGTTGCGTTATTGCCTGTATTTACACGTACAATGACAATAAAGTTATTTATTTATTTATTACCTGTTTGTTTTGTTTTTGTTTTGGGAAATTGGGAAATTGTACACTGTTGAATACAGGGGGAATTAAGTAGGTGGATAAGGAAGGTTGGGACGGAAAGGTCAGGCAATGGTGTTAACAATAACACAAGTTCTAACTATAGAGGGTGGGATAAAACACTTTCAACAAGCCTTGCCTACAGATGGGATTCAAAACATCTAATGCATGTTTTTTCCATCCACACATCTGCCTTACTTTGCTTTGTTTTATAGCCTTTGAAGCTGCTTCCCTTGTGATAAGTCTCTTAGTATAGCAGTTTCTCCCTCCTCTGTCCAGGAAAAGACATTTTATAGAGGTAAGTGAATGAACACATATATGGGCATGTCTGCTGTATGTATGTATGTGCAATAGCAGTTTAGTTTACTTCTTACTTTTTAAATTTCTGCCTCTTTTGTTGCTGTGGCTTGGTCCACAATCCCCTACACATCCTCCTCCTTCTGTAATGGTGGGCCAAATAGATAGCTTTGGCGTTCTATATTTTTCATGTATAGTATTGTAGGAAGAAAAATCCAGTCCGGTTCCAAGCCGGGAGAAAAACGCTGGAAATAAAATGGAGGCTGGCTACAAGAAAAGAAGGTCTCTGTTTATTTGGTTTCCAGAAACTTCAGTAACAGCAGTTGTTCTGAGGTGGCTGACAAAATGGCTGAGTGAGTGGATGGATTTTTATAGGGTTCTGGGGTTTGTTGATTGAGATGCTCCAGGGGGTTGTGCAATGTAGTGAGCCTTGTATCTTTTTCTATTCTAATGGTGGTGGGGAAATCCTACCGTGTTTCCCCGAAAATAAGACCCACCCAGAAAACAAACCCTAGCCTGATTTTTGGGGTTGGTCTAATATAAGCCCTACCACGAAAATAAGCCCAGGGGGATGGGTGTTCTGGTCGGAGCGAGGAATTGCCTTTCTCAGGCAGTTAAAACTCCATGCAAACAGGAAATTCATGCAGATTAAGTTTATTCTTCAGGCATTCTCAATCAATAATTTACGATAATGCTGAGATTCATCTGAGGCTCAATTCATAATCTGATCCCATTAATGTAGGTGAAAAGAGGTGCATCCTTCCCCATGCTGCAAGGTTAATGCTGGGCTCCTCTAGCTTCCTTTGTTAGAATTCAAAATGACCGCTTATCTGCATGGTCCATTTACCCAGCAGAGCTATAACTCAGTGGCCAAACAAATTACGCAGATGCTATCACATGTCACAAAGACTACATTTCCCAGAGAGCAATCTCTTAAGGAGATATGTTCCCAATCCAAGCCAAATATCCCTCTGGTCAGTACAATGGGTGTGGCCAGTATGAGAGGCAGCAAGCGTGTAGTGCCCAACGGTGTCTGGCTGCTGCCGCAACCCGCCAACCCCTTGGCACAGCACAAATACCTTTAATTCTGAGCGTGGAGGCACTTTCCCCAGATTACTTCCATTTCCTTCGCTTGATGTTTTCGGAGTGATTTGCTCCGTTCCCAAGCACCCGATAGGCAACCAAACACTTTTCACCCATACAGAGAAATGACGGAGACTCAAAGCTTCATGTGCTTGCAAAGGGGATGGTTTGAAACAGAGCGATTAGGTCCGTTTCAAAGCATCCCCTTTGCAAGCACACAAAGCTTTGTCTCCCTCTGGGCAAAAAGTGTGCAGCAGAGTCAGGTGTAGGCAGAGGCAATCCCAACACGCCGCCCACTCTGTCCCACTGTCTCTCAGCTTGCCTGCAGCTGCACTGAACAAGCACCCACACAGGGTGTAGGGATCACCTGCCTCCCCCATGCGTCTGCCTCCGCCTGCTGCTGGTGCCACCGCACAAGCCTCCCGCGAACCTCCCATGAGTCAGGCAGCCACGCAGCACATCTGGATCACCTGTCTTCTCCCCCTCCCGCCTCTGCCTCCACACTTGGAATTAGCTGTATTTGCGCTGCGCCAAGGAGGCCAAGGCATGCCGAGAGCTTGGCCAATTGCAGCCGTGGGCAAGCAGAGAGTGGGACAGAGAGGGCGGGGCCAGCAGTAGCTGCGCTCCCACTCCCATCAGCCCCCATGCTCACCGCCACCTGCACTTAAAAAAAATAAGACCTCCCTGAAAATAAGCCCGAGTGCTTATTTTCAAGCCCAAAAGAAAATAAGACCGGGTCTTATTTTCAGGGAAACACGGTATTATGTCCTAAAGGTCATGTCCTGTTCTTCTGTGGGAGCTATGGCTGAAGGCATTTTGTTTATGAATAGGATGGCTTAGTCTTTCTGAATGGATACAAAATCTCCATTCCAGAAGACCAGCCTCTTCAAGCTTCTGCTTGAGTCTGTTTTCCTATGACAGGAAGACTGGGGCTGCTTTCTGCCTTTGTTAAGATTTTTTTCACCTCCTCTTCTCCTTTGGGGAAGTATTCTATCCTGCCTCTTTTTAATATTAAGAATAAAGAATATTTTAATATGGGGAGGGGGTGCTTCCTACAGTATTGAGCAGAGTTTTTCAAAGTTGGCAACTTTAAGATGTGTGGCCTTCAACTCCCAGAAATCTCCATCCAATTGGGAAATTCTGGAAGTTGAAGTCCACACATCATAAAGTTGCCACCTTTGAAAAACATTGACAGTAAAGCATGATTAAGGCTGATTCAAAATCTGCTCATATTCCATTGTTCTGCATCTCTGGGACCTACAACATGCAAGGCAAAGGGTCATAGCTCTAAGGCAAAAGTAGGTTACCTGCAATTCACAGGCTGCATGTAACTCTCAACTAATTTTTGAACTCCTGGAGTACTTTGCCTCTTGGGCCAATTTAGCCAAGTGTCTTTTAATTAAGCTATTAGTCTTTTCCACGCGGCCTCCAGAAGCTGCGTGGTAAGCCGCATGAAACTTCCATGGGACTTTTAATGTTTGAGATACTTCCTGAACAATCTTGGCGGTGAAATGACTTCCATTATCTGAGCCAATACCGAAAATAGGCAGTCCAAATCTGGGAATAATTTATTTCAATAAGACTTTAGTCAGTTCCCTAGCCCTCTTAGTTCTAATGCAGGGGTGTCAAACTCAAGGCCCACGGACCAGATGTGACCCGCAGGGTGCTTAAATCTGGCCTGCAGGTCCGGCCTGGAAATATCAAAGGGCCAGCCCAAGGTGCTTCTGCCAGCCAAAAACAGGGTGGTGCGTGCGGCCCTCCCAGGCCCCGTTTTCATCCTAGACCACCTCCTGAAGCCCTCTGCCAGTGAAAACGGAACCCAAGCTCCATTTTCACTGGCAGAGGCACCACGGGCCGGGCCATCACCATTTCCATGGCTGCCCGTGGGCCAGATTTAAGCACCCTGAGAGACAGATTTCACCCATGGGTCTTGAGTTTGACACCCCTGAGATAAACCACAGATCTTTCTGTGGTTAGGAAAGGCACAGAGGGAGCAGGATCCAGCTGTGATTGGGAGAAGGGTCCTCTCACTCACTCACACACACAGGCATACACACATTTCCCTCACTTTCATGGATTTTAAAAGTTAAAATTTAGAGGTACTCACCTTCTTTTCAAGCAACCTTTGAGCTCAAAACTCCCTTTACTACCTTTGCTCTAAATGGCCAAGTTCCGGGGGAACCCACCCACAGACACAATGGGTCTGCTGCTGGCAAGGTGAAGGCTTACCCAGGCCAGGTCTGTTGGTCAGGTTAGCTTGGAGTCCCATCTTGGGGTGCCAAATTGTTGGAAGAAAAAATCCATCTGGGTCAGTTCCAAGCTGGGAGAAAAACACTGGAGGCTTATTGGAAAGAAAGGCTTATTGGTGAAGCAGAACCTCCAGGGTTTGTGGTTCTGGTGCAGCTGTCAAAATGGTTGGATGAGTGGATGGATTTTATAGGTTTTGAACTGTTCTGAGGGTGGTGCAATGAAGGGGCTTGTGTTCTGAAAGGGTGTTGGGCAATTCCTATTGTGGGTAATGGCTTTCATCCTGTGTTGGATCTTGGGTGAGGGGCTGCTTTCTAATCCTACTATTCTGCCTTTGTTAGCTGTCAAACTTTGCTGCAAGGAGTTTCAAAATATCCTGTCTTGAATGGATTACCAAATCTGCATTTCTAAAAGCTGGCCGCCTCAGTTTCTGCTTGGGGGCAGGGAGACTGGTGCTGGTTTCTGCCTCCCTTAAGATTTTTTTCCATTTATCTCTTCTGGTGGGACTGCGACATCGCCGGACGCTTCTTTTTGAAGCGCCAGCCCAGGGCTCCGTAGAACTGCAAGAACAGCGACTATCGGCTGTCTTGTGGTTTGAAAACTTTCCCCCGGTACGAGGGGGGAAGTGAGTAGACGGGTGGGGTAGAGCTCCCTGAGAGTGCCAGGTTTTACCCATAATCTGGCGCTCGAAGATGAGAGCTCCCCGTTAAGCCTGTCAGTACTCCGGACCCTGGATGCCTCTGCTTTGCAGAGCTAGATGTCGTTACCATCCCAGCAACCAACTTTAAACAAATATTCTTTGAATCAAGCTGGCGGAGCACAAGCAGTATGAATGAAACAGCAAGTATTTTTTTTTTAACTCCAAAGATTTATTTTCTTTAAAAGATTCTTCCTAAGCTGAAAGTGAAAGCAAGATGGCGTTTGAGTTTCAACGGGGCGTGAAGAAGTGAAAGTTAAAAGTAATTATTGACAAGCCCCTGTTTGAAGCGTAAAACTCCTTTTTGAAAAGTGGATGAAACAAGAAAGGATGTAATAATAATAATTGAAGCAGCAATACAAATTACAAATTGTAAAGGGTCTTTTTTTTTCTTTTTGATATTCTTTTTTTCCTTTTTTTTCTGTCCTTCTGGAAGGGAAGGAAGAAGGGGGGCAAGATGGCTGGTCTTTCTGAAAGCAAAGAAAGCAAAGGAGGGTTAATTAACCCTCAGATATGGTCTGATTTTGAGGAAGCTTGGAATTCAATTACCTCTGCTTTATTGGAAAGAATTGATACTATATTTCAAGCTTCTCAAGCTGGAAACAATGAAATACATGGAAATACTGAGTTGCAATCTAGCAGTGGGGGATTGAATGAAGAGTTGGGAGACGGAAAAGAACAAAAACAGACCATAGCAGTTTTTACTGAGGAGAGAAAGATGAATGCTGTGCAGAATAAGGAGCAAGAAATTTTGGAAGTTGATGAGATTTTGGTTACACGAATTTTTTTTTATAAAACCCAATCTGCATTTACAGAGCCGTTACCAGAAGAAGTTACATTTCTGCAAAAATTTTATAAAATGCAATCCCAAAAACTGCAAAATTTTACTGGAGTTAAAAAAGGCAGAGGGATCAAAGTTAAGAAGAAAGTTCGTAAAAAGGAAAAGAAGAAAGACTGGAAAAATGGAAAATAACCCTGCTTGACGAGATGATGGTCCTTAAAAAGTATTGTTTAACTGTTTAAAGATTTTGAACTTTTGGAAAAAAAAAACAGACAGCAGTTTAATGCCAGTTAACTAAGCGATGAGCGACGATGAGGAGGCAACCTACAGCTGTATTGGAATATTTTGAGAAGAATAAACAGATCACAGCAATGCTGGTGTGTTGGGCTGTGAAATATGCCCTGACCTGAATGATTAGGAATATTTTATTAAGGACTGTAATAAATTTGGACTTAATTGCAATCGCAGAAATTTTATTGAATATAGCAAATTGGAGTTTCCTGTTTGATGGTAATAAATATAAGGCAAAAGGACTATGGACCTAGGGCAATTGCAGCTGATCTGGTGGTTTCCCTAATACGTCTGATGAATTTATTAATCTAATTTTTGACTGGATTTGATGGATACCATTTCAAATATAATTATAAAGTCACTCGGGGGGTTTTTTTTATATAAAGAAGCAATTTTTATTTAGGTGGGTAGACGCAAATGAAGATATCTTATATGCTGTTGGAAGATGTGAAGACAAGAAGATTAGCAACTGGTTTAATCTAGTATGAAGAATTTAAATGATTGATCTAGTTCTTAAATGATGTTCTTAGTTGATTTGTTAATATGTATTGATAAATTAATAAGAGGTTTGATTATTAATTAAAAAATTATTATTATTATTATTTTTTATTAAGTGTTTTAATTATAATTGGACCTTGATGGTTTAAAAGTGGAGGACGGAAGAGTTTATATAGTATTTTATTTTAAATCTGGGGTTTTTGAATGAGGGTTTCCTTTTTTGTTGTTGTTGTTGTTGTTTTTTTGTTTTAAATGAAAGAAGTTATAAAATATTTTGTTAAATTGTATAGACCTAATAATTTGTTAAGTAACAATTAGCTAAATTGAGTAATGATAGGTTTGATTAGGTAATACTTAATTGTTTTATTAACTGCTGTAATTATAAATGGATATTAATTTTGTTGAATTAGATGGAATAAGGAGAAAGAAGACTTGCTTTCCTTTTATCTATTTGTTTAATGATTATGATTATGATAAGTGTGAAATGGAGTTTAATTTAGAGAATTTGAGCTGTATTTTATCTTGTATTTGCTCTGGGAAGTCGGGGGGGTGGTTGGGGAGGGGGGAGAAAATGTATGTAAAACTTTTAAAACTTTTTCAATTAAAAAAAAAGATTTTTTTCCATTTCTCCTTTAGGGGAAATATTCTATCCTGCCTTTTTTAATATTTCCCAAAATATTTCATTCTTCTGGGGGTGGGGGTGGGGGGCTTCCACACTGTTTAATGTGCATAGGTTCAGCCCCCAGTTTCAGAGTAATCTCTACAGGAGGGATATACTGTATTTTGCTCGCCCTGGGAAATCTGACACCCACACCCATGGCTTCACTGCATCTAAGATAGATTGCCTTGGATGTGGAGGCTCTTGCATTTGAATAGTTTCCAAGAGAGGCAAAACAACTCTCCAAGATTCACGTTTAGGTAGAAACATAGTGACTTTCACTTGGTCAAAAGAAATAGTGGCTTGTAATCAGTGGTGGGATTCAGCCGGTTCACACCGGTTCAGTAAAACCAGTAGCTAACATTTTGTGCAGTTCGATGAACTGGCTGAAACCTTGCCCCTCCCCTCCCAACCACTCCTCCCCTTGCCCGGCCTCTCCTCACTGGGCTGCTCAACTCATACTTTGGGCGAGAGTAAGAGACTATTGACAGCCTGCTTCCCCTTCCCTCCTTATGCTGCTCCAAAGAGTCGCCTTCTCGCACTTTTTTGTCTGGCCAGACTGAGGCCATTTTGGCATCAACAGTGTCTTCTTACTCTAATTCTATCTGGTATTTGAAAGGTTTTTAAATTTTTTAAATGTTTGACAGAGGAGTATTTAAATGCATGGAAGTAGATGGGAATTGAACTAAGTAAACACATTTATCCTGATTTCAGAATTTAGCTTAACCTTCTGGGTTTATACAACATACTGATTTCTAAGGTAACCAACAGGATAAGCCACAAAATGTTCAACATAAATGGGGACTGCCCTACATTTAGCATGCTGTATGAATACATCTGCTAAGTTTCATCTAAATCATCATGAATTTTAACCACAATTAGTTCAATTTAACTTTGATTAGTTCTCCATGTGCCACAGGCCCCTGTCCATTTTCACCCCGAAAGCTGGACAAACCTAGGCAAAAAGCCAGCCCTCTCCGCTTCTCTCGCCTCCATGGGTTCAGGCGGACCGTCAGGAGGCTGGAGCGGGGAAAAGCCCAAGCACATGGACAACAAGCGGCTTCCAGGTGGATGTCAATCCTAGCTTTGCTGTCCATTGCAGCTAGGAATCTCAAAAAAGGCTGAGAATGTAAGTTTGTGTTGTAGCTAGCCTGGGCGCTAGATCGGCCCCCTGTGAAGCCCTCATCTGCCAAGGAGCCTGGTCAAGGCCTCTCTCGCCACCCGCTGAGACACCTGGACTCCCGGTGATGGAGGGAGGGGCTGGAGCTACTAAACAGGTGACCAAGCTAAGTGCCTGAAGGAACCCATCCCATCACCGGGAGTCTAGGCACCTCAGCGAGTGGTGAGCGAGGCCTCAGCCGGGCTCCTCAACAGACGAGGACTTTGCAGGGGGCTGATCTAGCACCCGGGCTGGCTACATCACAAACTTACATTCTCAGCCTTATTTGAGATTCCTAGCTGCAATGGACAGCAAAGCTAGGGTTGACGTCCACCTGCGTCAATCCAGCAGACAAAACAGGAAAGGGGGTCGGAGAGAAACAGTCCAATTGCCAAGGTACTATCTCCACAAGCTTCCTCCCCAGCTGTGGCTGCTGCTACAAGAGTGGGAGGCCAGCAAACTGAAGAGTTTCTTCCCCGTCTTCCCAAGAGCATGGGACTTCTCGCGACCAGCCCCTGAGTTCCCCTGAGTCCAGTTGCCAAGATGCTCTTGTTGTGGTCCGCCAGCTGCCAGCAGAGCTGGCAGCAGACTCAAACAATGAGGAGGTTGGGAAGGAACCTAGGCCAGCTCTGGACTCTGGGGAAGGCTCTGATGGATGCTCTGCGTTGGACGGAGAGATAGAGCCAAGGCCGTCTGACATTTCCCAGCCACCAGAGAGGCAGCTGCCTTTGGAGGCTGAGATAAGTGGGGAAGAAGAACAGCTGGGGCCTGTTCCAGATGCACGTATGCGCAGAGCTGTCAGGAGAGGAGAACAACTGAGGAACAGGGGCTGACTCGGGAACAAAGGCACACGTGGATGCTGAATGGCCCCTCCCTGGCTGGGGAATAAATAGAAGCAAAGGGGGAGTGGTGGTTGCAGGAGACAACAGTTCATATTTCTTTCGGAAGAATTGCTTATCGTGGTTCATGCCTCAGAGATTTCTTGCCAGGAATTAATTTACAGCTTTACGACTGGAACCTCTCAGCCTGGCAATTAATTAAGGGCTGATAAGGTCTGTTATTGCAATTAACCCTTGGAAGGATTATTGCCTGGACTTTTCTGTGTGTGAATGCCATGAATTCACAGTAGCTAAATAAAGAGGGTTTTTTTCGGGACAAGGAGTCTGTTTCCTGGTTCTGCTAAGGCTGGGTCAGAACAGTTTGTCTCCTGGCTTCAACAACCCTCTACTAACATGAAGCAGCTTCGTGCAGAGAAAGCTCAGCTCACCCAACAGGTGGCTTTGCTGGCAGCACAGGTGGCTCAGCTCCAAGCTCATGCTGTTCCACCTCCCTAGAGGAAATGCCCGGTGGCGGTGCCTGATAAATTAGATGGCAACCAAGCTATGTTTCCAGCATTCTTGGGACAATGCCAGCTCTTTATCAGTCTGAGATCTGAAGACTTCCCCACTGACCAGGATAAAGTGGGGTTTATGATTAGCCTTCTCTCCGGCGCTGCGGCCCAGGCTAGCCCTTTGCTGGATGATTTCCGGGGGTTTTGTGACCACCTCAGGCTGATGTATGAGGACCCCATTAAAACTCAGGCCGCTACCCAACACCTGAAAACCTTGAAGCAGGGCCAAGCTGTGTTTCTACTGTGGGGAACCTGGGCACATGGCCGCCTCTTGCCCCAAGAAGTGATGAGGGGCGTTGGCTACTGGGCCTGCCCCACAGCCACAGAACATCCTGTCGGGAAATCCCCCGAGCCCGATCTAGTGGAGATACTGGGTCAGGTGCACACCAACACAGAGTCACACCCAGCGGACGTGGCCCCCGGACCCCCCCCGGCACTTGATCCTGGTGGCAGAAGTATTTCTGTCCAGTAGTCCACAGGGGATTCTGGCTCATGCCATGGTCAATTCTGGGGCCATAATGAACTTTATGGACGTGGCGTTTGCGGCCAAATATGCTGTCCCTCACTGTCCGGTGGATCCCCCTCTGCTTGTGGAGACCATTGATGGCCGGGTGCTTCTGTCTGGGCCTATTAAGGCTGCCACACAATCCTTGCGCCTGGCCATTGGCTCTCATGAGGAAGCCATCAAGTTTTACATTTCCTCCAGCCTGCATTTCCCCGTGGTCTTGGTCTTGGCTTGGCTTGGCTCTGGATGCATATTCCACAAATCTACTGGTCCCAGAATCTAATCACCTTCCTGAGTTTGCAATGCGTGGACCACACCCGCCAAGTCTGCGCAGGCCAGTTGCTGAGTCCGCCCAGGGTGTCCCTGCCTTCTGATCTGGCAGACTTCGCAGATGAATTCAGTGAGCAAGAGGCGGACCACTTGCCCCCGCACTGGCCATACGACTGCCCCATCAATTTGCTTCTGGACATGCTGCTCCCAGTGGGGCGTTTGTACTCTATGTCGGACCCTGTGTTGGCTGCGTTGCAGGACTTCCTGGACAAAATCTGGCTCAGGGTTTCATCCAGCCCTCATCATTGCCAGTGTCCACACTGGTGTTGTTCGTGAAGAAGACCAGAGACTTGAGGCTCTGTTGCGACTATCGTAAATTGAACACCATCACCATGCGCAATCGGTATCCTCTGCCCCTCATTTCTGAACTGTTGGAACGGCTCCAAGAGGCTACCGTCTTCACCAAATTGGACCTTCGGGGAGCTTATTACTTAGTTCAGATCCGGCCCGGGGATGAATGGAAGACAGTGTTTGGCACCAGGTATGGGCACTTCAAGTATACCGTCATGCCATTTGGGCTGACCAATGCCCCTGCCGTTTTCCAACATTTTATGAATGACATATACCGGGACCTGTTGGATCAGTTTGTCGTGATTTACCTGAACAACAATCTGATCTACTCTCCCTCTTGGGAGAGCCACCAACAGCACCTACGCCTGGTCTTGCAATGGCTCTGGGAGAACCGCTTGTATGCTAAACTGGAGAAATGCCAGTTTTTCCAATTGACCATCAACTTCCTGGGATATCGCCTTTCTCCTGAGGGCATTGCGATGGAGCCGAGTATTGTGGCCCGCCAGTGACCAGTAGAGCTGGCAGCAGATTCTGACAGTGAGGAGGTTGGGGAGGAACATGGGCCAATCCTGGAGTCTGGGGAAGGCTCGGACGAGGGCTCTGAGTTGGAGGCAGAGAGGGGCCCAAGGCCATCTTGTAGTTCTTTGCTGCCTCCGGAGTCTCTGGAGTCTGACATCAGTGAGGCAGAAGAACAGCATGAGCCTGTTTCCAGTGTGTGCATGTGCAGAGCTGCCAGGAGACGGGAACAATTAAGGAAAGAGGGTTGACTTGGGAGTAAGGCTTGGAGATGATTGGCCCCTCCCATAAGACATAAAAGAGAAGCGAACAGGACGTGAGTTTTTGCAGGAAGCAATTAGTTCATCTGGCTGATTCAAGATTTGAAACTTCTGTTTGTGACTCTGTGCCAAGTTTGGCCTTGCCCTGTGTCTGGAAATTAGCTCTTTGGCAGCGTTCCACATAAGAAAGGTGGGTGTTGATAACCTTCCTCTGAAAGACTGTTTATCAAGCCTTGCAGACTGTAAATGAAAGTAATTTACAGCAGTATGAATTAAAGAGGTTTGCCGGGACTACTGTAGATACTCGAGTATAAGCCGACCCGAATATAAGCCAAGGCCCCCAATTTTACCACAAAAAACTGGGAAAACCTAGTGACTCGAGTATAAGCCGGGGGTGGGAAATGCAGCGGCTACTGGTAAATTTCAAAATAAAAAAAGACTGGTCAAAAGTGCGAGGACCTGTCAGAAATCACTTTTTTCAGCCCTCTGGGTAGTCCTTTTGTGCATATGGACTACTCAGAGGGCTGAAAAAGTAATTTTTGACTGGTCCTCGCACTTGTGACCAGTCCTCGAACTTACAACTGTCCTCACATTTTACGTTTTTGCCCTATCTTATCATCATTTCTCTCTTCCCCTCTCTTTCTCATTCTTTCTCTCTCCCCCTCCAAGTCATGCTGAAACGCGAAACTGAAAGTAAAGCAGGGTCTTTGCTGCAACGTGACAAAATGAGGCAGAGAGAGATTTCTTTTTCTTTTTCCTCACCAAAAAAGGTAGGTGCAAAACTGCAAACAATGGGAAATTTAGGGCAAAAGAGGAGGTTCAAGATTTTAAAACACAAAAGAAAAAAAAGCTCTATTTAACTAGGGAATTGTAATAATTGAGATATTATTAATTGTATATTGTGTTGAAAGCAGAAATGGTTAGGTTGTGGTTTGGAAGAATATATGGGGGAAATTATTTGGTTTATTATTATTGGTAAATATAATTAATTGATTTGTAAGAAATTGGATTGCATGGAAATAATTGGAATATTCATGTTCATATTGATTAATATACAAAAAAGATAGTTATATAACTAATTGATTTATATTAAAATGTTGAATTTGTATTGAACAACTGTAATATTACATAATTAACCAATGTGAGGATGGATATAAAAATAGATGACAATGGGAAGGGGTATAATATAGAATAGAAGGGAAAAATTGTATTTGATTAAGATTAGAGATGAGGATGAAGGGTAATATTGGTTTTTTTAAAAAATAGATGAGGAATAAATATGGCAAAAAGGAAATATAGAAATTGTAAATTTAAGTGAAATGACTAAACACTGTTTAAATTTGTGAACCGGCCAAATACTCTGTTCAAAGAAAATACATTGTATGTTTGTATGTGTGTTTCTAATTATTGCTATTTATTCATATTTGTTCGCTTTTATTCTTTAAAGTTTAACAATTCATTCTTTATCTTGATAGCTTTATATTTGTTTGGGGTTGCCTTTCTTCCCTTTCATCTTTTTTATTGTACAGCAATCTTTCTCCTCAAACCTACCACCTCTCTCTTTGAGAAAGGGGGCAGAATGAGAGAGAGTGTGGGGGAGAGAGAGAGAAAGAGGGGGAGAGAGAAAGAATGAGAAAGAGAGGGGAAGAGAGAAATGGTGATAAGATAGGGCAAAAACGTAAAATGTGAGGACAGTCGTAAGTTCGAGGACTGGTCACAAGTGCGAGGACCAGTCAAAAATTACTTTTTCAGTCCTCTGAGTAGTCCATATGCACAAAAGGACTACCCAGAGGGCTGAAAAAAGTGATTTCTGACAGGTCCTCGCACTTTTGACCAGTCTTTTTTTATTTTGAAATTTACCAGTAGCCGCTGCATTTCCCACCCCCGGCTTATACTCGAGTCACTAAGTTTTCCCAGTTTTTTGTGGTAAAATTGGGGGCCTTGGCTTATATTCGGGTCGGCTTATACTCGAGTATATACGGTAAATATCTTTTAAGTCTTTCTGCCAGTATTGTAGCAAAGATTTTATAATCTGAATTTAGCAGAGATATAGGCCTATAATTCTTGACTTGTTGTGGGTCAGTATCCTCCTTTGGGACAAGAGTAATATATGCTTCTAACCATGATTTGGGTATTTCCTTCTTTGACATTACCTCATTCATGACTTCTAACAGTGGGAGACTCAGTGATTCCTGAAAAGTCTTATAGTATTCCGTAGGCAATCCATCCGGACCTGGCACCTTCCCAATCTTTTGTTTTTTAAGTGCTTCAGTCAATTCCATCATCGTTATATTTCCTTCTAACATCATCTCAGTATCTTTTGAAATCTGTGGTAAATTCGCCTTATGTAAATATTGTTTAACACTTTCCTCCTCTATATTTTCTTTTTCATATAATTTTTTGTAGTAATCTTGTATAATGTTTTTCTTCTCTTCATTCCCAAATCTAATTTGTCCTTGTTCATCCAATAATTGTGTTATTTTCCTTGATTCTCTCTCTTTTTTCAATTTATATGCTAGCCATCTGCCTGGTTTATTAGCATCTTCAAAATAGTTCTGTTTAGCACTTTTAATTTTTTGTGCTAAATCTTCTTTTTCTATTAATCCCATTTTATGTTTAATTGTATCCATTTTCATTTTAATATCTTTTTTTGTGGGAACTTCTGTAATTCTTTTTCAAATTCCTTATAATCATCCTCTAATGTTTTATATGCTTGTCTTTTCTTAATATTTCTTTTTCTTATGTAGTCAATTATCAGGCCTCTGGAATAAGCTTTCATAGTGTCCCACAAATTTTGCATTGATGTATCTTCTTTTCAGTTTTCTTTAAAGAAAAAAGGCAGTTCTTTCTCCATTTTCTGTACAAAGTCCTTTTCTTTTAATACTGTAGTGTTTAAAGTCCATCTGGACCTTCTCCTTTGTCCTTTCCATCTCACCGTCATTGGATTATGGTCTGCCCAGGTATTAGTTTCTATATCAATTTCTTCTATATTCGAAGTCAATTCCATTGTCATCCATATCATATCTATTCTAGACCATGATAAGTGTTTATTAGAATAAAACGTAAATTGTCTATTTTTTGCATTTCTTCCTCTCCATACATCTTTTAAGTTTATTTCCTCTATCATCTTAAAAAAGGATTTTGGCAGAATTCTTCTATTTTGTTTTGTTATCTTTTGTGTGTTATAGTCCATTTTCCCATCCACTATTCCATTAAAATCTCCCATCATACAAATATTATCATAGTCCAACTCAATTAATTTCATATGTAATTTTCTATAAAAATCATCTTGTTTATCACTTGGAGCATATATCGCTATTAACAGTATTTTCCTGTTGCTATCTGTCATTTCCACAATCAAAATTCTTCCTTCTTCATCTGTATAAACTTTTTTCGCTGGTATTGTGTCTTTAATATACAAAACCACTCCTCTTTTCTTACATTGTGTCAATGAGGCAAATAGTTTCCCTAATTTAGGCTGTACCAAAAGTTGTTCATGTTGTTTTTTAATATGCACTTCTTGTAAACAAATTATGTCCAATTTTAATTTCTCCAATTTATGAAATACTTTTCTTCTTTTAGTTTCCATATTAAGTCCATTTATATTCATTGTAATCAATTTTTTCTCTTCCATATTTATACTTTATATAAAGGCTTTGCTGATCTAGTGGATCTCAGTTCACGTTGTTCTTTATATTCTACAGTGCCTCCCACTGCACCTTCTAATACATCTTCCGCCTTTTCAATCATCACTAGATCTTCCTCTTGCAATTGTAGCAATGGCTCTTCCTTTCTTGATTCTACATCCTTTTCTCTTAGATATTCTGCATAGAATGCTTTGGCTTTATCAATTGAATCTATTTTAAATCTTTGCAATTGCCATGTAAACACCAGACCTTCTGGTATCAGCCATCTATAATTCACACCTTTCTGGAGCAGTATTTTTGTCAAAAAATGATATTCTCTTCTTATCTCTCTCACTCTTCTCTGTATTTGCTTCAGAACCGCAATTTCCTTCCCCTTATATTGCAGTGTTTTCTCTTTTGTAATCTGAAGTATTTGTGTTTTAATTGATTTCTTTGTAAATCTTATATGAACTTCTCTTGGTAATTTATTTCTCATTGCATATCTAGTATATACTCAATGCATCTCATCAATACCATCAAACATTTTTTCTTTGGTAATTTCTAGTGCTTGTGCCAAAATTTCTATCATTTTTTTCTGCCAAATTTTCTCCTTTTTCTTCTTCCACATTTTGAAATCTTAAATAAAATTCTGATTTGTCCATCTCCCATCCTAATCCATTCTTGTCACGTTCAACCTCTTCTAATCTACTGTCCATATCTCTATTTTTTGTCTCTTTGTTCCTCCTTTTCTTCAATTTTTCCAAGTCTGTCCTCATATTTCTTCATCATCTGCTGTATATTCTCCACTTTTCCATCTGTTTCCTCTATTCTTTGTTCAATTTTTTCTATTTTCAATTTTATATCCTGTATTCCTTGCAGAATCATCTGCATTGTCGCATCCTTTTCTTTCTCATGTTCTTTCTCTTTTTCCTGCTGCAACATTGCCTGTATTGATCGTTTTCCTCCCACTGGTGATGAAGACGGGGTCGATCCGGCAGAGCTAATAACTGCTGCTTTTTTACTCATTTCTATAGAGAATCCAAATTAAGACGGTGAAATAAAATATCTTCAGGTTCTTCTCAACCCTAATCCGTTTTTATGGATGGCAGGTATAATCCCAAATAGCCATAGGCAAAGAGAAGAAAGAGAAAAAAGAAAAAGCCAAAAAGAAAACAGTTTTCAAGCTCTTGTGTGCCCTAATCCAATCAAGTAAAAAGGTAAAAAACAAAATTAAACAACAATCTCCAATCAATAGAGGAAAAAAAAGAAAAAAGAAAAATTTTAAAAAAGAGAAAAAAATATTAAATAAAAAATCCAAAAAATAGTTTCTTCAGGCTCTTATATGCCTTAATCCAATTGAGCAATAACGTGTTGTAGAAAAATAAAAGGGAGAATAATAAAAAGAAAAAAGGAGAGAAAATAAAAAGAAAAATTCTGTTTCAAAAACTTAAAAATACTAAAGGTCTACAAACACAGATATACTTCTATTAAAGATAGTTAAAAATTGAAGAAGTGGAATAGTAAAAAAGAAAAAAAAACTTTATATCAAATTTAAAAGTCCACAACTGTATAGCATGCAAAAGCTCTTTCATATATCTCACTCAGTTTAACAGCTCTCTTTCCAGAGTCACTGTTATCTTCTTCTTTCAGATTTTAGCCGCCTGTCAACAATATTTTCTCCAAAGAGCACCTGTATAAACAATCCTGTATACACTCTTTAATGCTCTTCTAAGTTTTGTCTATAGACAGGCTCAATGACCTTGAATTATAACACAGTTGCTACTTTCTTTTATCAGTAGGGGGAAAAAACAAAAAGAGATACAATGTTGCAGTCCACTAGATGGCAATATTCCTTGTTTCTTCCACTCTCCTTCTATCTCCAATATACAATAAAGCCAATGTAAAAAAGAATTAAAATGTAAAATTTAACCAAAAGAGGAAATAACAAAACTAGTCCAAAATCTTATAGACTCAAAAGGCACCAAAAAATTAGTATTTAAACAAGTAAAAGAGGAAATCTCTTCCAATCCAGTCCAGTCAGATTTAAAAGTAAAACTCTCCACAAGCATCCACAAATGAGAATAGTTTATATTTCAGGAAAATTAACTTAAATTCCGGCTCAATTCAGCCGCTACATTTCTTCTGTCTTCAATTCTAATTGTATTTGCACTTCAGGGTGTTCTTAAAGTCTAGATTTAAAAAGCCTCTCACCAGATCGTAACACTTTCACTCATTCTCTTCCGTTCGGAGCTGTCCCAACTTCAGCAGCTTAATGGCTGCCTCTTCAGCACTGGAAAAAAGGGCTTCTCCTGGATCAACCAGGGACTTTGCGGTGTCCCTGGGATCAGCAGAATGTGCCCTCCTCAGTCACTGTCTCTACAGGACAGTGAGGTCTGATTTGGACTGTCCAGCGGTGAAGATATCGGCAGTGGTCCCGGAGCGCCGAAACCTTCCGTCGTTGATGTTTTTAGATGCACAGAAAGTCTTTGACAATGTGAATTGGCAATTTATGCTATTTACAACTGAAACAGATGGGTTTTGGGAGGAATTTTATTCAAGCCATAGAAGCTATATATCATAAACAAACAGCAAAAGTAATGATAAATGGAGAATTGATAGAATCTATTGAAATACAAAAAGGAACGAGACAAGGCTGTCCACTGTCACCACTGTTGTTTGTGTTAACACTGGAAGTACTAAATAGAAATATTAGAGAAGAAAAAGAAATAAAAGGAATGAAAATTCAAAACCAAGAATATAAATTGCAAGCATTTGCGGATGACCTGCTGTTCATTTTGGAAGATCCACTTGAATCAATAAATAAACTGATAGACAAAATAGGAGAATTTGGCAAGGTAGCAGGTCTGAAAATAAATAAAGATAAAACAAAGATTTTGACAAAAAATATGTTAAAAAAGCAAAAAGAAGAGTTGGTGGAAGTATCAAGGATGCAGGACACAAACAAGGTTAAGTATTTGAGGATACATTTGACAGCAAGCTGTAGTACACTTAAGGAGAATAATTATAATAAGCTTAAACAACAGATAGTGACAGATTTGGCTAAATGGGAGAATTTGCAATTATCATTGATAGGGAGGATATCAACTATTAAAATGAATATATTGACTAGAATTTTATATTTGTTCCAGACAATTCCAATTAGGTTGGGAAAAGAGTATTTTGAAGATCTAAATAAAATTGTATTAAAATATATTTGGCAGGGTAAAAAGGCGAGGATAAAATTAAAATTGTTGCAAGATGCTAGAATAAGAGGAGGCTTTGGTTTGCTGGATTGGGAATTATACTATCAAGCTAGTAATTTGATGTGGATCAAAGAATGGATAATGTTAAGAAATATTAGATTGTTGACTTTAGAAGGACATAACTTGCTGTTGGGATGGCATGCTTTCTTATGGTATAAGAGTACAAAAACACAGGGTTATTTTAGAAGACACGTTATACAAGAGTCTTTGTTATTAAACTGGGAGAAGATCAAAAGATATCATTATTTAAAAATTCCAGTCTGGTTATCTACTATTGAAGCATTCTCATACTCAATAACATTTAGAAAGGAACAAATTGTTAGATATCGTGAATTATTGAATGAAAAGGGTGAACTTAAATCAAAGCAAGAATTAGAAGAACAAGAGATAAAAATGGATTGGTTTTCATATATGCAAATACAGTCTAGATATGATAAAGATGCTAAGATAGAAGGTTTTTACAGTAATTTGATGAATTTAAATAAAATTTTAACAGGTTCTGATGACTATGTAATTAAAAAACTGTATGGTTATTTATTAGAGGTAAAGTTGGAAGAAGAACAAGTTAAAGAGACAATGATTGCATGGGGGAAAATTTTGGTTATGGGATTGATTTAGAGAAATGGCAAAAATTGTGGTTGCAAAACTATAAAATGACAATGTCAACAGCATATAAGGAGAACTTGTATAAGATGTTTTACAGGTGGCATCTACCCCCAGCGAGAATAGCCAGGATGTTTAAGAATAAGTCAGAGAAGTGTTGGAAGTGTCATCAGACTCTGGGTTCATATTACCATATGTGGTGGACATGTGCAGAAGCTTAAAGATATTGGACTAAAATCCACACATGGTTGGAAAAAATGACAAAGAAACACATTGACTTTAAACCAGAGATATTTTTATTAGGGATTTTACCAGAAACATATAATAGAGAATTGAGATACTTAATTGTGAATGTTTTAACAGCGGCTAGAATTGTATTTGTTAAAAACTGGAAAAATGAGAAAATACCTACGGAAGATGAAGTTATTAAGAAAATTATGGAATGTGCTGAAATGAGTAAATTGACATTTGAAATTAGAGAACAGGAAGACAAACAATTGTACACGGTATGGGACTTATTTTATCAATGGCTAGATAATAAAACATGGAAATATGAAATATGAAATAAATGTAAAAGTAAAATATATGAAGCGGTTTTTTAGGGGATAAACACCATTGTTAAATAAATGTTAAATGAGAATAATAATATAATGAGATATAATAATGTGATCAATAATTTGTAAAATTTTGGATATGAGATTAAGCACAAAAGAATTGTAACCGATTGATACACTTTCTGTGATTGTAATGGATGATGGTTGTTTTTATGTGTCAGGTTTCGATGTCGTCTCAAATAAATTGCATTTCCAAACAAATAGTCTTTGATGAAATCTTTCATTTATTAAGCACAACAATCTGTCCCCGACTCCATCGTAGCCAACACTAATTTCCTGCCCCCAAACCCTCCCTATCCTTTGGCCTCTTCTCTGCGTCTCATTGGCCATCTTCCAAATCACTCTCCCCATATCTACTACTTCAGCTCACAGGAATGTCCCCCCTCCCATCCCATCTCCTAGGGGATATTATCTCCAAGGAAAATAAGTAGGTGAAAAGTCAAGCATCCTCTTCTCCTCCTTATGTCAGCACCGGAGTGAATGTAGCTTGGAGTGCTGACATCATGTTTTGTTTAAAAATTTTTTAAAAAAATAAAAAAAACACCTTGAGTTCCTGCAGACCACCTGGAAATTGAACCAGCACCAGATTCGGTGGTCCCTCTTCTTTGTCAGGCTCAATTTCCACATCACCTACATCCTGAGCGGTTGCAACCAAAGGGCGGACTCGTTCTCGCGGAACTCGGAGTACTCCCGCACCAAAGACCAGCTCCTGCCCAGGACAGTTCTGCCCATAGAGTCCTTCTCCATGGTTCAGGAGCCAGTAGACTTACAGGCTCAGATATGGGAAGCACAGCTGCACGACGCTTGGGTGGAGCAACGGTGAGAAGAGGTGGGGCCTGCCTCTCCATGGACATTCACCAAGGAACTCTTGCGGTATCGAGACAGGCTATATTTGCTGGTAGGGCCGCTCTGGGGACTTATTTATTTATTTTATTTATTTTATTCGGCTTATATGCCGCCCTATCTCACAATGGACTCAGGGCGTCTCACAATAATAAAACACAAGCCACAAAAATAAAATCTAAAATCTAAAAATTTTAAAATGTAACCCTTAAAACCCCCATCATCAGTCCAGGTCGAGGGATTTGAAAAGCCAAGTTTTTAATTCATGGCGGAAGGTGCGAAGGTCAGGCGCTAATTGGAGCTCCAAGGGAAGTTGATTCCAGAGGGTGGGCGCACCCACCGAGAAGGTTCTACACCTGGGGGCCGCCAGCCGGCACTGTCTATGTTAGGTATAAATGCCTGCCCTTGAGTCCTAGAGATGTAAGGGTTAATTACCCAGGGACCCATTCACTCACTGACCCCTCCTTACCTTTGCTCCACCCCTTGGGTACTTAAGGGTCATCCATGCGGTCTGGAGTTCATTCCAGCTACATACCTGTAAGATAAAGATACAATGTAAATAAATGACCTTTGACTATACACGTGCTTGTGTATTACATTTATTGGGCTCGATCCATGAACAAGTCCAACAAATATGGTAGCAGAGGATGGTTTGAAATAGCCCAAACTGATCCGAAGGATGCCAGGAAACCTCAAACTGAATAAGGAAGAAAAAAGAATAAATACTCGAGCATACAAAAAGAAAATGGAGGAACAACTAGCATCGACTGAAGCCACGCAGGCAGAGATGCCAGAGGTGAATGAACAACTCTCCAGCCCCGGCACACCAAATGGATCAGAAGAAAGCCTATCCGAAAGAGAAATCGATCCAGAGATCACGCTGTGCGGAGAAAATGAGCTCAAGAAAAAACTACTGGCCCTAATCGAATCGACCATGACAAAATCAAGCCTCATCGCAGAACTCCGAAACCTACTTGAAAACTGCGGAGCAGCGACGGAAGAGGACAAAGACAAAACGGACCAAAACACCCAAAAAATGGTAAGCGACACCCTTCCTTACCACATGCACCCCGAAGAGGCCGAATTTAAATTCGCGCCCTCTTCACGGTGGCCATCTTGGTCAATGATGTCACCCAAGATGGCCGACCGACACCCAATAGGATCCTGCGGCTTGAAAACCATGGCGGGAACCGAGGCCTACCCCTGCAGGGCCTCCGAAAACAACTACGAGGCCATAAAATATCCAGATCAGGAACCAGCAAGCTCGCCTACCGAGCTCGAAATAGACAAGGCCATGCAGACACCCACCATGGCGTTCGGGGCGAAAGTAAAAATAATAAGCTCCAACCCCGATGTTCCGGGGGAGCCCGGTGTGACCACCTACATGCATGGGGGCAACTACGAGGACCATCTATGGAGGACAAATGACGGGGTGTGAATGCAACCACCAATGCATCACGCCAGGAATCTCCCCAAGCCCCCACCAGGATACGCAGCGAAGCAAGAGGAAATAAACAAATACTTACCAGCCCAAAGGATCCATCCGAGACATCTGGGACTGTTGGCGGGCATGGACTTCGGCCCGGGACCTGACTTCGACCTACAAGCCGGACCAGGCCTCCAGGATCTTCGCCCGGCCTTCTCGGGCCCTCCGGTCTTCCCAGGCGGCGCAGCAGAATCTCCGGCGTTCCAGGCGGCGACTTGGATGACCTTCGGCCACCAAAGACCACCCAGAGTCGAGCCAAGAGCCCACCTCGATGAATGGGGCCTTCACCCAGGAGCTACAGAGTCGAGCTCCTACTACGACGAACGCAGAGACAGAATAATCCAGGAGCATGCGCAGAGCCGACCTGCAAAGAGAAAAGAAGAGTCCATAGAAGCAACTCAGTACAGACTGACACCATGCATTCCCCTGCCTTATTGTGAGTTCCCTTTTGCTTTAAACCATGGACAGCAACTACCAGTAAGTAATATTTCTCACAATGCAGGAACATTACCAACTGACTTTCCAAAGTTAAGGATAGATGGATATAATTTCTTGGAGTGGAACCAGCAGCTCCAAGTTGTCCTCTTAAAGGAACATTTAATATTTTTAATCACAAACCCACCTGAAAAACCCTGGACTTTTCAATTGGATTGCATGCATCACAAGGCATATTATTTGTTATTGGCTAGTATTTCTCCAAGCATATATCCCAGTATTAGCCACAACTTGACTGTTTCAGAAGTGGTAACCTTTTTACACAATATGTTTCATAGTAGAAGTGTAGCCACCACAACCAGAATTACCAGGGAATTTTACTCAGCCAGGCTTAAGGCAGGAATTTCAATGAGCGAACACATACTGGCCCTAAATGCTACTAGAGCAGAGTTGATTCAAAGAGGGGAGACTGTGACCGAGGGAAGTATGGTAAGTGTGATCATAAACTCATTAGATCACAGTTGGGACAATTTCATTATGCAATTAGATAGTTCCAACCTAGAACGCATCACACTAGACATGTTAACCAGCAAGCTAACAGCGGAGGACAATTTAAGGAGGGACCGATCGATGAGTCGCAGAGATGTAAAAATCAGTAAAAGAGTGGAATTCCAGAGTAGGGATCACAGTGACACAGAGTGCCTTAACTGTGGCTCCAAAAATCATTACAGGAGAGATTGCCCTAGAAACGTGAGGGACATGGGACGTTTCCATACTAGGGATAGAGCAGAACACAGACCCAGACTAAATGAAAGGCAAACAGCAGAGAGCAGGTACAGGCGCAGAGATTCTCCCAATCCCAGGGATAGAAGGGGACCTAGGGATAATTCCAGGGAAAGTTACAGGGGCTCATTGTATGGATTGAGGGACCAAGATAGCACACAAGAATTCGCCAACAAGGAAAACATATGGCTCCTAGATTCAGGGGCCACGAACCACACTACTTACAACTCAAAACTGTTCACATCATTCACAAAGGAAAAGTTTATAATTAAGGTGGCTAATCAGAATAATGTGCTAGTAACAGGAAAAGGCAGTATAAACATTCCAGAAATAGGAGAAGTAGAGGGGGTGTTACTTGTCCCGGAAATACCTTATAACATACTGGCTATGTTAAAATTGAGCAGGGAGACGAGAACTGAGATTACTTTTAAAGAGGGGAAAGTGTTCATGACAAGAGAAGGAAAAAACGTTGGGAGAACCATGATTAGTGGGGGCCTACCATATTTTCAACCTGACAATAGCGATTACCCCAAGGTGAATGTCAATACCAACGACAAGACAGATCACACACCCAACACTAGCGAAGGGAGCAACACTGAAGAAATAGAGGAGGTTAGCCATAAGCTAACCACCAACGATCTGGACACAAAACAAACACCAGATAAGGAATGTGATGAATGTGCGCACCTGTTGCACAGAAAGTTAGGTCATAGCAGTTTTCCGGTGGTTCAAAAAATGGTTAATTGTTCTGAAGGATTAAAAGTAAAGAATTGCAAAAATTACTTAGAGTGTTCGGTGTGCAAGTGTTCTAAGCTAAAAACCAAGGCCAGACCAAAAAAATCAGAACACACCACTGACTCCGTTTTTCAAATGATACACATGGATTTGGTGGGGCCCCTAAGGCCATCTATCAAATACAAAAAAAGATTTTTCCTGACCATCATAGACGACTTTAGTCGCTATGGATTTGTGTATACACTCAAACACAAACATGAGGTATTTCAGAAGATCAAGGAATTTCATAAGAGGATAGAACTACAGCATAACATAAAAATCAAACAAATAATGACGGACCGGGGGTCTGAATTTATGTCAAAAGAGTTCTCCCATTGGCTCAAAACGCAGGGAATATTACGGATCACATCAGCTCCTTTTTCACCTTTCCAGAATGGAGTCGTAGAGAAAAAGAACGGAACTCTGCAGACCATGATGAGGTGTGTACTAGAGGATGCTGGGTTAGGACAGCATTTCTGGTCAGAGGCAGTCATATACTCCAATTACACATTAAACAGGTTATGGTGCAGTGTAATAGATAAAACACTGTATGAGATAATGTACAAGAAAAAACCACAGATAGCCCATCTTCACATATTCGGTGTCACCGCTGACGTACATATCCCCAAACAAATACGCCGAAAGGGAGACAAGGTTTCAAGAAGATTAAGGTTTATGGGTTATGAATCAGGAACAAAAGGGTTCAGGTTTATTTTTTTTTTAATTGAAAAGTTTTACAAAAAAAAATTTCCAAACATTTTCTT
>WNWU01012738.1:30617-45197 GCA_012654045.1 Ptyas mucosa
TACTTACACGATACAGAAACACCACCCGAGAGGCCAGTCAGGTCCAATAGAAATAAAACCCCAAAGAAACTAGAAGACTATGTACTGTCACTTCACGCTAGCCACATAACACCCAATAACTACGAGGAAGTGCTAAAATTACCCAAAGAAGAAAGAGAGAGGTGGGAGCAGGCAATGGAAAAAGAAATGAATAGCCTGCGAGAATTAAAAGTATACACACCCGCCAAAGCTCCTAGTGATAAGACCACGATAGGCACTAGGTGGATATACAAGATAAAGTCACTAGAGGGCGGTAAAACACTATACAAGGCTAGATTGGTAGCCCAAGGGTTTGCTCAACGGTATCCAGATGACTATACCGACACGTATTCCCCCACAGTCAGGGCTGAAAGCGTAAAATGTGCATTGGTAATAGCTTCAATTCTAGGATTAGAGGTACACCAATTCGACCTGCAGACTGCATACCTGCACGCAGAGTTAGATAAAGAGATTTATGTTAGAGCACCTCACAGCAAGGACACACACAAGGGAGAAACTTGGTTATTAAACAAGAGCTTGTACAGGCTGAAGCAGTCCGGAAAGAGGTGGTATGAGTGCTTAGCAAAAACATTAAGATCAATGGGTTTCAAAGCCACCTCAGCAGATAATTGCTTCTTCATCAAAAAAAACTGGTGATTCTATTGAGTATGTTCTTGTGTATGTTGATGATATCTTGTACATTGGTGACCAAACCCACAAATGCGAGGTCTTCGCTAGTGAATTGGGAAAACACTTCTCATTGAAGATATTAGGGAAAGTTGACAAATACCTGGGGGTACAAATCACTAAGACTAGTAAAGGTTTCAGGCTGTCTCAGAAAGAAAAAATATTAGAATAGTTACATAAATGTTATATGTTCGATGCAAAACCTTGTGAAACACCTATGCAGCCTGATTTCCTAAAAAATATGTATGATCAATCAGAGCCATTTAACGACAACACCTTATACAGATCCATCGTAGGTTCTTTGCTGTACATAGCGAACTGGACAAGGCCTGACATTGCCCTAACTGTTAATCTCCTATCCAGGCATGTTGGTAAACCCACAACTTATCATTGGGATGCCATAAAAAGAATACTTAGGTACTTGAAACACAGTGCCAAAGCGTACTTATGTCTAGAGCCAGAACACTCCAATAAGCCAGTATTAACTTGTTATGCGGATGCAGACTGGACAGGGGACGTGAAAAGTAGAAAGAGTACATCGGGGTACATATTCTTTCTAAATAACAGCCCTGTACACTGGTATACTGGTAAGCAAAATCTAGTAGCCACATCAACCACCGAAGCCGAGTATATACAGTATGTCTGTCAAAAGCAGCTAATAATTTGGTATGGTTTGATGACCTATTGTCTAACATCTGGACTGAACCTGCATATCCCATCAATATACATGAAGACAACAAGGCGGCGATTAAAATATCAAAGGCAGACGCTATAGGCCAGAGATCGAGACACATTGACATAAAACACAAACATGTCAGACAGCTCTCTAATATTGGGTTCATAAAAGTATTATATTGTGAGACGGAAGAACAAACCGCAGACATACTAATGAAACCTCTGTTAAACAAACAGCATACATATCTGACATCGAAACTAGGTGTCAAATTGTCTGATACAACGTGTCATAATCAAAACACACATATTCCTACGGCCAGGCATTTAGAGAGGGATTTGTTAGGTATAAATGCCTGCCCTTGAGTCCTAGAGATGTAAGGGTTAATTACCCAGGGACCCATTCACCCACTGACCCCTCCTTACCTTTGCTCCGCCCTTGGGTGCTTAAGGGTCATCCATGTGGTCTGGAGTTCATTCCAGCTACATACCTGTAAGATAAAGATACAATGTAAATAAATGACCTTTGACTATACACGTGCTTGTGTATTACATTTATTGGGCTCGATCCATGAACAATTCCAACCGTCTAGCTGACGGCACCCTGAACAGGCCCTCTCTATGGGCACGAACCGGGCGATGGGATATCGTTGCTGGCTGTAAGTGGTCCGCCAAATATCCTGGTCCTAAGCCATATAGGGCTTTATTTATTTATTTATTTATTTATTTATTTATTTATTTATTTATTTATTTATTTATTTAAATTTATATACCGCCCTTCTCCTAGTGGACTCAGGGCAGTGCACAGCCAGCAATAAAAAACATTCCAATACAAAATTTAAAAATTTAAAAGAATTATAAACTTTGGCTGAAAATATATAAGTCATCACCAGCACCTTGAATCTTACCTGGAGGGCAACCAGTAACCAATGCAAACCACGCAGGAGGGATGTAACATGGGACTATCGGGATTCTCCCATCACAACCTGCATGGCTGCATTGTGCACCAGCTGGAGCCTCTGAGTGGTCCTCAAGGGCAGCCCCATGTAGAGAGCATTGGAGTAGTCAATCCGTGAGGTGACCAGTGCATGAGTAACTGTGCGTAGGGCATCTCGGTCCAAGTAGGGGCGCAACTGGTGCACCAGACGTATCTGGGCGAAAGCTCCCTTGGTCACAGTCGTTATCTGGTCTTCTAAGCTCAACCGTGAATCCAGGAGGACACCCAAGTTGCACACCCTGTCTACAGGGGGCAAAACTTCACCCCCTATAGTCAGCGATGGCACCTCTCCCCTGAACTGAGATGCCGGTACCCACAGCCACTCGGTCTTGGCCGGGTTGAGTTGCAGTCTGTTTCTACCCATCCAGACCCATACCGCTTCCAGGCACTGGGCCATCACATCGAGGGCATCACTGGGTTGGTTTGGGGTGGAAATAAAGAGCTGAGTATCATCAGCGTACTGATGATACCTCACCCCAAAACCACGGATGATCTCCCCTAGTGGTTTCATATAGATGTTGAACAGGAGGGGCGAGAGAACCGACCCCTGGTGCACCCCACAAGTGTGGGGCCTCAAGGTCGATCTCTGCCCCCCTGCCAACACCACTTGCATTCGACCCGAGAGGTAGGAGGAGAACCACCATAAAACAGTGCCTCCCACTCCCAGCCCCTCGAGGCGATGCAGCAAGATACCATGGTCGACGGTATCAAATGCCACCGAAAGATCCACTAGGACAAGAACTGTCCTGGACTCTCCAGAGATCATCCACCAGCGCGACCAATGCCGTCTCCATGCTGTACCCAGGCCTGAAACCCAATTGGTACGGGTCGAGGTAATTCGCTTCATCCAGGACTAGCGGGAGCTGCCGTGCCACCACATTCTCAACAACCTTCGCTAAAAAGCGAAGGTTGGAGACTGGACAAAAATGACTTAAAACAGCTGGATCCAAGGCTGGCTTCTTGAGGAGGGGCCTCACCACCACCTTCTTCAAGGCGGTCGGGAAGTTTCCCTCCCTCAAAGAAGCCGCTATCACCGCCTGGATCCAGCCGCATGTCACCTCCCGGGCTGAATAAACCAGCCAGGAGGGACACGGGTCCAACACACAGGTGGCTGCACTCAGTTTCCCCATAATCCTGTCCACTTCCTCTGGGGTAACAGAATCAAACTCTTCCCACAGCACAAGACTCGCTGTCTCACCCACATCTGACTCTGTCCAGTCAGAGTCCAAGCCATCCCGAATCCGAGCAATTTTGTTCGACAGGAGCTGACCAAACTCCTCGGCTCGTCCCTGTAAAGGATCTTCCCTCACCCTCTGATTTAAGAGGGAGCGGGACACCCTGAACAGGGCAGCCGGACGATTCTCTGCGGACGCGATGACATCGGCGAAGTAGCGATGCTTTGCCTCTGCCAACTCCACCAGGTAGGCCCGAGTGGCCAACCTTAACTGAAATCGGTCAGATTTGGAATGGCTGGCTCTCCAACAGCTCTCTAGGCCTCATCTACGCTGCTTCATCCCCTGGAGCTCCTCGGTGAACCAGGGAGCCAACTGGGGTCTGCAACGAGTCAGAGGCCGCAAAGGAACGACCTGGTCCAGAGCCCCGGCAGCAGCCTCTTCCCAGGCCTCCACCAGGGTCGTGGCCGGGGTGTGGGAGAGAGAGAGAGGGATCATCCCAAGCTCCTTCTGGAACCTCTCTGGGTCCATCAGGCACCTGGGGTGGAACCAGATAGTCGGTTCTGCCTCCCAGTGAGGAGGGGCGGCGTAACGGAAGCCTAGCCGTAGGAGATAGTGGTCGGTCCATGACAGGGGATAAATGGAAGGCGATCCCCCCCGAACTCATCTTGCCACTGCTCCGAGACAAAAACAAGATCGGGCGTGTGCCCCCCCATGAGTCGGGCCCTGAATAATCTGAGTCAGGTCCATAGCTGCCATGGAAGCCATGAACTCCCGAGCCACACCCGACGCCACTCCCAGGGATGGCAGATTGAAGTCCCCCAGAACAATAAGTCTTGGAAACTCCACCACCAGTCCCGAGAGGGCATCGAGCAGCCTGGGCAGGGCTGTTGATACGCAGCTGTGAGCTGTGAGACAGGTATGCAATCAACAAGATAAGAGCCTTGGATAGTACAGTGGTCTAAAGCCCTGTTATTAACATCAGCTGCCTGCAATTATTGCAGGTTCAAATCTCACCAAGGCTCAAGGTTGACTCAGCCTTCCATCCTTTCTAAGGTAGGTAAATTGAGGACCCAGTTTGTGGGGGCAATAAGCTGACTTTGTATAAATATACAAAAGTATGAAGGCTATTGCTTAGCACATTGTAAGCCACCCTGAGTCTCCGGAGAAGGGCGGCATATAAATCAAATTTAAAAAAAAAAACCAGCCCAACTGACCATACGCCCCCCCCCCCCCAGGGCTGCTCCAGCCATTGCCAACACCAGAGAGACCCTAGAGTGCCATTTCCATGGACTTCTTGATGGATTTGCCTCCGTCTTCTGGATTTATGACCGTGTTCGTGGTGGTAGACATGCTGACGAAGATGGCACATTTCATTCCATGTCATGGTTTATCGGTGGCCCGCATGTTTATCCAACATGTCTTCCAGCTGCACAGCCTACGTGATAGGGTCATTTTGGACAGAGGGGGGCTCAATTTACAGCCCAGTTCTGGAAAGGGCTGATGACGGCCTTGGACGTGAAAATCTGCCTGTTGTCGGCACATCATCCATAAACCGACGGTGGGATGAAGAAAGTAATCGGGATCCTGGAGCAATACCTGCACTGCTTCATGAACCAGGAGCAGGAGAATTGGGCGGATTATCTGGCAGTGGCAGAGTTTGCGTTCAACAACTCACAGCACACCTCCACGCAAACGGCACCTTTCTTGGCCAATGTGGAGTATCATCCTCGGTTCTTTCCCCTCACGCAACTTGACTCACCGGTTCCGGTGGCTAATGACTATCTGGACGAGTTACAGGCAGTCCATCAATTGGTGCGACGATATCTGGAGAAAGCCAAGGATGACTATAAGAGAGTCACGGACCGGTCTCGGCGAGAGACACCGGCGTTGGCTGTGGGGGATTGGGTATGGCTGTCAACCAAGCACCTTCCATCAGACAGGCCAGTCAAGAAGTTGGACCACTGGTATCTTGGCCCTTTTCCCATTGAAGTGGTCATCAACCCAGTCGCCTATCGCCTAACATTGCCATGCACTCTGCGAGTCCATCCGGTCTTTCATCGCTCCCTCCTTGCTCTAGAACGGCCAGCCTGTCCGCTCTGCCAGCCAGCCTGTCCCCCACCAGACCCACATGACAGAGATGGGCCACCCGAGTACGAGGTCGCCAGCATTCGTGACTCCCAGTGGCTGAAAGGATGGTTCCAGTACCTGATCGAGTGGAAAGGTTATGGGCCGGAGGATTTCACATGGGAAGATGTGACCTCCGTACATGCACCTGCATTGGTGCAGGCCTTCCATGACCAATGCCCGTCACGGCTGCACCCAAATCGTCATACCCGGGGGAAGGGCCCTGCAGTGAGGGATAGTGTTGTGGCCTGCCAGCTGCCAACAGAACTGGCGGCAGACTCAGACGATGAGGAGGTTGGGGAGGAATTTGGGCCAGTCCTGGAGTCTGGGGAAGGCTCTGATGGATGCTCTGCGTTGGAAGCAGAGATAGAGCCAGGGCCATCCGACATTTCCCAGCTGCCTTCAGAGTCGGAGATGAATAAGGAAGAACAGCTGGGGCCTGTTCGAGATGCGTGTATGCACAGAGCTGTTGGAAGAGGAGAACAACTGAGAAATAGGAGCCAACTTGGGAAGAAAGGCACACATGGATGCTGAATGGCTCCTCCCTGGCTGGGGAATAAATAGAAGCAAAAGCGGAGTGGTGGTTGCAGGAGACAACAGTTCGTATTTCTTTGCTTATCATGGTTCGTGCCTCAGAGACTTCTTGCCAGGAATTAATTTATAGCTTTGTGACTGGAAGCTCTCGGCCTGGCAAGTATCCAAGGACTGATAAGGTCTGTTATTGCAATTAACCCTTGGAAGGATTATTGCCTGGACTTTTCTGTGTGTGAATGCCATGAATTCACAGTAGCTAAATAAAGAGGGGGTTTTTTTGGACAAGGAGTCTGTTTCCTGGTTCTGCTAAGGCTGGGTCAGAACAGCTGCTGCACCCTCCACCAGAACCGAATGAAGACCATCACCCAAAGGCAGCAGTCGGTGGCCGCATACACCCAGGAGTTCCGAGAGTTGGCATGCTTGCTAGCCATATGGCCTGAAGACATCCTGATCAATTGCTTCCATCGGCAGCTACGTGTCTCATCATTTCAACTTGTCATGTCAACAATGACGTCTACCACACCTGCATTTTGCGTGGCGCCCCACGCACCCTACAACACTGGTATGTGTTGGTGGATGAGATAGAGATCGACCTAGCCCGACACTGTGGTGGCCATGGGTAGCACAAATCCTCCCCTCCTGCGCATAGGGAGACCCCGAGATCAGCAAAGAGTGATGCCAGACTTAGAGCAAGGTTCACAGCATGCTTCAAGTGTGGGAAGGAAGGGCACTGAGCTGCAGAGTGCCAATCCACCAAGCCCAGCCTCAAAGTCATGGCAACTCTGGGGAAGGTGGAATAGCCAGCTCCGAGGACCTGGGAGACAGCGCTGAAAGGTGTGGAGGTCGTCAAGTTTGCTCTGCCTGACTATGAGGGGCTGGGAGCTCCAACTAGCTCAGGCTAGAGTGAAAGTGACTACGACTACGACCCCCTGGGGAGTGAACATGTAATCCCCATAATCATTTCTGTGGAACTAGTGGTGCCCTACTCAGGGACCCAGGGGAGGATGTTGGCTTTACTGGACTTGGGCTGCACCATGTGCGTAGTTAGCCCTGAGGTGGTGGGAAAGCTGGGACTGAGACTCAAAGTGCCAAATAGCTTTTTGCCAACTGGATGGGACAGTAGGTGGGGGGGCTCATCAGCCCATGCTAAAGCACCCTGATCCAACTGCTCCTTTTGTAATTCATGCAGATGTGAGTGATGTAGCTGTGGGGACTGTGCTATTACAAAAGAATGCCCAGAGCCTGCTACAACCATGTACAGTATGTACACCTCTAAAAAACTTACTGAGACTGAACAGAGGTGGGCAGTATGGGAGAAGGAGGCATATGCAGTGCAGTGGGCCCTGCTTACTTGGCGGCATTTCCTGAAAGGGGCAAAGACCCCATTCGAGGTAAGAATCTGGAAGCCCTGAAAACCCCAAGCAAGTTATCCCCTAAGCAAGTTTGTTGGGCTCAATACTTTAATCGGTTCAATTTTACCCTGCATTATATTCCAGGAGGGAAAAACTTTATGACAGACGCTTTGTCCAGGTTGCCCCAATACAATAGTATAAAAACTGAAGTGGTTCAACCGGTCATCCCCTCGAAGCAGCTAGCAGCCCCAGTAAACACTAGGTCTCAGGTGGAAAAGGAGCCTGAGATTCCAAATGAACTGTGCAAGAAGCTTAAAGAAGTGCTAAAGCTTCATGAATGGCTTGCTGCTCATAAGAATGACTGCACAATGTGAGATGGTTTGGCTTGGGTTAGAGCCAAATTGTGTGTGCCCTCAAGCTTGAGGAGCACTGTTTTAAAAGGTGCTCATGACTCTAAGTCGGCAGGATATTTTGGATTTCTAAAAACCCTGCACTTGATTAAGCGGCAGTTTTGGTGGCTTTCTTTGAAAAAGGACATTGAAAGCTATGTGGCCAGCTGTCCAATCTGTGCAGCAGCTAAGAGATCACTGGGGAAGCCAACGGGACTTTTGGAGATGGTGGCCAGCCCCCAGGCACCACGGAAAGAAATATTTGGACTTTATTGTAGAACTACCTGAAAGTGGGGGGGGACACTGTTATTTGGGTTGTTACTGATCTTTTTTCGAAACAGGTGCATTTTGTCCTTTCCCCCAAAATCCCCTCTGCAAAAATGTTAACTAAGCTTTTTGTGCAACACATGTATAGGTTGCATGGTACTCCTGAACGCATCATTTCAGATAGAGGGGTGTAATTCACATCACAGTTCTGGCAGGAATTTTTGAAGCTGTTAAGAACTGCCCAGGGATTACGCTCCTCTCATCATCCTCAGACTAATGGAGCACATGAGAGAACCAATTCAGTCCTGGAACAGTACCTCAGATGCTACATTAATTATCAGCAAGACAATCGTGTGGACCTTTGACTGTTTGCAGAGGTGGCATGCAACAATTTGCTGCATAGTAGCACTGGGTTTACCCCATTTAAGGTGGCCTCTGGTCAGGATTTTGTAGCTATGCCAGAGCTGCCTCAAGAAAAACCTCAAATACCCTCCTCAGCGGAGTGGATAGAGCAACTCCAGAACACTTGGCCAGTAGCCCATAAAGCACTGGAAGATGCATGTCAGGCACATAAGAAACTAGCTGACAAAAATGTGTGAAACCGAAAGTTTTTAAAGTGGGTGATAGAGTTTACCTTTCCACAAAATATTTACAGTCCACCCAACAGTTAAAGAAACTAGGCCCTAAATATGTTGGGCCATTCCCCATTGTAAAGTAATTAACCCAGTCATTGTACAATTGGAATTGACTAAGAATGTCAAATGTATTCACCCTGTGTTTCATTGCAGTTTATTGAAACCTGAAACTGTGTCTCCTCTTCACCCTGCACCTGATTCCCCACCTGTGTCCATTTTAATTGAAGGAAAGCAGCATTTTGAGATTAAGGAAATTTTAGATTCTAGGAAACATAAAGGGAAGGTCCAATACCTCGTTGCATGGAAGCACTTTCCCCCTTGCAATCCGAGTGGGTGGATGCTAAACATGTCCGGGCACCTAAACTCCTCCAAACCTTTCATAGAAAATACCCTGATGAACCCTGATTTGATTATTATATTTTGTTGGGGGCTATATTGCTTTATGTTACTTGTCTGTATTTTGTTTTCTTGTTATAGGACTAATGCCTCTGTTACGGGGGGCCAAATGTCAGCCTGTATCTTTGCTTTCAATGAATCTTGCTGCCAGTTGCCATAGAAATGGGGGGGGGGAAATTGATGGGTATCTGGGAGGGGAAGCAATGGGGAGGCCTGAACTCAGAGACACCAGCTTGGGTTGTTTAACATCTTCAAGGCCAACCATCCTGGCATTGGAATGCAAAGAGGGGGAAAGATGCACCTGAACCAGAGACTTTCCCAAAACATCTTCTTGGTAGCAACTCTCATTGCCTGGTTGTAATTAACAGCAGTGGATAATGGTTTCTTACTGTGACTGAGTTCAAAGCTTTGTAATCATGGACCAGTCTCAGTGGGGGGTTCTCACTGTTATTAGGCCCACTGGGGTCTTGCTTGAGCACAAAGAAGGTGCGAGCCGAGGCAAGAGCCTGGGAGGATCTTACAAATCCCTTTTTCAAATTAGAGTCCAAATATTGTTTTTTTTTTTAATTGAAAAAGTTTTACAACTTTTACAAAAAAAATTTCTCCCCCCCTCCCCACCCCCGCCCCCCGACTTCCTGGAGCAAATACAGGATATAAAATACACCAAACTTATTAAAAATACATAAAATAACTGTCTATAATTTTAACTCCCTCTCACACAACACACAATCATGAAACAATTAGATAAAAAGAAAGCAAATCTTACTTCTTCTTCTACTTTGCAGTTATTACACAATTAAAATCCATTTGCAATTGAGGCACTTTAGTTACACAATCCAATATTACATAATCAAACTAAACAATATAGCAAAATATTTCTTCACTTCTTACCTAAAAACCTCATCATAAATCAATAAATTTAAGACAATTTAAAATAAAATATTATATATAAACCCTTGTTCTGTCCTCCAGTTTTAAATCATTAAAGTCCAGTTATTATAAAATTTTACAAAAAACATATTCTGACAAAAGGAAAAAAAACAATACTTAATAATCAAGCCTATTATTAATTTAGCAATACATTTTAATAAACCTATAATTACTCATGTTAACCAATTAATATTTAACCAGTTCTAAACAATTTATAAATCCCTAAATTTAAAACAAAAGCAAAAAAAGGTATATAAGTCCTTAAGAAAAGAGAAAAAAAAGATACATTTTCTAATTAAAGGTTACAATTAGTAATCAGACCTATTATAAATTTGACAATACATTTTACTTCTTCTGTGATCTTCTTGATCGTTCTCATCTTCCTAGGATATTAAACCAGTTCTTGATCTTCTTAATTTTTCCCAACTTCCAACAGTATTTATAATATCTTCAATTGTCACCTACCCTCCTGCATAAAAAATACTTCTTTATATAAAAACCCCCCCGAGTGACTTTGTATTTATATTCCATATGGTATTTATCAAATCCAGCCACGCTTTCAACTAGATTATTGAATTCATCAACCATGTTAGGGTAACCACCAGATCATCTGCAATTGCCCTGGAACAGTAATCTTCCTCCCTTTATAACTATTACACTCAAACAAAAAAAACCTCAAATTAGCTATCATATTCAGTCTGCAGTTACAGTTAAATCCATCTTTATTGCAGTCTTTAATAAAAGATTTTAATTCACTCAGGCCAAGGGTTACTTCACATCCAAAATCACCAGCATTGCAATGATCTGTTTATTCTTCTCAAAATATTCCAAATTGTCTATAGTTTGCCTTTCATCAACGTTCCTCACTTAATTAGCTGGCATTAAACTGTTGAATGTTGTCTTCTTAAATAAAACCTTTTATGGACCATCTTCTTACCAAGGAGGGTTATTTTCCTCCTCTCTGATCCTTTTGTCTGACTTTTTACGAACCTTTTTCTTCACTCTAATTACTCCACCTTTTTTAACTCTGTAACACTCTTGAAATTTCTGAAACTGTTGCATGCAACATAATTTTCGCATGACTGTATCTTCCAGAATAAACTGCTGTTTAAGTACAGTTGGGATTTTATTAGAAAAATTTAACTCCCAAATCCCAACATCTCCCAAGAATTTTTCCTTCTTATTCTGCAATGCCTCCATTTTATTTTCCAAAATCACAACAGGCTGTTTTTCTTGTTCCAGCTCTTCAGTCATCACCTCACTATTAAGTACAGTATCTTCATTTGTTTCTTTATTTCTAACTTGAAAAAAAGTATCATAAAAAGTATCAAGTTTTTGCAATATTGCAGAGGTAATTGACTTCGTAGCTTCTTCAAAAAAATCAGACCTTATTTGTGGGTTAAATAACCCAGCATTAATTTCAAAAGAACCAGCCATCTTCCCCTCCTTCTTCCTTTTTCAAAGAGGACAAAATAGAAAAAAAAGGAGAAAAAAAAAGACAAAGGGTATCAAAAAAACTTATTATACTTTATATTGCTGCCTCACTTGTTGCAATTATTCTCATCCTTGAATCATCCACTTAATAAGATAGAATCCTTCATTTCAAACAGGGACTTTGGCAATCATTAATTTTCACTTTCACTTCTTCTCGCCCTGTTGAAACTAAAACGCCATCTTGCTTTCCCTTTCTTCCCATAGAAAATTTTCTCTTTAAAAAGAAAATAAATTCCCTGGAGTTAAAAATATCAGATACTTGCAGTTGTCATTGATCCTGCATCTGCTCAGCCAGCTCGAGTCAAATCAGTTATTTTAGAATAAGTTGCTGGGATGGACGCGACATCTAGCTCTGCAAAAAAAGCAGAGACGTCCAAGTTCCGGAGTGCTGACAGGCTTCGCGGGGAGCTCTCATCTTCGAGCACCAGACTATGGGTAAAATCTGGTGCTCTTAGGGAGCTCTACCCCACCCATCTACTCACCTTCCCCCCTTTCACAGGGGGGAAAGTTTCTGAACCGCAAGACAGCTGATTGTCGCTGTTCTTGCGGTTCTACGGAGCCTTGGCTTGGCGCTTTAAAAAAAAGCGCCTGGCGATGCCGGCGGAGCCACCGGAAGCCCAAATATTGTTTTAAAGTTTCTAATTCTGTAGTAGATATCTGGTATTGTCTCTTGGTGGGATTTTTGGCACCAGGGACTAGGTTCATAGCACAATCACAGTCTCTGTGTGGAGGGAAGGCCGAGGTTTCCTCTTCCCTGAACACACAAGCAAAGTCTACATATTTAATTGGCAGATTGGGAATCTCTGTGAACCATGGTGGGGGGCTGGTGGGGGGCTTTGGTGGGCTGATCACAGTGAGAAAGGCATTCAGGATTTTCAAAGGCAATAAAGCGGTTCTTCCACTTCAGAGTGGGGTCGTGGTGTTATAACCAAATGGTTCCCAGCACTTTTGGAAGATGTATATGTTCAGCTACAAAGAGGGTTAACTCTTCAGAATGCTGATTTATTGTTAGCTTCAAAGGCACTGTGGCATGAGTAATGGGGCCTGCTTTTAAAATTCAGCCATCAATAGTTATCACTGGCAATGGAGACTTCAGGGTATCTTAAGTTTCTGAATTGTGGCTAGGGTTATGAAGTCAGAGGTTCACTCAGAATCTATCAAAACAGGGATGGTGGTTTTCTGACCACTAGGAAGTGTCAGGGTAGAATCTAATTTTATTAATGTACCTGACTGTGGAGGTAATTGAACTCCATTCAGTGCTTGGGTAGCCCCCCTATGAGCTCATGGAGGGAGGACATTTCTCGTTTTCTGAGCCTTGGGGCTTGTTGTCCAAGTGGTGAGTCATGCAGACATTGCCAGACTGTTTGTTGTCTCTCCTGGGAGGTTTAGTAGGGAAATTCTTGTTCATGTGGTCATGTGTCCACAATAGAAACACAGGGCTAGTTCTTCTGCTCCCAGGTCTTGTCTGGTGGCTCCAATTTGCATCAGCTCTTCATAATCCAATTCCAAAGGAGCAGGGAGACTAGGGGTAGTGACAGAGGGAATCAGCTTTGGAAGCGGTTGGCTGGGGCTGCCAAAAAATGATTTAAGTTCTGTGAGTCAGCTGTTATAGCAGCTAGGTAGAGGTCTTGTAGACCCTGGGGCATTCCTTGTTGCATCAGTTGTGTCATTATGGCCTTGTTGAGTCCCCTTTTGAATTTTACCCTTAAGGCTTGCTCATTCCAATCCAGATCTGCTGCAATAAGCTTGAAATCTTCAACATATGCCCTGACAGAGTTGTTGCCTTGGCAGAGTTGGAAGATGCATTGTTCAGCAGTTTCTATCTGAATAGGGTCTCCAAATGGCTCTCTAAATCTGGTGAGTAACTATAGTTGGGTAACTATCCAGGATGGGGTTATTGGTTTCAATGACTGGCACAGCCCATTCAGCAGCAGAGTGAGTTAAAAGCATGAGGGTGAAGGAGACTCTTGATCTGTCTGTTGGAAACTCCCCAGGTTGGGTGCTGATGAACACATCGCACTGTGCTAGGAATGTTCTCATCAGACTCACCAGTGAATCTCAGTGGTAGGCAGCCAGGAGACTTTGGAATCGGTGCGGCAAGAACAGGCAGTTGTGCCTGGGCTGGTGGAACAGGTGGTTGAGGTTGCAGAGGAATACCTTGTTCAGTCATGATCTGCATTTGCTGCATCATCTGTTGAAAATTGGTTGCAAGATTTCTGATTTTGACTTCAATGCCATCTTGGCATTTGTTGATAGAACAGAGGTCTGGCTCATCTGCTATTGCTGCAGTTCTGGGATCTGAGGTCATGGCTAGAATATTCTGAAGCCGAAGAAAATTTTTCGTGAAGGGAATTGGTGAGATTGATTGATTTATTTATTTAATTTATGTAATTTATATGCCGCCTTTCTCCCGAAGGACTCCGGGAGGTTTACATAAAGATTAATGCCAAACACTGGGGAAATCAGGAGATTCAGGCAGTTCAAAAGAATATAAAGTTTTATTGCAAACTTAAGCTCTCTACAAGAATCTCACCAACTGGTGGTCAAGGGAAATGAGCAAGAGATAAGAGAAGCATTCAAGGTGGGCTGGACTTAGATCTCTTGTGGGCATCCTGGGACTTGTGACTTATTATGTTTTTGACCCCTCCCTTGGGCTCTGCCTGGTCATCTCCTACACATTATGTGAAGACTGAGCTCTCAGGAGAAAAGTCTAGCAGCAAAGTAGATGGACTCAATTATCTGTTGATCAGTGCATTATTGAAGGATGTAATTATTGCTTATTGCTAAATGACAAGGAAGAGGGCTGCTGGAAGCAAGCTAAAATAAGGAAGCATGAAATACCTCGTTTTTAATTTTAATGGCAAAACCTAAGAATCTAAAAAGTTATGGTTTTATTTTATTGTTTTTATG
>WNWU01012738.1:51301-72948 GCA_012654045.1 Ptyas mucosa
TTTTTTGGCATGTCTCCCATACTCCTCCCTTGGGATTTTGTATCTCCATGCATCATTCATATTTGATCTAAGTATTTCATCTGTCTCTACATCTACCTCTCACTGCCAAACCTTCAATACGCCTATTAGTGACTCTATCCTAGCTTCAGGAATGTATTTCTGTTTATCCAGTTCTATTTTTTGATCTCTTAATGTATAATCTGCCTGATATGTTTCATAAGTTTTTTTATCTCTTTCTTCTTCTTGTTTCATTTGTTGTTTTATCTGCTCTATCCTTTCCTCTGTTCCTTCTATTTTCTCTTCTATTTCCTGGGTTTCTTGTTCATTTTTCATTGTCATTTGCTGAGAGTTTTCTGGTCTCACAACTATACTGTCAGGCCTGAAAGCCATCTTTTTTGTTGGATCTTCAGGCCTGCCACATTTACTACTGTGGGAAATTGTGAGGAAATTGTGGGAAATTGTATGGAGCCAGGGTGATATATAGTCATAATAACATTCCTTTCTCAAAAAGTCAAGGACATCTTGCCCTGCACCTGGAAGACTGGAACTGGGAGACATCTCCAGTTGGGATGGTGCTTTGATTGGACCATGTGATGGACATGTGGGTGGTGGGCAGGGACTTGAACTTTCCTTTGGGAAACCTGGAAATTTTCAGATTCGGGTTTTCCCAGATGTGCCGATATGACATCTCTAATAAAATGGAACTTTGAGGAACTTCAAGCCTCGGAGTCTTATTTCATTGGGGTGTTACTTGGAACCCTGAAATATATCATCTATCAGTTCCTTTATCTCCCTGTTGTTCCTTGTTACAGTTTCATGAATACTTTGAAACATCAGTAATATTTCCTCTTGAAATACACTTATTTTTCCCTGTTGAAGCATTTTGCCTTATTTTGGTGGATTAAAAAGTTACTCAATAATCTACCAAACTCCCAAAGTCTCAGTTGTCTGTAACACCAGAAAGCCAATATTGGAATGTTGTTCATCTAAGTCCCAAAATTATTCCTCATGATACACAATAATTATAGTTCTTTATAGTCCTCAACAGGCTAGTTTACTCCTAAATTCTCCAAAAAAAAATTTAAATTTTTCTTCTTTTGCCTCTTAAGCAGTTATCAGACAACATTTATAATCCTAGGTGATCCATCAGATTTCCCCATGTTTTCTTAAGCCACATAGTCAACTCTTCAGTTTCAATGATAATTCCTGGTATTTGTAATCCGCTCTACTTAGAAATCTTCAAAAGTCTCTGTCAGGGTTTCAAGTAACACCCCCAATGAAATCAAACTCCGAGGCTTGAAGTTCCTCAAAGCTAACTTTTATTGGGGATGTCATATTGGCACATCTGGGAAAACCCGAATCTGACAGCTTCTGGGTTTTCCTCACCCACAAGAATGTTCAAGACCTTGCCCACATCTCCCATATGTCCACACAGCTCCAATCAGTTCTTTCCCAAACAGAAGACATCCTCCAATTTCTTCTTCGCACAGCTGCCAAACACCATGGCCTTGAACTTCTCTTAGAGAAGTTTGTTATGGCTATCTCTACTTCACTCATGCAATCCCCCCTCCCAACTTCCCACGATATGATTGTGGCAGGCCTGGATCCTCAAGGCACACAGGTAATATGGCTTCCAGGCATGACAGGCACCCCCCCCCCTCAGAAGAGACACGTGTCCTGTAAAAAAAATAACATTCGGGGGAGTTATCCACATTTAACCACCCCTTCCCATCCCCCAGGGGGACCCTTTGGCTTGTCCGGGTATTTATCATGAATTGTTTAATCAGTCTATCTGCTTTGACGTTCCAGCTTTTTACCCAGGTGGCATCAGACAAAGGGTACCCTTTCCATTGTACTAGGTATTGCAACTGACCTCTATACATTCTGGAGTCTAATATACTCTTTATCTTGTAATGGGTCTCTCCTTCCACCACAATGGGGGGAGGAGGAGGTTGAGTCTGGGGTCTTATGTTAGATCCAACGGATCGTTTCAGCAAACTACAATGAAATACGGGGTGTATTTTCCCTAATATGCAAGGGAGGCTTAATTGCACTGTCACAGTGTTAATTATTTTTACTATGGGAAAATGGCCTAAGAACTTTGGTCCCAATTTCCTGCTAGGCAATCTCAATTTTATGTATTTAGTGGAGAGAAAAACTTTGTCCCCCACCCGAAAGGGAGGTTGAAGCGAGTGGTGCTTATCTGCTTGTTTTTTATATTCAGCCACTGCTTCAGAGAGCGCCCTTTTTGTATATTCCCACCCCTTTCCCAATGAATCCATCCATTCTGTCAACGACATGGAGGAGGGGGGTTCTCTCGGCAGTTCTGGCATGGGGACAAATTCCATGCCGCTGGTAACTTGGAAAGGAGTTAGTCCAGTGCTAGAATGCACGGCATTGTTGTACGCCACTTCTGCGAATAGCAACAAGTCCGCCCAATTTTCTTGCTGGTAATCCACATAGCATCTGATGTATTGTTCCACCATGGCATTCCCACGTTCAACGGCTCCGTTCATGCTCGGATGAAAAGCCAAACTGAGCCCCTGTGTGGACCCGATGGACCTCAGGAACTCTCTCCAGAGCTTGGCAGTGAATTGGACCCCTCTGTCCAAGATTATGCAGCATAGCATTCCGTGCAGTCGGTAGATGTGCTTGACGAATAGTTTCGCCAATTTCTTTGCAGAGGGTAGTCCGAAGCAAGCAGTGAAATGGGCTTGCTTCGAAAATAGATCAATGATGGTCCAGATCACCGTGTCCCCCCCACTTTCTGGGAGCTCAACTATGAAATCCATTGCGATCTCCTCCCAGGGTCTGCTAGGATCTGCCACCTGTTAAAAGAGACCTGGCGGTTTGCTGGGTCTGTTTTTCTTTTTTTAAAAAAAATTTTTTTTACAAACTTTATTAAATTTACAAACATTCATTAAAAACAAATAAAACCATAATAAAATGTTCATATACATAGAGCGTATCTTACGTTTACTTATTCATTCCTATTCTTTTACATTTCTATATGTATTCCTTGTCTATACATTATATATATGCTAAGTTAATCACACGTTCATCCTTCTGGCGGTGAAGTCCTTGTTGGTATTTATATAAATCAAGCATAGAAATATACTGTAACTTATCATTTCTTAATTTGAAACTCCCTATAAAAAATAAATGGGAACAAGGTAGGTTTCAATAGCCATCAATATTGTTTTAAGTATTTCCTTAAATCCGATTGAGCTATATAAAAACACACAAGAGGTACTACAATGGATAATGTTGGAGACTTATAATGAGGCGATAGAAGTAGCAAAAATTCTGGCAACCTGGACAGAGGCAATTATTACTCTTATACCCAAAGAAGGCATCGATATACAACAAATCCAAAACTATAGGCCAATTTCCTTGCTGAACACAGATTATAAAACATTTGCAACAATAATAGAGAGATTAAATTTTTTTTTGAATAATTATATACATTCGGACCAAAACGGTTTTCTGACAGGGCAGCAAATTAAAAATAACATGAGGATAGTAATGAATGTTCTTGAATATTATGAAAGTCATCCGGAAAAGCAAGCTGCTCTGGTTTTCCTTGATGCCCAAAAGGCTTTTGACAATTTGAATTGGAACTTTATTACAACACAATTAAATTATATGGAATTGGGGGAAAGATTCAAAAAAATGGTGGGAAAAATATATTCCAAACAAACAGCCAGGGTAGTTACAAATGAGGGTTTGACAGAAAAAAATTGATATAACAAAAGAGGTTAGGCAAGGGTGTCCTCTTTCTCTTCTATTTATTTTATCACTTGAAACCCTTCTAACAAAAATCAGAGAAGATCAGGAAATAAGGGGCTTAAAAATTAGGAAGGAAGAATATAAGACTCAAGCATTTGCCGATGACATGGTATTTATTTTGGAAGATCCATTAGAAACGGGTTCTAAATTGATACAAAAGATAGAAGAATTTGGTGAGGTAGCGGGACTCAAAGTTAATGAGGATAAATCTAAATTAATAACAAAAAATCTTACAAAGGGTCAGGAAAAGGAATTGGAGGACAAAATAAAAATGAAGACAACTAATAAAATAAAATATCTTGGAATTTGGCTTACAGCGAAATGTTACTCAATTAAGGAGGACAACTACGATAAATTGATACATCAAATAAAAAAAGACTTAGGAAATTGGGAAAAATTACAAATTTTGTTTTTAGGGAAGACCGCAACAGTGAAAATGAATATACTGCCGAGAATTTTATTTCTGTTCCAAGTGATACCATTAAAACTAGGGAAAACATTCTTTCAAGAATTAAATAAATTAATTTCTAAATTTATATGGCAAGGGAAAAAACCCAGGATTAAATTAAAATTTTTGCAAGACACAAAGGATAGAGGGGGATTGGCGTTACCAGAATGGGAAATTTATCAACAAGCGACGAGCCTAGCATGGTTAAAAGATTGGATGGAGCTGAAAAATAAACTCTGTATTAGCACAGAGTGTTAACACTCTGGTTAACAATATAAGGCCATGATTTGCAAGCAGGGTGGCATGCATTCCTCTGGGATGAGAAATATAAATTGCATAAATATTTTCAAACACACTTGATCAGGAATGCATTGCTACAGATTTGGAAAAGAACAAAACAAAAACACTACACTAGAATTCCAATGTGGTTATCACCAACAGAAGCATTGATATACCCAAATTTACTGGAGGAAAATAAGATAATTAGATATAAGGAATTGGTAAACGATCAGAGAGATTTGAAAACAAAACAGGAACTGGAATAAGATATTGGTAGGGTGATGGATTGGTGGACATTTGCACAAGTTCAACCTAAATTTGTAAGAGATAAAAAGATGTATGAGATACGAAAGGAACCGCAAGAATTGGACAAAATTATTCATGGAACAGAAATAAAATTAATTAGTAATATATACAAATATCTACTTGTTGTTTCGATGAAGAAAGACGCGTAGGCAGGATGATGATTCACGGGAAGGCCCTTCAGTGGGAAGGCACCTTGGGGAAGGCCCTTCGGTGGGAAGGCACCTTGGGGAAGGCCCTTCAGTGGGAAGGCACCTTGGGGAAGGCACCCTGACTCCATCCAAAAGGCTCCCTTTTATTGTCATTTTACAGCTACCATGGCAAAACATTAATCATCGTTTACTTGTACTGATTAGTTACAGAAGGCTCCTGATTTTCACGTGAACACCTTGTTTTTCTCTCGTGCTCTTCCTGTGTCACACAAGGCTACGTGCCTGGGTTTGCATGCTTGAGATAAGGTCTCCACCAGATATCCTGTCTTTGCATTCCTCATGAGATTAAGACTTTGTGGAAGTGCTTGTTTACACAGCGTGGTCTGCCAGCCACTGAGATAACACTCACCTCCACATGTCCTCCTTTTTTATTTTAATTTTAATTTTTTAAGATTTTGCAAGCATACATAATTTCAGATTTGGAGGGCCGAATTCTTGGACGAAATATCGCTAATAACCCAGGCAAACATTGTATGCAACAGCAACAACAAATTAAAGCAATAATGACTAATATAATAATGGATACTGTTTGTCGTACCCATCCAAAATCTGGGAGCCAAGACCATAACCACTCCCATGGAGATTGTGGAATAGTAGATCCAATTGGATTATCTGCAATCATGTTTTCCATGTGTTCAATCGTAGCTGAAATATTTGCCTTATGATCAGTAATATACATACAACAATGTGAATGAATTAAAGCACATACCCCACCCTTGGCCGCTAGAATGATATCTAATGCATATTGATTTTGCAACACTATATCTCTAATTTGTGACATCTCTTCATTGATCAATTTTAGGGAATGGACAGTATCCTTAAACAATGCAGTTGTCCAATTTGCTAAAATATGCAAATCTCTGTAATTCATCATTACTCCTAAAGGAGGAAGAACACCCCTTGCTAACATGGTCGCAGTATAATGATTAATGGGATTTTGAACATCTATGTTTCGACGATTCCTTAACCGTCCTTTAGGTAAATGATCAGATATCACTACAGAGGGAGCAATGTATCCCAGAGTACAACGACCAGACCACCATGCAGGAATATGTTGATATGCCCTTCTACCACATAGCATCCAAACATTATTTAAAAGCGGAATTGCTAAGTCGTCTGATGACTGGGTCTGTTCGACCATAGACACCGCTGCAGTACAAAGGAACAACCCACTACACCTTAAAACATCTGGTGGTCCTGGACATGGGCATGTTGTAGGACACCCTAATATCTGGTGTGTACACCCATAGTAAGTGAAATTAAGTAAATGTTCATATAGGGTACCATTCAAGAAAGAATTGTTTCTCTTCATAACAGGGCTAAGAATAAATGTTGTGTTACAATAAGGATACTTTGCATACTTGAGATAAGGTCTCCACCAGAGATCCTGTCTTTGCATTCCTCATGAGATTAAGACTCTGCAGAAGTGCTTGTTTACACAGCGTGGTCTGCCAGCCACTGAGATAACACTCACCTCCACATCTACTGAGGTATAAAATGGAAGAAGAGGTAGTTAAGGATACCATGATTAGATGGACGAAAATTTTTGGCTACAACATAGAATTGGAGAAATGGGAAAAATTATGGGAAATAAACATTAAATTGACTCTATCAATGGCATTCAAGGAAAACCAGTTAAAAATGTTCTACAGATGGCATTTTACACCAGTATGGCTTGCTAAAATGTCTCCTAACAACTCTCCAAATTGTTGGAAATGTAAAAAAGTCCCCGGAACATATTACCATCTCTGGTGGACATTTCCTAAGGTGAAAAAATATTGGGCTAAAATTAGAAGTTGGATAGAAGAGATAATTGGTTACAATGTGGACTTGAAACCAGAGATGTTTTTACTGGGGATATTGAACAGAACCTACAGTAAAGAAATTAGATATTTGATTTTGCATATAATTACAGCGGCAAGGATTGTTGTGGCCCGTCAGCGGCCTGTGCGGATTGTAGCTGATTCTGACAGCGAGGAGGCTAGTGTGGTGCTGCGCCAGCAGCCTGTGCAGCTGGCACTCGAGTCAGACAATGAGGAGGCTGGAGAAGATGTGGTGCCAGAGGCAGGGATTCAGCCAGGGCCTTCAGAACCTCCAGAAGCTCCTTTAAGTGAAGAGGACGAAGAGGAGGAGCCTCTTCTTGATGCACGGGTGTGCAGAGCTGCCAAAAGGCAGGAGTGGCTCCTCAGGAGTAGGTCTCCTTGAGAGTAAGGCTTGGGGCTGATTGGCCACTCCCATAGCCTATTTAAGGAGGAACGCCAACTGAAGCAAATTGTAGGGAACAACTTTGCATCTGGATTCTCTGCAAATTACTTCTGGGCTTTCTGCCAACCTTAGTAAGATTGTGATTACTTTATCTTTGGTTTCTTGTAGGCTGTTAAGAAAGTTTATTAACAGCCTTTGTTTGGAAAAGACTGAGTTATTTTAGTAAATTTAAGTTTTGTATAGACTTTGTGTGTGCTGTGTTCTTTGGGGTCCGTATCTGGGGCAGAACAAGGATAGTCTACGTACAGTCCTGGAAAAACAAAAAGGTACCAACAGAGGAAGAAACAATTAAGAAAATCCTGGACTGTGCAGAGATGGATAAATTAATGAAAGAAATAAAAGAAAAGGAAGATACAGAATATTATCAAGTATGGACTAAGTGGTACGATTGGCTCGAGATTAGGGAAAGTAAAAGTGAATAAATGATGTGACAAATGTGTAAAATATTGTAAATGAATAAAACTGGAAATAAAGGGACGATAAAGATAAAGATAATAAAGGATGAGAAAACAGGAAATGTAGAAAGTAAGAGGAACAAAACTGATACGTAAAAAGAAACACATATTGTGTGTTTGTGTTTTGTATGTTGTGTTGTTGTTGTAAAATTAATAAAAAATAAAAATAAAAAATAAAAAAAGAAGTTGGCAAACCCCAGGAAGCTTTGGAGCTGTTTTCAGGTACTTGGGGGTTGCCAACCCAAAACGGCTTTAACTTTGCTTGTGTCCATCTCTATCCCATCACTGGAAATCCGGTATCTAGTAGTAGTCTAGTGAAGTCTTATGAAACTCGCACTTTGACAGCTTTGCGTAGAGCTTGGCAGCGAGCAGTTTTTTCAGCACCTGCCGGACGAGCTTTACGTGCTCTTCCAGCATTTCGCTGAATATGAAAATATCGTCCAAGTAGACCAGAACCCCCTTGTATAGGTGCTCATGCAGAATCTCATTAATAAACTGCATGAAGACTGCGGGGGGCCCTGAAGTTCAAACGGCATCACTTTGAATTGGAAGCTGCCAAGCGGGCAGTTGAATGCGGTTTTCCATTCATCCCCCTCCCTAATCTGTATACGGTAGTAGGCTTCCCTCAAGTCCAGCTTAGCCCTTTGACAGGTGATTGAGCATGTCCTTCATGTGGGGGAGGGGGTAGGTGTTCTCCACGCACACTCCATTAATCCCACAAAAATCCACGCAGAGCCTCATCCCCCGTCCTTTTTCTCTTTAAACAGCACAGGGGCCGCCACTTTGAATTTTGCAGGCTCTATGAATCCCTGCGCTAGATTTGTGTCTATGTACTTCCTCAACTCCTTCATTTCAGTCTGAGTCATTGAGTACATCTTCAGCTTGGGAAGTTTCGCCCCCGGCACGAACTCTATCGCGCAGTCGGTCGGGCGATGGGGGGGAAGGAAGTTGCTGTCCTCTTCGCTAAACACCCCCCCAAGTCTCGATACTTCCAGGGCACCTGCTGGCTGCCCGGCGGGACGTCCCGGGCTGGGGCGGCAGTCTTTGGAAGGGTTGCTTTTTCCGGGTTCATGATCTCTGGGGTCGGGAGTTCTTGCCTCACTGGTGGCAACAGGCCCAGTCCAATGACTATCTTTTTGTGGCTGCCATCCCAGGAGATTGTGGGTCCCCACTTATCGAGCCATGAGAGCCCCAAGATTATGGGATCTGTCATCTTGGGGGTGACTATGAACCGGAGGAATTCTTTGTGGTGCCCTAGTTCTAACTTAATGAGCTCTGTGAGTCTGGTGGCAGGGGCACCGCCAATTAGCGAGCTGTCCACCTGCTCAAAGATGATGGGCTGTCAGAGGGGGCGAGTGTGTATGCCTAGTTGCTAAATTATTTGGGGGCTAATTAGGCATCGCGTGCAGCTGGTGTCTATGACTGCCTCCACTTCTCCCTGGGCTCCGGTCTGGGGGCCCGTTAGGGTATCCTTCAGGGCAAAGGGGCGGATGGTTCCACTCACCATCGGGTTGTCCTCATCGCTGTCTTCCTCTGCGGAGGGGTAATTCCCAGTCGGGCTCCATGTCCATGAATGAGCCGAGGTGGCGCAGTGGTTAGGGTGCAGTTCTGCAGCTACTTCAGCTGACTGCTAGTTCAGCAGATCAGTGGATCAAATCTCACTGGCTCAAGGTTGACTCAGCCTTCCATCCTTCTGAGGTGGGTAAAATGAGGACCCAGATTGTTGGGGGCAATATGCTATTTAGTATACTGTCTTTGGTGTAAGCCGTCCAGAGTCCTCGGAGAGTGGGCGGCATAGAAATATGACTAATAATAATAATAATAATGTCAGCCCACGTCGTCGGGGCTGTCGTTCCGGTGGGAACGGAGGTAGACAGAGTATGCAGCCCCACGTTCCTGCCCAGATATCTTGCCTTGCCATCACTTGCCTCCTCCTGCATACAGCCAGTGGAATCCTCTTCCTTCAGCTGTTCACAGGGCCTCCAGCTGAGGGCGGATAGGACTGCACTTGCATGGATGAGGTGCCGGCTGCATTAGCCAGCGTTAATGGAGGCTTACCAGACCTATCCCGATTGGAGCGGCCCCAATGAACCAGGACTAATTGCACTGAATTACTGGCCGGAGGAAGGCAGCTGCAGCCCTCCAATCAGCACAGGGATTTGGGGTGGAATCTGGGGGAGGAGTAGCGGGGTGGGGCGCGCTAGGTTTAAAATGGGAAGGGAAAGCACAATAAGGTTAGAGCTGACAATATTTCACTGTAATTGCACTGGGTGATTGTCAGAGCTTGCCGAATTTAGGAAGATAAAACTTTAGAACAACATCCACCCTGTTGTCTGCAATTTATTTTCTTATCCTGATTCAGAACCTGACTCTCCCTTCTGATCCTGCAGGCTGGACGGGTCTCTCTGCCGCTTGCTTGGCGCTCCGTCCCTTGTCCGGTGGTTTCCGCAGGGTTTTCTTAGGTCCTGCCCGAGCAGGGGACTTCGCCCGGGGCAGGGGTGCTGGAGCTAAGCATTCCAATGCTCAATGGCCCTGCTGACCACATCAGTAGCACTTGATGGTCCTGGGCCTCGCGGGTGGTGGCTCTGCGGTCTTCTTCAGCTGCGCTCGCCACCTGAGGGGCCGTATAGCCAGTTTTTCAGCAGCCGGCTTCTTCGGAGGGTGGAGGTCCAGATCCAGGGCCACCGCATTCTCATACCACGCTTGTATTCGAGTCGGTGTTCACCTTATGCTACAGGCCTGCCTCAGGTCCAGATCCAGGGCTTCCTTGAAGGTGTGGACCATCAGTCGCTCCGGCCAGTCCCGTAGCTTCCCGGCCAGTCTCCGGAATTCCCACACAAGCTCTTTGGCAGGCCTCCCAGCTTGCCTCAGCATGGTGATCTGGTGCTCTGCTTCCACTTATTGGGCAATATTGCTGAACCTCACCCTCATCAGCCGGACGAAATCGTCCGCATCCTCTAGCTCTGGGGCCCCCTCATGATGAAGCTCAGCTATCCACTCCGATGCTTCTCCCTTGTTCATGCCTTCGGCGATGGCTGAGATCAATTCACGATCGGAGGGGTATTGGTTCCCATACTGATCGATGTAGGCCCAGACTCGGTTCAGGAAGTATGCCAGCTTCCCCGGGGTCCCATTGAAGGTCGCCTGGAAGGGGTGGTGGTGCCGTAGCAGGCGCTGGCTGCTGGGCCGGGACTTGCTGTGGGTTCACTGGCACCTGCTGTGGGATCGCGGCTTGGGGTTGTGGCTGGACCGCTTGTTGCAGAAACTGCATATGCAGCGGCATCAAGGCAGACGTCCATTGACACTGTACCCACCCCTGGCCTGGGTAGTAAGCCCACCCGGGAGGGATTTGGCTCGCAGGTGGGAACCCCATCCCGGGCAGCAGCTGCGGGGCTGGCAGTCTCCAAGCCCCTTGCGGCTGGACAGGAACTCTATGGCTGGCCTGGCTGGCTGGGAGGGGGTGCGGTCCCGAGCGGTGGGGATCCACGGCTGGGCTTACCCGAAGCGACAGGCCAGGGGTTGAGCGGCTTGGGGCCGAATGAAAAGTGGTTGCCACGTCGGTCCATTGTGCTGCTGGACCCTGGCTCGGGAAGGTGAATGTTGGTTGTGCCAAGGTCCACTCTGGCAGCCCGGTGCCGGCATCCCACTTACTCTGGGTCAGCTCAACTGCTCTGGCAGACCAACTACCGTTTGGCTGCATGACGGCGGCAGGAGTCCCCATTCCTCGGAGTGCTGGCGGTGCGGTGGCTGCGATAACTCCCATCACGGTTCCCACATCGCTCCTTGAAGCGGGGTGGCTCTGCTGGCTTCGCCTTGCGCTGCCAGGTCCTGCTGCAAGCTTCACTTCGGCAGTTGCTCCTTAGGCTGGGCACCCAGTTGGTGGGCAGCCTCCGTGGCCTTTATCGCTTCTACCATCCCAGGGGAAGGAGAGTAGAGGGTCTCAGGAACCATTTCTGAGCCCATGCTTGCTGCTCCATCCATAGGCTTCTTTTCCTCCTCCATCTTCCCTGAGTCTTCAAGTCGCCCTGGGTTGGGTCGGTGCTTGGGGCTCACACCCCCAACAAAATCAAACTCTGAGGCTTGAAGTCCCTCAAAGCTAACTTTTATTAGGGATGTCATATTGGCACATCTGGGAAAACCCAAATCTGAAAGCTTCTGGGTTTTCCTCACCCACAAGAATGTTCAAGACCTTGCCCACATCTCCCACATGTCCACACAGCTCCAATCAGTTCTTTCCCGAACAGAAGACATCCTCCAATTTCTTCTTTGCACAGCTGCCGGACATCATGGCCTTGAACTTCTCTTAGAGAAGTTTGTTATGGCTATCTCTACTTCACTCATGCAATCCCCCCTCTCAACTTCCCATGATATGATTGTGGCAGGCCTGGATCCTCAAGGCACACAGGTAATATGGCTTCCAGGCATGACAGTCTCACAATTTGTTCTCCATCAGCCGTGAAGCAAATAAGTATAAAACAAAGGCAGTGTTCCAGGTGTTGTTTATCTTCATTCTCTTTTCTGCCTTATCAATCCTCAGATTATTCCAAGGTTATTCCCAGCCTTGTAAAAATATAATATATATTCTTTCACCAGTAGATGGCACCTTCACCTATAATTTCAACGTTACACAAAATATAACAGCTGATTGCTGTTCCGATTTTCTTCAAGTAATGTCTTCCAATAATCAACCAAATATTCCCAGCATTTTAAAATGCATTTTTAAAACGTTACCAATAAAATATTCCAGTCCAGTCTTTCTATATTTTAAAACTTTGTGTTCTTCCCTTAGGTTTCACTTTCTTTCGGATCTGTAATCTTTCTCTGAGTGTTTATTCACTGCTTTCTCACCCCTTTAGAGAGTCTTTCTTTCAGAATTTCTTTTCTTTGGGATTAGATCTCTAGTATAGAAGTTGAAAATCACCTCACCCAGTTCCAGTCCATAGTTCACGACCTGCTCCAGCACATTTCTTTCTTCGGTTGACTTTAGCCGCTTAGGGCCCTCAAACGATGAGGATTCGGCCTGGGTTTGCAGAGCCCCTCTACCCATGATCATCTTGCAGCAACACCAAACTGGAAGTCCAAACCGGAACCCTTGTTTTAGGTCTCTTTCATGGACGCTTATTATCAAGTGGGATCCATTCTATGACTGCCTTGGTCCACCTGCCATCAGTTCTTCTTTCTATCTGACCAGCCCATTTCCATTTCAATTATTTTACTCTCTTTTTTCTTTTTTTTTTATTAAAAAGTTTTACAAATTACAAAGAAAGTTTCCCCCCCTTCCCCCTCCCTATCCCTCCTCCCTCCCTCCCCCTCTTCCCCCCCGTACCACGTTTCCCACCCCTCCCCCTCCCCCCCCCCGACTTCCCAGGATTAGCTCAGGGTATTACAAGTACAAACACAAAACTAGAATTAGCTAACAATATAATAAAACATTATTAACCTTGATCTTTAACTCCTAATAATAAAACAACAATATTCTACTTAATTACTATTAATTACTTAATTACTATTGTACAATTACTACAAAATATTTCATTCGTAAGCTAATTGAAATTTCTTACTACAACATTTGTTCTGAATATAATCTATCCATCTTTTCCACTCCTTTATATATCTTTCATTTGAATAATCTTTAAGATATGCGGAGATCTTTGCCATTTCTGCCAAATGCACTACTTTTAATGTCCATTCTTGAATTGTAGGTACATCTTGTTTCTTCCAGTATTGTGCCACCAGTAGTCTTGCTGCTGTTATTAAATTTAAAATCAACTTTATTTCTAGTCCGGTACAATCTGTTATAATACCTAACAAGAAAAACTGTGGCGTGAATTTAATCTTTTTCTTTAATATATTTTGAATTATCCACCAAATTTTTATCCAGAATGCCTTAATTTTATTACAGGTCCACCATATATGATAATAAGTGGCATCCTGACTTCCACATCTCCAACATTTGGGCTGAATATTCGGATACATACAAGCTAATTTTTTGGGATCTAAATGCCATCTATAAAACATTTTATAAAAATTTTCTCTCAAATTTTGAGCCTGTGTAAATTTTACATTTCTAACCCATATAATTTCCCATGTGTCCAACGTTATTGTTTCCCCTATATTTTGTGCCCACTTTATCATACAATCCTTAACTAATTCTGTGTCAGAATCTATTTCTAATAATACATTATATAACCTTTTTATATGCATTTGGCTCTGATCTCTTATCTGCTTAATCAAATTCTCTTCATGCTGCAAAATACCCTTCTTTTGGTCCTCTTTCCACCTGGCCTGTAGCTGGCCATATTGAAACCAAGTTTTAATTATTCCTTGTTCTTTTAATTGTTGAATAGTTTTTAATTGATACCCATATCCTTCCTTGTCCAAAAGTTGCTCATAAGAAATCCCATCTTGCTTTTGTTCTATATTTATATTTTCAATTGTATGTCTAGGTATCGCCCAAATCGGAATTTTATCATTTAATTTATAACTATACTTTTTCCATACACGTAACAAAGAACTTCTCAGTATGTGGCTTTTAAATATATTATCTACCTTTTTGTCATACAATAAATATGCATGCCAGCCAAAAACCAGACCATACCCTTCCACATTCAATATCCTGTCCTCTGTTGAATTAATCCAATCACTAACTAGTGATAGTACAGCTGCCTCATAGTATAGCCCTAAATTGGGCATTTTAAGTCCTCCTCTTTCTCGAGAATCCTGCATTATTCTCTGTTTGACTCGAGGTTTTTTCCCTGCCCAGACAAAAGTATTTATACCTTTTTGCCATTCTTTGATTAATTTATCAGTTTTAAGTATTGGTATTGTTTGAAAAAGGAACAAAAACCTCGGTAAAAGATTCATTTTTATGGCAGCTATCCTTCCTAGCAGTGACAACTGTAACTTACGCCAATTCTGAATCTCCAATTGCATCTTTTGCCACAATAATTCATAATTGTGATGGTATAATTTTGAATTACTTGTCAGGATATTTATACCTAAATACTTGACCTTTTTAGCTATTTCAAATCCTGTTTGATTTTCCATTTCTTGTTTTTGTGTAACAGTCATATTTTTAGCTATTATCTTCGTTTTGGCTGCATTTATTTTAAAGCCAGATATTAATCCATACTCTTTGATTATGTCCATTAATATTTTAACAGATTGTGATGGTTGAGTAAAATGAAATCTATCCTTGAAAAGGATTGATGTCTATCCGAGAAGAAGGTAAAATCTTTATCTGTTGGGTTTCTATCTCTCCAAATATCTTTCAACTCCCACTCCTCCATCATATCAAAAAAAGATCTTGGCAATTTAGCTCTTGAAGCAAAACTTTGTTTCGATCCTAACTTGTCTTTTTTAACATCTAGTACACCATTCCAATCTCCAAGCAAAATACATGATTTATAATTCCAATTGGTCATTTTTGAATGTAAAAAACTGTAGAAAATCTCCTGTTGTTGATTGGGTGCATAAACTCCCACAATTAAAGTTTTTTCACCTTGGATTAAGACTTCAATTGCCAAATATCTACCTTGTACATCTGCTTCAATTAGTTTGGCAATTAAATCCTTCCTCAGGTAGATAACTATACAATTTTTTTATCTGGTGATGCTGCAACATAATGCATGCCCAATCTTGAATTTATTAAATATTTTTGATCTTGTATTCTAATATGAGTCTCTTGCAAACATATTATGTCATTCTTAAATTGCTTGAGATACGTATATATTTTTCTTCTTTTTTGAGGAGAATTTAAACCATTAACATTCCAAGATAGGAATCTAGTTCCCATGCTATTTCTGAAGCCTCAGGAGCATTTGCTGGTTTTCCAACTCTAACCGACTTTTCGGTCTGGCTCCTCCCACTGCTTCCATTTTACCGAGTTCTCGACTTGGTAGTTGCAGTTGTTGAATTTTTAACTCCTCCTTACGTTTTGCTGTAGCCGCTCTAGTCATTCTTTGCTCTTTAGGTAATTCTTCAGTCACATCCACCAAGACTTGGAGGAGATCTTCTTGACTTGTTGAAGTTCTCCCCTGGGCAATAGATAGCAACTCTTCCTGTGGTTTCTTTACAGCTATTTGTTTTGCTTTAATTTCAGGAGATTTGGGCCTTCCTGCCTTTAAAACATTTATGTAAAAATCCCTTGCTTTATCCGTTGTGTTAAGCCTGTATTTTTCTCCAGAAAAATTCACCACTAAACCGGCTGGAACATCCCATCTGTATTGTAGCTGACAATTCTTCAACTCCTCCACCAAAAAAGCATAATCCCTTCTGGCTCTTAACATTTTTTGGGGGATCTCCTTCATTGTCATCACTTCTTGTCCTTCCACTTCTAACTTTTTTTTGTAAGTTGCTTGCAACACTTCATTACGTACATGTCTTGTAGTAAAGTATATTACTATATCTCTAGGTAATTTTCTTTGCCTGGCCACCCAGGAGTTAACTCTGAAAATTTTGTCTATTTGCCACAACACCTCACGTTTTGGCATCCCCAGCGCCTGTGCCAATGCTTCTCCCATCTTATCCTTCAAGTTTTCTTTTATATCTTCTTTCACTCCTCTGATTCTCACTGCAAACTCCATTTCTCTGTATTGTACCAAAATCAAATCCATCTCAGATCTCTCTATTTTTTGCTGTGCCATCTCCAGCTTGCTGCTCATAATTTCAGTAGTTTCTTTAACCTCATCTATCTTGCAATCAAGACTTTCAGCTTGAGCAGCTAGCCCCTGGAATGCAAAAAGTATATCTTCTCTAATATCCACATTGCGTGCTGCCAGTTCTTCTGTTACTATTTGAATTTTAGAGTCTATCACTGCAGTGAGATCTTCTGCTACAGTTTGAATTCTGTTATCCAATACAGCTGTAAGTTTATCTTCTGTTGTACTCAAAGCCCCTTGGATAACCTGCTGTATCATTTCAATTGTTAAAGTCTGTGTCTCCTGTACTTTAGGAGCATGAGCAGGTGAACTTCCAGCACTGGGTGTGCCTTTAGCCGGGACTGCTTTAACTGAGGGAATTTTTGTGGCCATCTTAGGGAGAGTTTATTTTTCCCCCTCCTCCTTCTTTTATTTACTTTCTTTCCTTCTTCCTATATTCTTGAGTTCTCCTTTTAATTATTAAGCAGCCAAATAGTCCAAATCTTTACTTAAGTTCCAACAAACAAATCTTGGTAAAGTCCTCCTTCTAACAAGTCTTTAACAAAGAAAATTTCAAAAAAAATCACTTGAGGCTGTGCCAAAGCTCAGATCACTTTCACTTTCCCAGCCACTCAAGCCTCAATCGCCATTTTAGTTGCAGTTAATTTGTAACTTCCGAAGGAGGCAATCCACAAGTTAAAAGAAGTTAAGTTAAATACTTGCTATTAAAGTCCTCCTGGCTGATCCCGTCTGTTTCTGTTGTTAAAAAAAAAAATTAAAAATTAAATTGTAGAAAAAAAAATCAGATGCGGTCGCGGCTTGTGGCTCTGCAAAGGCAGAGACATTTCCGGTCCGGAGCAATTGGCTGGCTTCTGGGGAACTCAAACCTTCCGCCTCCACAGAAATCCTTCTGGGGGGCTTTGGTGAGTTCTACCCCCACCAGCCAGCTCTTGCCTTTCCCCTTTGCCCGGGGAAAGGTTTTTCAAACCTCCCGATGGCGTTGGGCTGCCGTTCGGGGGTTTTTACGGTACTGCGAAGCGGGCGCTCTCATTCGGGCGCCGTCCAAGCTTGCGGAGCCGCCGGAAGTCCAATTATTTTACTCTCTTGATGATATCGTATACTTTCATTTGTTCTCTAATCCATGTGCAGGTCTTTGTATCTTGTCTTGTAATGCTGAGCATGCATCTTTCCATGGCTCTTGGCGCCACTTGTAACTTTTGTATTGATTGTGAGGTTAGTGTCCATGTTTCACCAGCATTTGTTAGAGCAGGTAGCACACACTGATCGAAAACTTTTCTCTTCAGGCATACGGGGAGGTTGTTCTTGAAAATTATGCTTAGCTTGCCAAATGCCTGCCAACCACATTTAACACGCCATTCAGTTTTCTTTATTGTATCATCTTCCATTGAGATCTGTTGGCCAAGTTATATGTAATGGTCTACTATGTCTAGTTCTTCTCCAGATATGAAAATTTTCCTTTCTTTAGTGAATTTATTAAACATAACCTGGCTCTTTTTCAGGTTTATTTTTAAGCCAAATGGTTCTCCTGCTTTGTGCAGCTCTTGTATGTGTCTTTGTAGCTCTTCTGGGTCTTGTGAGACGAGAACAACATCATCTGCAAATCTTAAGTGATTTAAATAAGCACCATTGATTTTTTTTTCTGGTTTAACATTTTTATTGAGTTATAAGGTAAAATAAGATACAAAATAGGAAAGTAAATAGGAAAACAGTGGGGAGGAAGGAGGGGAATAAAAGTGAGGAAGGATTAGGAAAAAGAAAAGGAAGCATTGACTTCCGACTCTCTCTGTTGCAGTAAAATAAGGCATTAACATCAAATCACAACTTTTTGTTTTTTCATAATAATATAAACTAGCCATTTCTATAAGGATCTATCAGTCTAATCCAGGGCTGTCAAACTCCTGGCCCATGGGCTGGATGCGTCACGTGCTGGCCATGCCCATGTCTGGTTTAGTGAAGGGGAAAAAAGTTCTGATACATCATGTGATGCCGTCGTGACGATGTGAATTTGACACCCCTGGTTTAATCGGTAAAACCCAAAATCAAACTTTCATTCTTTTCCACTTCAAGCACAAAGTTCAGAAGCAGTCTCCATGTGGAAACAAAAGTACTTATATTCTTTTCTTTAATCAAAATAGTCAATTTAGCCATTTCTGCCAACTCCATCAGCTTCTACAACCATTCATCCATAGTAGGAATCAAACTGTCCTTTCATTTTTGTGTGTACAATAGTCTTGCTGCTGTCAACATATATAGTAACAAAGTTCCAATTTTTTTCTCCAAATCTTTTTCCATTAGGCCCAAAATGAAAATTTCTGGTTTCAGCTTTATCTTCATTTTCAAAATTTTCTGTACTAAAATATGAATCATACTCCAAATTTTTTTCCTTTATCACATGTCCACCATAGATGATAAAAAGTCCTTTCGTAACTTTTACACTTCCAACATTCATTTGACATACCTTTATACATCTTAGGTAACTTATCTGGTGTTAAATACCAGCGATACATCATTTTATAAAACTTTTCCTTTAAATTATAGTTAAGTGTAAATTTTAAATCCTTCGTCCACATATTTTCCCATTGTTCAAGCATCACATTATATCCAAAATTCCTTGCCCACTAAATCATACAATGTTTTACATGTTCATTTTACATGTACATAAAACTATCATTTTAGTTTTTCCCTTATTTATTTTTAATCCAGCAACCTCTCCATATTCCTCTAATTTCTCTATGAGTCTCGGGCCTGATTCTAATGGTTCCTCTAAAATGAAGACTAAATCATCAGCGAATGCTTGTAATTTATACTTTTCTCTTTTGATTTCCATTCCTTTGATTTGCACATCTTGCCTGATATTTCTAGTTAGTACTTCCAGTGTTAAGATAAATAACAATGGAGATAATGGACAGCCTTGCCTTGTACCTTTTTGTATTGAAAAATTTTCAGTTACCTCGCCATTCACAATCATTTTGGCTTTCTGATTTGTATATATTGCCTTGAACATATTTATAAATTTTTCTCCAAAATCCATGTTTTACTTGGTATAACATGAATTTCCAGTTCACATTCTCAAACGCTTTTTGGGCATCTAGAAACAACAGTGCCAATTGCTTTTCACTATATGCTTCGTAGTATTCCAATGTGTCTAATTTTACTCTCATATTATTTCTTATCTGCCTTTTGGGTAGGAAGCCATTTTGGTCAGGGTGTATGAACTCCTTCAAAAAGGAGTAGCGGGAAGAGTAGTGGCAGTAAGAATGAATATTTTACCAAAGTTTCTATTTCTCTTTCAAATGATTCCAATACTTAAAAAAGATGAAAATTTGAAGGAATGGCAGAAGGGTATCAGTAATTTTGTTTGGGCAGGAAAGAGACCTCGAGTTAAACAAAAGATAATGCAAGATACACGTGAAAGAGGAGGTCTCAAAATGCCCAATTTAAGATTATATTATGAGGCAGCTGCCCTAGTTGCAATTAGTGACTGGATGAATTTGACAGAGGAAAGAATATTGAATATTGAAAGGTATGGTTTGTTGTACGGTTGGCATGCTTATTTATTATATGATAAAAGAGTGGATAAGACTTTTAAAAACCATATACTAAGGAATGCGTTACTGCGTGTCTGGAAAAAGTATCAATACAAATTAAACGATAAGTTGCCAATTTGGACAGCACCCAGGCACGCGATAGAGAATATAAGTGTAGAGCAAAAACTAGATGATGTTACCTATAAAGAACTTCTGTATAAAGAAGGAGGTAGGTTACAACTAAAATCTATGAATCAGTTAAGGGGAGAAGGAATAATCAAAACATGGTTTCAGTATGGGCAGCTGCAAACTAGATGGAGACAAGATCAAAAAATTGGTATTTTGCAAGGGGATGAAAACTTGGTAAAACAAATGAGAGATCAGAGCCAAATGCATATAAAAAGGTTGCATAATACATTGGTAGAAATAGACTCAGAAACAGAGCTAGTCAAGGACTGTATGGTAAAATGGGCACAAAATATTGGAGAACCAATAATGATGGAAACGTGGGAAAGAATATGGGTTAGAAATATAAGATTCACGCAGGCCCAAAATTTAAGAGAGAATTTTTATAAAATGTTTTATAGATGGCATTTAGATCCTAAAAAACTAGCCTGTATGTATCCAAGTTTACAACCTAAATGCTGGAGATGTGAATGTGAAGATGCTACGTATTATCATATATGGTGGACTTGTAAAAAAATTAAGGCTTTTTGGATAAAAATATGGTGGATCATTCAAAATATCTTAAAGAAAAAGATAAAATTTGCTCCACAGTTTTTTCTGTTGGGCATATTTACAGATTTTACGGTTATAGAGACTAAGTTGATTTTAAATTTAATAACAGCAGCTAGACTTTTGGTGGCACAGTACTGGAAGAAGGAAGAGCTACCTACTATTGAGGAATGGATTCTAATAGTAGGGAATTTGGCAGAAATGGCAAAAATTTCAGCGTACCTGAAAGATCATTCAAATGAAAGATATGTATTAGAGTGGAGAAGATGGATTGATTATATTCAAAGCAGATATCAGACTAAAAAATTCCAAATAGCCTTTGAATGAAATATTTAATGTAATGTAATTTTTAGTTCATGATTGTAGTTATTAGAACTATGTGGAGTTAAAGATTTAGCAAGAGTTTGGAGCCTATAAAATGTTAGCTTATTTTAGCTTATGATTGTTAAATGCTTTACCCTGTATTTGCTCTGGGAAGTTCGGGGAGGGGGGAGGGGTGAAGGTGGGAGGGGGTGGGAAAGGGGGAGGGAGAGGGGGTGGGAGGGAGAAAATGTCTGTACTTTTGAAAAACTTTTTAAATAAATAAAAAAAACCGGGTCAGAACCTGCTGAAACCCACATCTGATGCATAAGGCAGGACTAGAACTCAGTCCCCTGGTTTTTAGCCTGGTGTCTTAACCACTAGACCAAACTGGCTGTCTTAACAGAGTAATGCAAGTGTACAACTTTTTTTTGGCTAGGAGCACATTTGGACATTTGAGAATATATGTAGGGTGCACTCACAAAATGGCTGCTACAGGACACTTCTTTTCACCAATACTTGCTATTTTGGCATGGCCAGACAAAAAACACAATTTAATATAAGGTGAACATGTTCCTTAGATGCTCTCTGTCAGCCTCCGCTTTTTCATTGCTTACTTGCTCGGCTGCCATGAAATGGAGGGTGGGGGGAACTCTTGGGTTTCTTGGGAGGGG
>WNWU01012738.1:87948-138550 GCA_012654045.1 Ptyas mucosa
ATAGAATAGAATAGAATAGAATAGAATAGAATAGAATAGAATAGAATTTGTTATTGGCCAAGTGTGATTGGACACACAAAGAATTTGTCTTGGCGCATACGCTCTCAGTGTACATAAAAGAAAAGATACATTCGTCAAGAATCATAAGGTACAACACTTAATGATAGTCATAGGGAAACAGTCAATATAAATCTTAAGGATACCAGCAACAAGGTTACAGTCATACAGCCATAAGTGGGAGGAGATGGGTGATAGGAATGATGAGAAGATTAATAGTAATGCAGATTTAGTAACTAGTTTGACAGTGTTGAGAGAATTATTTGTTTAGCAGAGTGATGGTGTTTGGGGGAAAAACTGTTCTTGTGTGTAGTTGTTCTGATATGCAGTGTTCTATAGTGTCGTTTTGAGAGTAGGGGTTGAAACTATTTATGTCCAGGATACGAGGGGTCTGTAAATATTTTCACAGCCCTCTTTTTGATTTGTGCAGTATACAGTTCCTCAATGGAAGGCAGGTTGGTAGTAATTGTTTTTTCTGCAGTTCTAATTATCCTCTGAGTCTCTGTCTGTCTTGTTGGGTTGCAGAACTAAACCAGACAGTTATAGAGGTGCAGATGACAGACTCAATAATTCCTCTGTAGAACTGTGTCAGCAGCTCCTTGGGCAGTTTGAGCTTTCTGAGTTGGTGCAGAAATAACATTCTTTGTTGTGCTTTTTTGATGACATTTCTGATGTTAGGTGTCCATTTTAAGTTGTGAGATATGGTAGAACCTAGAAATTTGAAGGTCTCTCTGTTGATACTGTGTTATCTAGTATTGTAAGAAGTGGTAGAATGGGAAGGTTTCTCCTAAAGTCCACCACCATTTCTATGGTTTTGAGTATCATTCAGTTCTAGATTGTTCTGGTTGCACCACAAGCTAGTTGTTCAACCTCCCGTCTGTATGTGGGTCATCATTGTCTCAAATGAGACCAATCGCTGTTGTGTCATCTGAGAACTTCACTAATTTAACAGATGGATCGTTTGAGATGCAGTCATTGGTATATAGAGAGAAGAGAAGTGGGGAGAGCATACAGCCTTGTGGGGCCCCTGTGCTAATTGTACAGGTATCTGATGTGATTCTGCTTAGCTCCCCTGCTGCTTCCTGTCTGTTAGGAAGCTTATATCCATTTACAAGTGTGTTTAGGTACCACTTGCTGGTTTATCTTAGTTAGAAGAATGTCTGGAATGATGGTTTGAATGCTGAACTAAAGTCTACAAGAGGACCCTTGCGTAGGTCTTTGGAGATTCAAGATGTTGTAAGATGTAGTGCAGAGCCATATTAACAGCATCATCTGTTGATCTATTTGCAAATTGCAGAGTGTGTAACAGTGGATCCGTGATGGTTTTCAAGTGAGACAGCACTAGCCTTTCAAAGGTTTTCATAACTACAGATGTTAGAGCAACAGGCTTGTAGTCGTTCAGTTCCTTGATGGTGGGCTTCTTCGGCACTGGGATGATAGTAGAGCGTTTGAAGCAAGAAGGAACATAGCACATCTCTAGTGATTTATTGAAGATGCGGGTGAAGATGGGGGCCAATTAGTCAGCACAGACTTTTAAGCAAGGAGTTATCTTGTCTGGGCCTGGAACTTTTCCTTGCTTTTGACTGTGAAATGATGATTTAAAGTAGAAGTCATTGTGATACAAATATATATTAAGCATGAAATAAAAAAGTGAACTCTATTTCATTTGTATTTGGAGTACCTCAGTTGTCAGATAATTATATGAAGCCTTTAGTATATTGATTTATTGTAGCCTTCCCATCTTTGCCGTCAAAGTAAATTTCTACTACCCACATCAGTGATGTGAAGATTGGGATGATTGGGAATCCAAAATACATGAAGAAAAAAGAAAGATTAAATAGAGATTTTTGTTGTTCTAATGCATTTATATCTAATTATTTCCTAAATAATACTTTGCAATATGAAGTGCTTTTTAGTATTTCTCTTAGCATTTATCCTTCTGTGGTTGTTAGGAAAACATATTCTAGGACCCGGGGCAATTTAACTTAATTATTCCATTTCAAATGGTTAAATATGCAAGCATTGGCCTTTCCGTCAGTTAGTGTCCTGAGCCTGTGTGACACCAAGGTACATCAACCTCTTAAGCAATGCTTCATCTTCATAGGGTCTCAAAAAAAAAAAAAGATTCCCTCATCTTCATAAACTGCAACCATGTACGTACTAACATATGTAAGTGATCATATATTACTGTATGTTTGCGTCTCAGATGTGAGATCTGGATATGGAGAGAGATTTCTATTTTCCCTTTGCAATGTTCAGACCAGGTTCTGACTGCTTCCTGCTCTGTGATCTGCAACCTCCACAGAAGTGCCATTCAGATGCTCTACTCTAGGCTCTACTCTGATGGATCTAGCAGGTTCCCAAAGGATACTTGGGGAGTTCCATAGTAGGCAGTTCTGTAGGCAGTTCTGATTGAATGAGCCACTGACAATGAGAGGCAAGCCAAGCAGTGGACAAGATTGCCCCAAGCAATCTCTTTCTGCTGGCCTCTTTTAATAGACTCTTTAGTTTACTGAGAACTTCTGGGAAATAAAGTACCAGAAAGGATACCTAGAGTGCTAGTGGAGAAAGATGAGAAAATACTCTGATTAAACACAAGTTTACACTCATATTTGGTGATGAGAGAAGTGAATCACTTTTACTTTTCCTCTCTTCTTGTGTCATAGGGCCATTGTCTAATAGCTTGCTTTGGTTGAACACCTCTCTATTAAGAAATAATTAAGACCAATTTGCACCACATTTTGCTGATATAGTTGTTCAGATTTGCCAGAATCTCAGTGCTGACTTCTGTCAAGACCTAGATGTGGATAGTGTGACTCTCCTGATCCTTTTATATAGCTCAATGGCTTTTGATACTATTAACTGCAATATTTTATTGGACAGCCTTATCAAGTTGTGACTGGAAGCACTGTTTTGCAATGGTTCTATTTCCTTCTTACTGGGCAGTCTCAAGCAGTTGTGGTGGGGGAAGAGAAGTCATCCTTTCTAGTGGCACAATGGTTAGAATGAAGTATTGCAGGTTGACTGCTGACTGCCAGCAGTTTGATTCTCACTGGCTCAACATTGACTCAGCCTTCCATCCTTCCGTGGTCAATAAAATGAGGACCCAGTGTGTTGAGGTCAATATAATGATTCTGTAAACCACTTGGTGAGGGCTGTAAAGCACTGTGAATATGCTTTTCTTTTCTTTTTTTAAATTTTTTTTATTGCTTTTATTTATAACTACAGACTAAACAAAACAGAAAAACATACAAAACATATAAACATATAAACACAAATTCAGATATACGTCTAGTTTATCGCAACTGTAATATACATTCTTATTCGTCTTTTGACTCCTCTTTGTTTGGTCTTTCCTTTCTAACTGTCTTTGTGGTTCTTTATTGACCTATGTTTGTAGTTTGTTTTTCTCTTTCTATATTTGGTCACTCCCTTTAGTTCTTAATCCTTTTTCCCTTTTCTATCTTCCAACCAGTTATACCACTTTTCCCATACTAGGTAATAATCGTGTTCCTCCCTATTTTGTAGTTCCTTTGTGAGTCTATCTAGTTCTGCACATTCCATGATTTTGCTAATTATCCTGTCCTCTGTTGGTATATCACTACTCTTCCAATATTGCGCGTATATTATTCGTGCTGCTGTTATCATATGTATGATTAAATATGTTGTTTCCTTTTCATATTTTCCATTTAGTATGCCAAGTAGAAAGGTTTCTGGTCTTGTTTCTATTTTTTGTTGCGTTATTTCCTCTATTTGAGTTCTAATCCTTTGCCAATATTGTTTTGCCATTGGGCAGGTCCACCACATATGATAATAGGTGCCTTTGTAACGCTTGCATTTCCAACATATTGATGATGTACCGGGAAACATTCTTGCTAGTCTGGCTGGTGCCAAGTGCCACCTATAGAACATTTTGTAGAGGTTTTCTTTGTAGGGTACAGACATTGTCAGTTTATAATTTATTGTCCATAATTTTTCCCACTTGTCTAATTCAATATTGTAGCCGAATTTTTTTGCCCAGGTTATCATATTTTCTTTTACTATCTCTTCTTCTAATTTGTATCCTCGTAAATAATTGTAAATTTTTAAAATCAATTTATCCTGTGTCCCTTGCAAAATTTTATCTAATTCAGTTTGACCTTTTTGAAATCCAAATTGAGCCGAACCTTTCTTATATCTTGATTTTATTTGTGCGTATGGCCACCAATCAATGTCTGTACCCATCTCCTTCAGTTCTTGCCTCGTTCTTAGTTCCCCCTGATTGTTTAGCAAATCTTTGTAAGTTTTTATTTTATTGCTGTCCAAGGCGTTTGGATAAATCTGGGCCTCCATTGTTGATAGCCATTCTGGGATTTTGTTGTAATGTGTCTTTTTGATACTCTGCCATATCTGGTATAGTGCTTGTCTGATTGTATGTCTTTGGAAGTATTCATGCTTTTTCTCCGTACCCTCCCATAAAAAAGCGTGCCATCCTCTCTGGAGATCAAATCCTTCCAAATTCAGTAGTCGATGGTTTCTAAGTTCCATCCACTCCTTGATCCAGGTTAATGCTGATGCCTTGTAGTATGTTTCCCAGTCGGGTAGTGCCAGTCCTCCTCTTTCTCTTGTGTCCTGTAGGTGCTTTAGTTTAATTCTTGCTTTCTTTCCCTGCCATATGTAATCTGCTATTAGTTTGTTAAGGTCTTTAAAGAAATTTTTCCCTGGTTTTATTGGGATCACTTGAAATAGGAATAATATTCGAGGCAACACATTCATTTTAATTGAAGCGATCCTTCCCAGAAGTGATAGTTGTAAATTTTTCCAGATTCCTAAGTCCTTTTTAATTTGTTTTATTAATTTATCATAATTATCTTCTCTAATTGATGTACTTTTGTTAGTCAGCCATATTCCTAAATATTTTACTTTCTTTGCCGTTTGTATGCCTAATTCGTCTTCTAGTTGCTTTTCTTGTTGATTAGTGAGGTTCTTGGTTAATATCTTTGTTTTTTGTTTATTAATTTTGAGCCCGGCTACTCTCCCATATTTCTCTATTTTGTCTAATAGCTTGGTGCCGGTTGTTATTGGCTGTTCTATTATAAATACGATGTCATCGGCGAAAGCCTGCAATTTATACTCTTCCCGTTTAATTTTTAGGCCTTTTATTTCGTTATCTCTTCTAACTTCCTTTAAAAGGATTTCCAAGGCCAATATAAATAATAGGGGGGACAAGGGGCACCCCTGTCTCACCTCTTTCAATATTGGGAATTGCTCTGTCAGATCACCATTGATTGTTATCCTTGCTGTCTGGAGGGAATAGATTCTCTTTATCATATTTGTGAATTTGTCCCTGAATTTCATGGCTTCCAGTTGTAAAGTGAGAAAATTCCAATTGAGGTTATCGAACGCCTTCTGCGCGTCCAGAAATATTAGAGCCAATTGTTTATCTATATTCATTTCATAGTATTCTAGTACATCGACTATTAATCTCATATTGTTTTTTAACTGTCTCTTTGGAATGAAGCCATTTTGATCCGGGTGAATATAATCTTTAATTATTTTCTTGATTCTTTCTGTAATAATTGATGTGAATAATTTATAATCTACGTTCAACAGAGATATCGGTCTATAATTTTGGATATGTGTGTGGTCCGCTTCTTCTTTAGGTATCAATGTGATGATAGCCTCTGTCCAGGAATTTGGAATTTTGGCTTCCATAATTGCGTCATTGAATACTCTAAGCAGGATTTCATCTATGGAATGTTGGCAGTTCTTGTAGAACTCTGCTGGTATTCCATCCGGTCCCGGGGTTTTGTTTATTTTCTGTTTTTTCCTCGCCTCAATAAGTTCTGTCATTGTAATTGGCCTATCCAACAAGTCTCTATGTACCTCTTTTAGTTCTTTAATCTCCACTTCTTTTAGGTATTGTCTAATGTCTTCTTCTGGGAGTTCTTCCTGTTCATACAGTTTTTGAAAAAATGTTCTTGCTATATTCTTTTTGTCTTTATTCCTGTATTGTATCTCACCAGTATTGTCCTGTAGTTGATGTATGGTCCTTTTTTCTTTTTCTTTCTTCAATTTGTATGCCAACCATCGCCCTGTCTTGTTGGCGTGTTCGAAATAGTTTTGTTTCACTAATTTAATTTTCCTCGCTATTTCTATTTGTGTGATCAAATTTATTTTATGTTTGGTCAGGTTTATTTTTTCTCGGATTCTTTTGTTCTGGGGTTCGTTCTGTAGTTCATATTCATAATCCTTGAGTTCTTTCAACAGTTGATCTCTTTTCTGTTGCTTTTCTTTATTTTTCTTTGCCACATATGCTATTGTCAGACCTCTTATATACGCTTTCACCGTGTCCCACAGATTCTGGAGGGAAGTTTGCTCTTTGTTGTTAATCTTGAAGAAAATTTTCATTTCTTTTTCTATCATTTGTATGTAGTCTTTATCTTTTAAATTTTCAGTATTCATCATCCATCTCTTTTTTTTATGATATCCTTTCCAAATTATTTTGATCGGACTATGGTCTGCCCATACGTTTGTCGATATTTCTATTTCTTCAAGATCTTTCCTGAGGTTTGTTGTCATCCAAGCCATATCTATCCTGGACCAGGATAGATGTGGATTGGAATAAAACGTATACTGCTTTTTTTCTTTGTTTATTTCCCTCCACGCATCTTGTAGGCATAGTTCTTGTGCCATTTCCATGAAAGTATCTGGCAGGGTTTTTTTTCCTACTTTTGTTTTTCTTGGTACTCTTATAATCTTTTTCTGTATCTAAAATTGCATTAAAGTCACCTACAAGGCAAATATTTTCATAATCGAGATCCTTTACTTTATTATGTATGTTTTTATAAAAAGCCCGTTGGTTTTCATTCGGTGCATAGATCGAGATCAATAGTATTGTTTTTGACTCTGTTTGTATTTCAATCATTAGAACTCTGCCTTCATCAAAAAGATGATTTAGCTTTAAGTTGCTGGTGTGGTCGCAGCATCTTGCTCTGCTTCAGCAGAGTTGTTCCAAGTCTGGAGCTGCTTGGCTGGTTTCTGGGGAGTTCCCCCACTTCGCACCCCAGAGTTTTCTCTGGGGGGCTTTGGGGAACTCTACCCCCACCAGCCTGCTCTTCACTCTCCCCTTTGCCCGGGGAGAGCCTTTTCAAGCCTCCTGACAGCACTTGCCTGCTGTTCGGGGGCTTTTACGAAACTAGGAAGCGAGCGCCCATTTTCAGGCATCTTCAACGAACTGCGGAGCCACCGGAAGTCCTTTAAAAAAGTTTTTATTGATAAAAAATATACAAACAAACATAAACACATTAAGACAACAAACAAAACAAACAAACATCAATTCAGTCCCATGACTGACTCTTAAAGTTACTACATCGGTGGGTTATTTATCTATTTCTCTTATCATTCTCTATTCGTATCTATATCTATGTTCACATATTTACATGTTTGTATATAGGACATTATAGTTCACTCCTTATTTAATTCTATACATTCCTATTAAATAGTCAAAAATTGTTTTTATGTTCCCATTTTTCCCTCCAGCCAGCTGTACCATCTTTGCCAGACTAAATAGTAATCAGTATCGTCTTTCTCTTGTAGTTCTTTTGTGAGCTTGTCCATTTCTGCACATTCTGTGATTTTGGCGATTATTTTGTCTTCTGTTGGTAACTGCTCCGATTTCCAATTTTGGGCAAAGAGTATATGTGCTGCTGTGAGGATATGGATGATCAGATATTTTATTTCTTTGGTGTATTGTGCTGTGATTATTCCCAATAGAAAGATTTCTGGCCTCATTTCCAATTTTTGTTTTGTAATTTCTTCAATCGTTATCTTAATTTCTTGCCAGTATTGTTTTGCCTTTCAGCATGACCACCAGAGATGATAGTATGTCCCTTTCTGTGATTTACATTTCCAGCACATTGGACACGTGTTTGGGAACATCTTGGCCAGGCACGCCGGTGGGAGGTGCCATCGGTAGTCTCGGCCTGTCGTCCCGCCCGAGCTTGCTGCAAAAAAAACGACTCCACACCTTGAGAAGGAGTAGCCAGAACTCTTTACTGGAACACACAAGCAACAAGGCAAAGTAATGAACAAGCCGGAAAAATTAATAAAGTCAGCGCTACAGGAGGCAGCCAGGTGGCGCTATATATAGGAACTTGGCATAAAGCAAACCTAACATCCGGCAAATAAAAGAACCTCGGGACATTCCCCTCCCTCCACAGCTGTTTGGCAGTACCGCGCCTCTGTTCACGTCACAGAAGCGCGTTTAGGAAAACGTTAACAGCCACGCCTCCCTGCCGTTGTCTCCGCTGCTACTGGCTTTGTTTGTAGCTGCCTCCTGCTGTGAAGTGCCGCTGTGAGTGTCGCTGTAAATCTGTAAGTCCAACAGCTCTGGCTGCGTTCTGCCTCTTCTAATCTCCGTCCCCCCCGTAAGTGATGGCGAGCCTGTTCGCGGCTCGACAGGTAGAACATTTTGTAAAGGTTTTCCTTATAGGGTATAGACATTGTCAGCTTATAATTTATCCTCCACAATTTTTCCCAATTATCCAATTCAATGTTATATCCTATGTTTTTGGCCCAAGTTATCATGTTTTCTTTAACCACCTCCTTCCGGCGGTGACGTCATCATGTTAGGGAAGAAGGGAACGGATCTCCGCTCTCCAAGTCCCTAATATCCTCGATTTAGAACCCGATTTAGGCACTATTGACCTCGGAGAGGTCAATAGAAAAAAGGGGAAATTCCGAGGACCTCGGAGAGGACAGCAATTCCTCCAAAGGTTCAGGAAAAACCCCTTAATCCTGATCGAGGAAGAACCAGCCATCCTGGCTGGCCAGAAACGTTGACAGCTAACTAAGTGGGAAGCGAAAATCAAATAAAAGAAGACATCGGTGGAAGGATAGAAGGGAAAAAGAACTCAAAAGGTACATTTACAATCCAAAACGTGAGGATTAAAGGCGGGAGAAAATAAACTCCAACTAAAAAGCGAAATACAGCTAAATAAGTGGCAACTGGAAACTAAGTGGAGACGGAATCCATTTTGACAGTGACAGCGCACAAATTAACAACTGGCGAAATCAGAGGAAACCCAGAGGAAACCCAGAGGGAAAAAGTGAACCCGGAGAAAATTTGGATTTTGGACAATTTGCTACAGACGAGAGATGGGATTTAAGGAGAGAAAGGGAGAAACTTGACGGACCTTGCCCCCAGTGGAGGCAGCGATGAGGCAATCAACAAGCAGCGGATATCGGAAGAGACAGCAGCAGAAAAACTTTGTTCAAGTGGAAGCTAGTGATTTCTGGAACTAAATCAATTTAACTGTAATACTTTCCTTTGGATATTTGGATATTTGGAGATCTGGACGAGATTTGGGCAACACTCAGACATTTGACTAGGATTTTTTGAGAGGTGGACGTTTTCGAAACTTGGTGGACATTTAATTTAAAAGACATTGGGATGCTAGACTTTGAAAGCAAATAGCAGAGACAATAAACCAGAAGGATATAAATTTGGGAAAAAAAGAAGAGAGTGACCTAGAGGAAGAAGAATCAACTGTGAAGTAAAATTAATTGCAATTAAGTTTGATAATGAATCAGTGATTAAAAAGTAATGAATATATTGTTTTTGAAATCTCATATATAATTGTTAACCCAGTTTTATATTTACTTAGGAAATTACTTTGGTATTTAATCATTATCTTGTTTTGTATGTTTAGATTTGAAGATTTATATTAGACAGACTAAGTAAATTAAAGACTGTAATTAAGGGTAATTGATATTTATAAATAGTAATTTAATTAATTAATAATAAATTTAAATAAGATAGTAAGTAATTAATCATATTACTGAATAATTAATTAATCATAAGGACAATCAATTGATGAATTGCTGAAGTATTATACTTTTCCCTCACTCCCTCCCCCATATTCCCCCCTTATCTTTATAGATTAATACAGACTAATAGTCATTAACATTTGAAGAATTTTGAAAAATATTGAAAAGTGAAAGATAGAATTTATAGATAAACTTATATATAGATAGTGATTGTGTGATAAGGAAATTTATCTCAATTGTTCATTATCTTGGGATTACTGAAAGCTATAAATTGAATCTAAATATCAATAGAAATATAACAGCCCAAATAGTAATCAGTATATGAAACTCTGGGAGAAGATAACACAAGAAATACTAATGGCAACTACGGGCTCAGCAACAATTACTAAGTCAAGCAAGAAAATACCCCCAAACCAGATGATACTTACGGCCTCCCCAGCACAGCAAAAATCAGTTGAAACTATGGAAAAGGATAAGGCAACCCCCACTCTTAGTATGCAAAACATCCACTCCGTACTAACGATGATCCAGGAAGGAATGAATAGAATGCAAGAGACCATGGTCCACAATCACGAAGAGACAAGGAAAAACCACGAGGAACTGAGGACGGATGTGGGAGAGATAAAAGATAACATTAGGAACATGGATGAGAAGATAGGAAAGATACAACAGAACATAGAGGAAAACGAGCGGAGGATTCATAAGGTGGAGGAGAGAATAGAGCATACGGATAAGAGAATGGAAAGGATGGAATACAACCAAGCGGCCACAAATAAGGAACTGGAGGACTCATTATCATATCTCGAGATGGAGAAGGCATCCTTCTACTTAAGGTTTCAAAATGTAGAAGAGCAAAAGGAGGAGGACCTAGGAGAAATCATGACTGAGATACTTTCAGAAGTGACCCAGAGGGACAAGGAAGAGATATGAAGTGGAATAGACGAAATCTATAGAGTTCACACGAATTATGCTCAGAGAAACAAGTTACCCAAAGAAATACATATCAGATTCACAAAAAAATATATAAAAGAAGAGATCTATAGGAAGATGAGAGAAGACACAACTATGTATAGGGGAAAAGAAATTTTAACCCTCAAACAGATACCAAAAAGGACAAGGGACCAAAGAAGGAACTACAACTTTCTAACCGCACAGTTGAATAAATTTAAAATAAAATTCCACTGGCTAATACTGGAGGGCCTACTGATCTCCTGGGAAGACAGAAAATATAGAATCGATAACTTAGAAAAAGCACAGGATTTTTTCGACCAGCACTTTGTACTGGAAGAGGAGCAGGAGAGCAGAGAAGAACAGGAACTCAAGAGGCAAGAGGAACAGCAGACAGAGAAAGAAGAAAGAGATCAAGAAGAGGAGAGAAGAATGGAAAGAGAAAGAATGGAGAGAGAGGGAGCGAGGGAAAAGACGCAAAGAATCACTAGGAACACAAAAAACCTGAAAACAACGAACAGATAAATAAATAGAGATGGAAAGAGAGCTAAAAATTATCTCAATTAATATAAACAGACTTAATTCACCAGCCAAAAGAAAACAGACATTTACAAAACTTCAAAAGCTAGAAATGGATATCACAACCCTTCAAGAAGTACATATTAAAAGACAGCACCAAAAACTATTGGAAAATCAAGGATTAGGAAGACTATATGCATCTCTAGGAGACCAAAAAAAGAGAGGAGTCGCAATATATGTAAAGAAACACCTAAAAACAAAACAAATATATACAGATGCAGAAGGACGCATTTTAATAATAGAAATACAAATAGAATCCAAAACAATACTATTAATATCTATATATGCACCCAACGGAAACCAAAGTGACTTTTTCAAGAAATTACATAATATAACTAAAGACCTGGAATACGAAACTATCTGCATGGTAGGAGACTTCAATGCAATCATGGACATAGAAAAAGATTACCGGAGCAATAAACAAAGTAAAACCAGAAAGAAAATACTACCAGATCCCTTTAAAGACATGATCAACGAATTAGGCTTGCATGATGCATGGAGAGGCAAATAAACAAACAAAACAGTATACATATTATTTGAACCCACACCAGTCATGGTCCAGGATCGACATGGCCTGGATGACTTCAGACCTCAGAGAGGAGATAAAGGACATTGAAATAATAGCGAATACTTGGGCAGACCATAACCCCATTAAAATAGTATGGAAAGGACATCGAAAGCAAAGGAGGTGGATGATGGGCACGGGAACAATAAAAGATAAGGAATACATACAGATGATTGAGAAAGAAACTAAAATGTTCCTCCAAATAAATACTAAAGAACAGACATTGCTCCAGAACCTATCGGACACAATTAAAGCATACATAAGAGGTCTTACCATTGCGTATATGGCAAAAAAAAAAACAAAAACAAAGAGAAACAGCAGATAAGGAATAACCTACTAGAAGAACTTAGAATATACGAATTAGAATTGCAGAAACAACCCCATAATGAAACAATAAAAGAAAAATTAAACTTCGTTAAACATAAAATTAACCTAATTACACAAACAGAAATTGCACAGAAAATCAAGCTAGCAAAACAGAAACATTTTGAGCATGCAAACAAAACGGGGCACTGGCTAGCATACAAACTGAAAAAAGAAAAAGAAAGGAGAACAATATTTCAGCTACAGGATGAAACAGGACAAATACACCATACAAATCTAGATAAAAAACGTATAGTTAAAGATTTCTTCCAAAACCTCTACAAAGAAGAAGAGATTCGGGACGAAGACATTAAGGAATACCTACGTAAAACAAACATTACAAAATTAGAGGAAACCCATAGAGAAGCATTAAACAGACCAATCACGATGTCCGAGCTGGTAGAAGCAAGAAAAAAGCAGAAAAATAACAAGGTCCCAGGCCCGGACGGAATACCAACGGAGTTTTATAAAAACTGTCAGCATGCAATAGATGAGCTGTTACTGCAAGTCCTCAATGATGCATTATTAGAAGCAGAAATTCCTAAATCTTGGACCGAAACCATCATTACACTCCTCCCCAAAGAAGATACGGACCCTACACAAGTTAAAAATTACAGGCCGATCTCATTACTCAATATGGACTACAAACTGTTTATGCTGGTTATAACACAAAGATTGAAAATAATCATTCACAAATACATACATGCAGATCAAAACGGCTTTGTCCCAAGAAGACAGATTAAAAAAAACATAAGAACAATCATCAATGTCCTGGAATATTATGAGAAAAGAGTTGACAAACAGGTAGCCTTAATCTTTTTAGATGCACAGAAGGCATTTGATAACTTAAATTGGAACTTCCTCACATTACAACTAGAGGCCATGGATTTCGGTGACAAATTTCTACATATGATTAGAAAAGTATATTCTTTCCAAACGGCCAAAATTATGATTAATGGGGACATGACTGATAATCTGGATATAAAAAAAGGTGTGAGACAAGGTTGTCCCTTATCTCCATTATTGTTCATAATCTCATTGGAAATACTATTAAATGAAGTTAGGAAGGATACGGAAATAAAAAGGTCTAAGAACACGAAAAGAAGAATATAAATTACAAGCCTTTGCTGATGACGTGGTATTTATATTGGAGCAACCGGAAATAACAGGAATCAAACTTTTAGCGAAGATAGAGGAATATGGAAGAGTGTCGGGGCTCAAAATTAACAAACAAAAAACTAAAACACTAACAAAGAATTTGACAAAGGTACAGGAGACAAAATTAGAAGACAAATTAGGAATACAAATTGTAAAGAAAGTAAAGTATCTAGGAATCTGGCTTACCGCTAAAGCAATAACAATTCGAGAAGACAACTATAACAAACTAATGAAACAAATTAGAAAGGATCTGGAAACATGGAACAAACTACAGCTGTCATTTTTAGGGAAAATCACATCCATAAAAATGAACATACTGCCTAGATTACTCTACCTTTTTCAAGTAACTCCAATTTGGGCAGGAAAAGATTTCTTTAAGGACCTTAATAAAATAATAACAAAATTCATTTGGAACGGGAAAAAGGCCAGAATTAAAATAAAGTGTGTGCAAGATACTCAGGAAAAGGGAGGATTAGGCCTACCGGATGTCAAGTTCCGATGTTATCTCAAATAAATTGCATTTCTAAACACAAAGTCTTTGATGAAACCTTTCATTTATTGGAATAACGATCTGGCCCCGGACTCGGTTGCAGCCAAAACTGACCCTCTGCCCCCAAAGCCTTCCCTTTCCGTTCCTCAATTCTCAGCATCTCATTTGCCATCTTCCAAATCACTCTTGTCTTCTTGGCTACTTCAACTCACAGGAATTTCCCCCCTCCCATCTCATCTCCTAGGGGATGTTATCTGCCGGGGGGAAAAGTGGGTGAAAAAGTCAAACTGCTAAATCAAACTGCTACTTCTACTGTTCATGTCAGCACTGGAGAGAATGTAACTTGGAGCGCTGACACCGGACTGGGAGTTATACTACAAAGCAGCATCTTTAAATTGGATAAGGGATTGGATAGACCTCAAGAATAAAAGAACGCTACTCCTAGAGGGATTTGAACTACAACGCGGCTGGCACGCCTTCCTGTGGGAGGGAAAGGACAAGCAACATGGATATTTCCAACAACATATTATCAGAGGATCACTTTTCAAAACATGGCAAGAGATTAGAAAGCACTACACTAAAATTCCACGATGGCTATTAACTATGGAAGCACTAATTTACCCCAACGCCATGGATATAGAGAAAATGAGAAGTTACAAAGAATTATTGAACAATGAAGGAGATTTACAAACAAGACAAGAATTAAAAAATCAGGGTATAGACATTGATTGGTGGCCATATTTGCAAATAGAATCAAGATATAAAACAGATCCGGCACAATTCGGATTTCAAAAAGAACCAAATGAATTGGATAAAATATTACAAGGTACAGATGAGAAAATGCTAACCAAAATTTATAAGTATTTAATAAAATACAAATTAGAAGAGGATAATTTCACATTTTTTTCATATCTTGTTTGTATTTGCATATGTGTATACCAATCCATCTCAATCCCTTGTTTTTCTATTTCTTGTTTCCCTTTCAATTCCCCCTTATCTGTTAATATATCCTTATATCTAAGAATATTTCTAAGATTAATAATATTTGGGTGTATTAGCGCTTCCATTGTTGATAACCATATTGGTATTTTCAAATAATATTTATCTCTAACCTTCTCCTACACCAATAACAATGCATTTCTTACATAGTGTCTCTGAAAGTACGTATGCATCTTGCTTCTGCCATACCATAAGAATGCATGCCATCCCAATTGTAGATCATATCCTTCCAAGGTTAATAGACTTGTATTTCTTAGTTCAATCCATTCTCTCATCCAAGTCAACACTGCTGCTTGATAATATAGTTCCCAATTCGGCAGTCCAAATCCTCCACGCAATCTCGCATCCTGTAGCATTTTTATGTTAATTCTCGCCTTCTTTCCTCGCCATATAAATTTCCTTATTATTTTATTAAGGTGTCCAAAATAAGTCTTTTCCACTTTTATTGGTGTTGTCTTATAAAGGAAAGTCTTTGTCCGAGGGAGGCCACTGTACCTCAGATAGCCGGATGTGAGTCCCTCCTTGTGAAGTGGGGTCGTGGGGTGCAGATGGGCTTGCTGATTGTGTACCTGGCTCCCTGCCACATAGCGGTGGCCCTGCCCAAGCTGCTCAACGTAATAGCCGGGGTGGCGGTGGATACCCCCAGACTTATGGTCATGGGGGATTTCAACCTGCCATCTGTCGGTGAAACATCAGAGGCAGCCCGGGAGTTCATGGCTTCCATGACGGCCATGGACCTGTCCCAGTTAGTTCAAGGCCCTACTCACATGGGGGACACACACTCTGGACCTGATTTTTGTCTCTCGTCAGTGGCTGAATGATCTAGAAACAGGGGATATAGTCATCAAGCCCTTGTCATGGTCAGATCATTCACTCCTTTGACTAGACTTTCGAGCTGCTACCCTCCGCCGCAGGGAGACGGAACCAACCAGGTGGTTCCGTCCCAGGCACCTGATGGATCCAGATAGGTTCCTGACGGAGCTTGGGCCATTCCCTGAGGCTCTGGCTCACGACTCAATTGAAGAACTGGTGGCCGCCTGGGATAGGGCGGCCGCTGGAGCTTTGGACCGCGTCGTGCCTTTGCGGCCACTGACCCGGTGCCGATCCCAATTGGCTCCCTGGTTTTCTGAGGAGCTGAGGGAGATGAAGCACCAGAAAAGATGCCTGGAGAGCAATTGGAGGGCCAGCCGTTCCAAATCTGACCGAACACTGGTGAGGTCTCATATTAAGATCTACCTAGTGGCAATAAGAGCGGCAAAATCTAATTATTTTTCTGCTCTTATTGCATCTGCAGATAACTGCCCAGCTGCCCTGTTTAGGGTGACCCACTCCCTACTTCATTTGGGAGCACGGGAAGACCCCTTGCAGGGCAGGGCTGAGGATTTTGTGCAATATCTGCATGACAAAATCGCTCAGATTCGGGAAGGCTTGGACTCCGACTGGGTAGGTTCAGGACGTGGACAGGATTCTGGGTAGGCTTAGCACTGCCACTTGTTTATTGGACCCGTGTCCCTCCTGGTTGGTACTGGCCTCCTGGGCAGTCACACGAGGCTGGCTTCAGGTGATTATTAACGCTTCTTTGAGTGAGGGCTGCTTCCCCTCCGCCTTGAAAGAGGCGGTGGTGAGGCCTCTCCTCAAGAAGCCTTCCCTGGACCCGGCTGTATTAGCGAACTACCATCCAGTCTCCAACCTTCGCTTTATGGTGAAGGTTGTTGAGAGCGTGGTGGCGCATCAACTTCCCCAGTACCTGGATGAAGCTGTCTATCTAGACCCGTACCAGTCGGGCTTCAGGCTGGGGTACAGCACGGAAATGGCATTGGTTGCATTGGTTGATGATCTCTGGAGGGCTCGGGACAGGGGTTGTTCCTCTGTCCTGGTCCTATTAGACCTCTCAGCGGCTTTTGATAGCATTGAACATGGTATCATGCTGCACCGGTTGGAGGAGTTAGGAGTGGGGGGCACCGTGTTAGGTGGTTCTCCTCCTCCCTCTCTGACCGCATGCAGTCTGTGTTGGCAGGGGGACAGAGGTCGACCTTGAGGCACCTTGTTTGTGGGGTGCTGCAAGGGTTGGTCCTCTCGCCCCTCCTGTTCAACATTTATGTGAAGCCGCTGGGTGAGATCATGTCAGAGGAAAAACCTCTGAGCATTTTGCTGCAACCAATTGATTGTGGTTAGTTTAAATGAACCAATCAGAGCACAGCTTCCTGGCTCTGAGTTTCCTGTGCTTTCCAACGGCCAGTTGGTTAGTATATAAGTAGCAGCAGAATGCAGCCACTTCAGATGGAGATCAGAGCCTCAACGCCAGAGAGCCTCTCACACCTGAGCTTCCTCAATGCCAGAGAGAACCTCCAGAGCTGAAGTCACTACAAAGAGCTGAGTCACTGCCTTGCTCCTGAGGAGACTGACCAGGAAAGCCTCCCATGCTTGAAGAGGACTAGAGCAAATGGACTTTGCTAAGAGGAGAATCTTTTGGGCTGTTGATGCCTTCTTGTAGGTTTGTTTTTATGTGTTTTTAATTAAACCAGTTAGTTTTTCAAGACTTCTCTTTTAACTTCCATGCTAGTGCGTTTGTGTGCATATCGGGCCATGGTCCATTCGATTCCAGAACCCTTTTCCTCATTCACAATTGGTAGCAGAGAGGATGGTTCGAGGGATCTGATCCGTAGCACAATGCACTAGCATGCCCACCATTAAACCAATGTGACAGGAAAAAGTCGAGACCTGGGCCTTTACCAAGAGTAAGCAACTCCAAGGCCAATTGATGGAAGAACAAGCCAGGATGACTTCAGCTGGAGGACCTCAAGCAACCGTCGGGCAGGAGAGCGAAGAGGCTGTGAGTTTTGAAACAGACGCCCCAGCTCTTGAGATGCACATTGCAGAAGGTGATTTTCCCACTGAAATTGCTGATTTTAGCATTTTAATGCAAACTGCAATTACGTCAGCAGCAGCTTGAGAAAGGACTGAGAACACCAGGCCGGTAAGAGATTTTCAAACTTCTCCTGTAACTCCCCTCGCTAGCTGTAAACCCAAGGCGGGAAACAAAGGATTGCCTGTTTTAAATCTCCTGCCAAATGTTATGGCTCCATCTACTGCCCAAACTGTTTTAGATCAGCCAGCTGAAAGTTTTACCCCCCTCCCAACTGCAGCATTGTTAACTCTGGTTGCATCCCAAATGCCGCCAATGCTGCCTGGGTGGGTTACTACCCAGATGACCAATACGGTGACGGCGGGTACAGCATTGAATGTAAGGAGTTCACCTCCTGAATCCGAAGTTACGAGTGCAATTCAGACATTAACTGCGCATTTTGGAACTGATTTCCAGTTATTCCTTGCCCAACGTGAAACTGCAACTCGTGTTAATACTCCCTCGATATCTATGACCCGTTCTTCATCTGTTGCGAATGGGATGGGCACTCCCATGGTCCCCCGTTTTTGGAGCTACTTCTGGGACTATGCCAACTGAAGTTGATGTTCCAGGAGAACGCTCAAGATTTTCTGTGGGGGGGGGGCAGCTGAGGAGGTCTTTGCATTCTGCACCACAGGCACAGATGATTCCTGAATATCAACAGCCTGAGAATTCGACCCCCTCCATTGAAGGGAGGCCACCACCGAGTGACCAATCAGCAGTTTTTAGGCCAACTGCCATGATTCCTATGCCCTATTGTCAGTTTAAAAATTTGCAGCATCATGGGAGGCAGCATTCTTCTAATACCACGCCTTCAAATGCAAATATTTTGCCATCTAGTTTTAAAACCTTAAATATTAGTGGAAAGAATCTAGAGGAGTGGTCTAAAAATGTCCAGGTTATTTTAATGAGGGAAGATGTGTTATCATTATTGCTTGATCCCCCCCAAACCTTGGACCATGGAAACTGATCTTTTGCATCACAAAGCGTTTTGTGTTTTGCTATCAGCCATTGACCCTGCTTTGTATCCTAGTATTCCACATGGTTTAACTATATGTGAAGTTTGGCAAAAATTGTTTAAACTGTTTTGTTGCAAGAATTCAAATGCAACAAGCAGAATTTCCAGGGAATTTCATTCTGCAAAATCGAAACCAGGTATTGACATGAATGTGCACCTTTGTGAACTTAATAAGATGAGGGAGGAGTTAATGCTAAGAGGGCAGCATGTAGATGAACAGAGTTTGATTAGTATCATAATTAACTCCCTGGAACCTAGTTGGGATAATTTTGTGTCCCGTTTGGATAATATAAGTCCTGAAAATATGTCCCTGGAAGTTCTGTCTGGTAAGTTAATTGCTGAAGACAACTTGAGAAAAGATAGAGCAACCTTCCATGGGAAGGATAGGCAAATGAGAAGGTCAAATAGCCCCGATAAGATTTTTGCTGTTGGAGAATGTTTTAATTGTAGGTCTAAGGGTCATTACAAGAGGGATTGCCTGCGTAATGTTAGAACACGCCAAAGGGCACCCTCTGGTGGTCGGTATAGAAAAACATCACCTACCCCACATGGGAAGCCACAAGGTAACCCTTCTAATCAGAGAAGGGGTGGATGGCCGAAGAAGGATGATAAGAAAGACAAATTTGATTTTACTAGTAACCTTGTTACTGTGGTTGAGACATCTGAATCAGATCTCTCAAGGGAAAAACGTGCTAAACTGTGGTTGTTGGATAATGGAGCCAGCAAACATATTGTGAATAATCGAGGGTTGTTTACTGTATTGAGGGAATATAAATCCATGGTTAAGGTCGCAAATGGTAAAAGGGTAAGAGTTACTGGCATTGGTAAGGTTTTTATTCCTGGGCTTGGGGAAGTTGATGATGTTTTATATGTACCTGGCATTGATCACAATTTACTCAGCATTGTAAAGATAAGTGAAAACTCTAAGATAGAGGTATTGTTTACAGAGGGAACTGCTGTGGTTACCAACAATGAGCATGTAGTTGGGGAAGTTTTGAAAATCAGCGGTTTACCTTATTACTCTCCTATTTCAAAGGCTGAGGAATGTGATGTTACAAACCAGGTTACCACTTTTGATAGTGATGATGATGAATCCCAATCTGACTCAGATGATGATTTGAAAGGTACACAAGAGAAGGGGAATTTTAAAGGTAATTGTAAAAATGTCTTAAACAATAAGAAGTCTGTAAGTTTTAACCTAAAACAGGGAAGGAGTAAGCCTGAGAACGCTAACGCAATCTCCATTGGCAAACCATTACACGATGAATGTGCTCATCTTATGCATCGCAGGTTGGTTCATGTAAGTTTCCCAGTGGTACAAAAGGTATCTGAATGTTCAAATGGAACTAGGGTTAAAGATTGTAACATTTTTCTGGACTGTTCTATTTGCAGGATTGCAAAGTCAAAAACAAGCCCTGCACCCAAGAGATCCCTGAGATATTCCGAACACATTTTTCAGTTAGTGCATATGGATCTGGTGGGTCCCCTGAAAGCTTCTTTTAGTGGGAATTGTTACTTTCTGACAATTGTGGATGACCATAGCAGGTTTGGCTTTGTTTACCCCATTAAATCTAAAGACCAAACATTGTCTAAATTTAAGGAATTCTGCCGCCTAGTGGAGAACCAGCATAAAATCAATATCCAAAAAACTTTGACTGATAGGGGAACTGAATTTAATTCAACACAGTTCTCTAATTGGCTAAAACAAAAGGGGATAGTGCACCTTCGAACTTCGCCGTTTTCGGCCTTTCAAAATGGAGTTGTAGAAAAAAGGAATGGCGTGCTACAGACAATGGTAAGATGCGCACTTGACGATGCTAATATAAGTTTTTCATTTTGGGCAGAAGCTGTTGCATATGCAAATTATACACTCAACCGGGTATGGTCCAGTGTGGTACAAAAGACCCCATATGAGATGGTATATGGCCATAAGCCAAAACTGGCGCATCTCCACGTTTTTGGAGTAATGGCTGATGTCCACATCCCAAAAGTACTTAGAAAGAAGGGGGATAAAGTCTCAACCAAACTGAGGTTTATGGGTTATGAGACAGGTTCTAAGGCCTTTAGGTTCGTGGACTCAAAGGGCAGAATTGTAGTATCTAGATCAGCCACCTTTTACGAAGGCACTAATTGGAGCAGGGTCCACACAAATGAGATCCTGGCTCAAGATCTCCCTTGTAGTAAAAATAAAAACCAGATTGTGGGGGCAATAAGCTGACTTTGTATAAATATACAAAAAGTATGAAGGCTATTGCTTAATGCATTGTAAGCCGCCCTGAGTCTCCGGAGAAGGGCGGCATATAAATATAAATAAATAAAAAAACCCACAGATAGAGTGTCTGAAGACCTATCTACTGATAGCGACACCTCTGGTTTTGGAGATGAGGAGGATAGTACACCCCCCAAACCCTTGAAGGGAATTTTAGATTGTAAGACGGAGTCAGCATGGAAAGAAGGGCATTCCACTTTAAAGGTAAAGAACGGTGATGGTGAGGATGATAGCTTATCAGATAGCACTGGAGTGGACGAAGAATTAGTTAAAAGGCCAGTTCAATCCACCAGGGGGAAGAAGCCAAAAAGGTATGAAGATTTTGTCACTTCCGTTGATCAGGTTTCGGTCATACCCCAAAGATATGAGGATGCTTTAATGCTATCTGATAAAGAACAACAGAATTGGCATGCCACGATGGATACCGAATTACAGAGCTTGAAAAAACTAGAGGTATTCACTCCAACAGAGTTACCAACAAACAAAAAGGTAATTGGCACAAGATGGGTCTTTAAGAAAAAGCCCATTGAGAACGGGAAGTTTATTTACAAGGCGAGGCTGGTTGCACAGGGTTTCTCACAGAGATTCCCTGACGATTATGTTGACACCTTCTTGCCTACAGTGCGGCCTGAAAGTGTGAAGACCGCACTTACCATAGCTGCCATACAGGGGGAGAGTGTATATCAATTTGACATACAGACAGCATACCTACACACCAAATTAGACAAGAAAATATATGTTAAGGCTCCTCAAGGTGTAGATCACCAGGGAAACGACATTTGGCTTTTAAACAAAAGCCTCTACAGTCTGAAACAATCTGGCAGAAGGTGGTACGAATGCCTCACCAGTAGTTTAAAACAGATGGGTTTTACAATCTCATCAGCTGATGAATGTGTTTTTATTAAAAATTATCAGGGTATCAAGGAGACAGTCCTGGTTTACATGGATGATATTTTATATGTCTGCAAATCTGAGGATAGATATAAGCTGTTCTCCAAAGAGTTAAGCGAGAATTTTGCCCTGAAGCCTCTGGGTCGGATCGATAATTTCCCAGGAGTCCAATCCGTAAAAAACGAAAAGGGATATGAACAGGACAAGATTATAGAATTGGTGGAAAGGTGTAATATGACAGAGGCCAAACCTTGTGACACACCCATGCAGACAGATTTCCTCAAGAACATGTATGCTGAAAGTGAACTTTTTGAGCAGAAGACACTCTATAAGTCAGTTATAGGATCATTGCTTTACATTGCAAGCTGGACTAGGCCAGACATCAGTCTGACCATAAACATTCTGTCCAGGCACTCTGAGAATCCCACTCAATACCATTGGAGTGGAATTAAAAGAGTTTTAAGGTATTTAAAGAACACTGTCAAACACTCACTTTTATTAGAGCCAGATATATCAGATAAACCAAGTTTATGTGTTTATGCAGATGCTGATTGGGCAGGGGACATTAAGTCCAGAAAGAGTACCTCAGGTTATGTCATATTCCTGAATGGGAGTCCCATCCATTGGTACTCAGGTAAACAGAAATTAATTGCAACTTCCACTGCCAAGGCAGAATATGTATGTTTATCAAAAGCATCAAATGATCTGGTGTGGTTTGATGATCTCCTAATAAACTTGTGGGAAGAACCAGTGCATCCTATTGACATTTACGAGGACAACACGGCTGCTATCAATATCTCACAAGTTGATGCAGTGGGACAGAGGTCACGTCACATTGACATCAAGTATAAACATGTCAGGCAACTGACCAGGACAGATTTTGTTAGGACAGTTTTTTGCGAGACAAAGGAACAAATAGCAGACTTGCTCACGAAGCCATGACCTAGAGATCAACATCATTATCTGTGAAAGGGGATGGATCTAGCCCAATAACTCACAATATAAAGTAGTTTCTTCTAGGAATTCTTTTATTGTAGGCCTGGGTTGATCCTAGGCCCATTCACGTGATAGCAACTGATCTTTTGTCCTTCACTTACAGGTACACATCTGGAACTACTGGATGACCTTGTGGTGAGATCTCTTATACTCAGGGGGAGGAGTTAGAGGTAAGGTGGGATTGTGGGAGTGATGGAATGTGTGGTTACGTTAACCCTTGCAGGACTGTGAGGGGTTGGAATATAAATAAGTTAGACATTTAACTTGACAAAAACCCCTCTAAATGTCTAACTGATGGCAGTTACATGTTATCTACATACATACATGTTGACATACACAAAATTACATGATTTACATATAAACACATATTTTTGACATGAGGTATGTGTGTTGTTTGTGAGGTAAAGGTTTGGTAAGTATATCTGCTGTTTGCTCTTTTGTGTCGCAGTGTATGGCCTTAATGAACCCGATCTCAGAACTGCCTGACATGTTTATATTTAATGTCGATGTGTCTTGATCGTTGACAAACGGCATTGGCTTTGGATATTTCAATGGCTGCTTTATTGTCCTCGTGAATGATTATTGGGTATGATGGTTCAGTCCAAATATCGCTGCATAAGTCATCGAACCAGATTAGGTTATTTGCAGCTTTAGACAAGCAAACGAATTCTGCCTCGGTGGTGGAGGTGGCTACTAGCTTTTGTTTCCCTGTGTACCAATGTACTGGGCTGTTGTTGAGGAAAAGTATGTATCCGGAGGTACTTTTCCTACTTTTGATATCTCCCGCCCAATCTGCATCCACATAACAAGATAGTTTTGGTTTTGTGGACAAGTCTGGTTCAAGGCATAATTGGGCATCAATACTATATTTTAAGTATCTGAGCAACCTTTTTATGGCATCCCAATGGAAAGTTGTGGGTTTACTCACATGTCTGGATAGTAAGTTGACAGCTAGAGCAATGTCTGGCCTTGTCCAATTAGCTATGTACAGTAGTGACCCTATGGTAGATCTGTATAGTTTGTTGTCCGTGAAGGGTTCAGCTTCATTGTACATATGTTTTAGAAAGTCTGACTGCATGGGGGTTTCACTGGGTTTTGCCTCTGACATGTTACATTTTGATAAAAGTTCTGAGATTTTCTCCTTTTGTGAAAGCCAGAACCCTCTATCAGTTTTGGTCACTTGAACCCCTAGGTATTTGTCTATTTTTCCTAGTTATTTTAATGTGAAATTATTCCTTAACTCGGTGGCAAACTTGTCACATTTGGTTTTTTGCTTCCCTGTGTATAAGATGCCATCCACGTAGACAAGGATGCCTTCAAATGATTCTTCTTCTCTCTTTATGAAGAAGCATTTATCAGCTGAAGTGGCGGTGAAGCCCATAGAGTTGAGGGCCTTGGCCAGACAATCGTATCATCTTTTGCCTGACTGTTTGAGTCCATATAAACTTTTATTCAGAAGCCATGTGTTGTCTTTTCCTTTGTCATATCCCGGTGGGGCCTTGACGTAAATTTCTTTGTCCAATTCTGCATGAAGGTATGCAGTTTGTACATTGAATTGAAACACCTCTAATCCTAGGATGGTGGCTATCACTAGGGTGCTCTTGACGCTCTCAGCCCTGACCATGGGTGAGTAGGTGTCTGTGTAATCCTCTGGATACCTTTGGGTGAAGCCTTGTGCTACTAGTCTTGCTTTGTATAGCATTTCGTTGTTTTCCAGTGTCTTGATTTTGTATACCCACTTGGTCCCAATGGGTTTCTTGTTTTCTGGCACCCGGGCTGGTGAGTACACTTGCAGGTCCCTTAGGCTCTTCATTTCCCTTTCCATGGCATGTTCCCACTTTTCTTTCTCCTTTTGTGGGAGGTTGAGTATCTCCTCATAGGAGCTGGGCGTGGCATTATTTGTTCGTATAGACATGACATAGTCCTCAAATCTCTTTGGTAATCTATTTCTGTTTTCTCTGACTGGTCTACTAGGTGGTGTGTCTGTTTCATGCATGCACTCGGCCTCTTTGTCAGTGAGGCTATCTAAGTTCAAGGTGGGGTGCCCTTCCTTCCATTCTTTGGCCCTTAGTTCGTGGTGTTTAGGCTTGTGTGCTTTGGCTCCCTTTGCTTTTTCAATGATCAGTTCCCCATCCTTTTGTTTACGTGAATCTCCACCTGGGAAAATTTCATTGGAATGTAGCCTTGACCAGTTGGAGTGTTCATGAAAGTCCGCAGATCTAGACACAATAAATTTGTTATTGCAATCTACGAACCTGAAACCTTTTGCTCCTGGTTCATACCCCATGAACCTTAATCTTTTGGATATCTTTTCTCCCTTTTTTCTTAATTGTCTGGAGATACGAACGTCCGCCAGGGCACCAAATATATGCAGGTGGGCTAAGTTGGGTTTTCTTTTATGCATCATCTCATATGGGGTCTTATTAATTGAACTAGACCATAATCTGTTCAGTTTATAGTTTGAGTAATGTAATGCTTCTGACCAGAATGATTGGCCCATCCCTGCATCTTCTAGGACACACCTCATCATTGTTTGGAGCACGCCATTTTTTCGTTCTACGACTCCATTTCGAAAAGGGGAAAAAGGTGAAGAAGTGTAATGTATTATGCCCTGTCCTCTTAACCACCTCGTAAAGTCTCTGGCCATGAATTCTGAGCCTCGGTCAGTCATTATTTGTTTGATTTTGGTGTCATGTTGTAACTCCACCCTTTTGTAGAATTCTTTGAATTTTTGAAATGCTTCATTTTTATGTCTGAGTGAATATACATAACCATACCTACTATAATCGTCCACAATGGTTAGGAAAAACCTCTTCCTATACCTAATGGATGGCTTCAATGGCCCTACCAGGTCCATGTGTACCAATTGGAAGATAGAGTCGGTAGTCCGCTCTGATTTCTTTGGCCTTGCTTTGACCTTAATTTTTGAGCATTTACAAATGGAGCACTCTAAGTAATTCTCACAGTCCTTTACTTTTAAGCCCTCGGTACATTCCAACATTTTCTTAACAACTGGGAAACTGATGTGTCCTAGTCTCCTATGAAGAAGATGGGCACAATTATCATGTATGGGCTTTCCCATAGATACCGCATTTTTGCCTGGTGACTTACAATTAGTTGCCCTCTGGTGTATCCCTTCTGTTTCTGTGTTTCCCCTTTTTTCACTAACAGTGCTTGTGTTTACACTTCCTTCGTTACTCTCGTTAGGTGTAAAGTAGGGTAGACCGTCGTGTATGGTTACCTCCCCAACCTTTTTCCCTTGATTGGATATGTAAGCTCTGCCTTCTTTGAACATTACCTCGTTGTCTGTGTCCTGTGTAAGTCTTGTGGTGGTTAGTACGTTATGTGGTATTTCTGGCACATATAACACCCCCTCTATCTCTCCTATTCCTGGGATATGCACACTTCCCTTCCCTATTACCTTGGCACTGCTCTGGTTGGCCACCCTTATCTCGACATCTGTCTCTATGAGGGAAATGAATAACTTTATTTATTTTATTTATTTGTTTATTTAATTTGTATACCACCCTTCTCCAGCTGGACTCAGGGCGGTGAACAGCCAAAATAAAAACAGAGCATACAAAATTAAAAACAATTTAAAATAATTAAATAGTTTTGGCCCACAATTTAAAACAACCAAGTTAAAACCAATTTACAATCTAAAACCAGAACAACAGGGTCAAGCCAGGCTGGCTAGATGAAATAAATGTGTTTTCAGGGCTCGACGGAAAGCCCGGAGGTCAGGTATCATGCGTATCTCTGGGGGTAGGTCATTCCACAGGGCGGGTGCCGCTACAGAGAAGGCTCTCCCTCTGGGGGTCGCCAGCCGGCATTGTCTGGCGGATGGCACCCTAAGGAGGCCCTCTCTGTGCGAACGTACTGGCCGGTGGGAGGCTATTGGCGGCAGAAGGCGATCTCGTAAGTACCCTGGCCCTAAGCCATGGAGCACTTTAAAGGTGGTCACCAACACCTTGAAGCGCACCCGGAAGACCACAGGAAGCCAGTGCAGCTCGTGCAGGAGAGGTGTCACATGGGAGCGTCCTGTTGCTCCCATAATCCCCCGTGCGGTCGCGTTCTGGACCAACTGGAGCCTCCGGATGCACCTCAAGGGGAGCCCCATGTAGAGAGCATTACAGTAGTCCAGGCGGGAAGTGACGAGTGCCTGAGTGACTGTGCGTAGGGAGTCCCGATCCAGAAAGGGACGCAATTGGCGTATCAGGCGAACCTGATAGAAAGCCCCCCTGGCCACGGCCGTCATATGCTCTTCTAAAGACAGCCGTGCATCCAGGAGGATGCCCAAATTGCGAGCCCTCTCTGTGGGGGCCAATGATTCACCCCCAATAACCAGCGATGGCACCAGCTGGTTATATCGGGACGCCGGAAGCCACAGCCACTCGGTCTTGGAAGGGTTGAGACGAAGCATGTTCCTCCCCATCCAGGCCCGCACGGCCTCCAGGCACTGGGACATCACTTCAAGGGCATCGTTGGGGTGGCCTGGGGTGGAGATGTACAGCTGAATATCATCAGCGTAGTGGTGGAATTCCACCGCAAAGCCACGGATGATCTCACCCAGTGGCTTTACATAAATGTTGAACAGGAGGGGCGAGAGGACCGATCCCTGCGGTACCCCGCAAGCGAGGCACCTCGGGGTCAACCGCTGCCCCCCTGCCAACACCGATTGCGACCGGTCGGAGAGGTAGGAGGAGAACCATCGCAAAACGGTGCCCCCCACCCCCAGCCCCTCCAACCGGCGCAACATGATACCATGGTCGATGGTATCAAAAGCCGCTGAGAGATCTAATAGGACCAGGATAGAGGAGCAGAGCGGGTCTAGATAGACAGCTTCATCCAGGTACTGTGGAAGCTGCCGCGCCACCACACTCTCAACAGCCTTCGCAATAAAACGAAGGTTGGAGACTGGACGATAGTTGGCCAAAACAGCCGGGTCCAGAGAGGGCTTCTTGAGGAGGGGCCTCACCACCGCTTCTTTCAAAGCAACCGGCAGGGCACCCTCACTCAAAGAAGCGTTAATAATCCTCTGGAGCCAGCCTCGTGTAACCTCCCGGGAAGCCAGCATTAACCAGGAGGGACACGGGTCCAATAAACATGTGGTCGCGTTCAGCCGTCCCAGAATCCTGTCACGTCCTCGGGAGTCACAGGATCGAACTCCTCCCAGATAATATTCTCAAGACCTGCCTCAATCATCCCGTCTGAACTTACCCAGTTGGAGGCCAGATCTTCCCGAATCTGAGCAATCTTGTCATGCAGATACTGCACAAAGTCCTCAGCTCGACCCTGCAAGGGTCTTTGAGTTGCATGTGGTGTGGTTTGTGGCTCCTGAGTCTAAGAGCCACATGTTCTCGCTTATTTTTTGTCTGGAGTTTGGTTTCCCATATCTGAAACCGTACATGGACCCTGGGTTACTGTCCCTGGAATTGTCCCTATGCTCACTGTTTCGCCTGGGGTTGGGAGACCACCCAAACTCTCATTCCCTAAAGGGCCTGCGGTCTGGTGACTGTCTCCCTCTGCAATCATTGTATCCCCTGTCCCCATTGTTTCTGGGGCAATCCCTTTTTAAATGGCTCCTAGAACCGCAAGAAAAACATTCTGGAGTACCCTTTGCCCTATCCTGGAACTCAACCCTCTTGGCAGGTCTAGGATCTCTCCTGGATAGATGGTGGTCCCTCCTTAGGTTATCTTCTGCAATTAAGCGATTGGTAAGTGTGTCTAGAGATAAATGTTCTATACTAAGACTATCAAGTTGTGTCACAAAATTGTCCCAGCTAGAATCTAATGAATTTATAATTATGCTCATCATGCTCTCTTCGGTGATTGCTTCCCCTCTCTGTAGCAATTCAGCCCTGGTAGCATTGAGCTTTAACAAATGCTCACTCATGGTGACCCCTGGTCTGAGCCTGGCAGAATGAAAGTCTCTGGATATTCTTGTGGTGGTTGCTCTGCTCTGGCTGTAGAATAAACCATATAACTTTTGCATAACCTCGTACATGGTCAGGTTGTTACCTATGCTAGGGTACATGGTGGGTGAAATACTAGTTAACAATAAACAAAATGCTTTGTGATGGATACAATCAATCTCAAATGACCAAGGCTTTTTTGGAGGTTTGGAAATTAAGAAAAGTACATTTTCCCTCATAAAAACAATTTGTAGTTGCTGGCTCCATTCTAAAAGATTTTTTCCATCTACCTGTAGTTTGGAAAAATTATTTGGTAATGTTCCAGTATTGTGTGGGTTATTACTTACAGGGAGCAGCTGTCCATGGTCCTGGATATGAGTGAACTCACAGTATGGTAATGGGATGCTTGAGCTTATGTTGAAAAAACAGTCAGTCACCTTTTTTTCTTCTCTCCTTGCAGGTGACGATTGAGCATGCGCAAAGCTCATTCCATGCTGGAAGTCGTCGGGTGAGGAGCTTGCGGCTGTGGCTCCTAGTCCTAGGCCCAGGCCTGCTGAAGGGAGGTTGGATCCACCCCTGGAGTACCTGGGCTGGGCGCTGAGTGTCCGGAGTTGCTCCTGGGTGTCCAGTTCCCCTCTGGGCATCGATGGATTGTACTGGGACATCGCGGATGCTGAGTGAGGCCTCCAGGGATTCAGTGGCTCGGCGGCGGCGGCGATATGCTCCGATCCACGGGCGCTGGTTCCAGGGCGAGCAGGGAAGCCCGGCAGAGGTCGCAGGGTCAGTGAGTATATAGTTTGATCCTCTTCTGTCGATTCTTGGGTCGGTGGTAGGTAGTGCAGCGCTTTCGGTGTTCGGCGTGGGAGCAGCGTGGCATCCGCTGTTGATCGGTGGTCATTGTAGGCGGTAGTTGTTCCCTCGTCAGTCCTTTGCCTTTCTGGGTTCTCTCTGCGGTTTGCAATTTGCGTGCAAGGCCTGAAAGCGGGGCCGAATGCTGCTGCTAGTGTTTCTATGGCCTTCTCTATCTTGAGCTTGCTGGGGGGGTTTTGGTCCCATGCTTGAAGAGGAGTAGAGCAAATGGACTTTGCTGAGAGGAGAATCTTTTGGGCTGTTGATGCCTTCTTGTAGGTTTGTTTTTACGTTGATGATACTCAGCTGTACATCTCCACCCCGGACCACCCCAATGATGCCCTTGACGTGATGTCCCAGTGCCTGGAGGCCGTGCGGATCTGGATGGGGAGAAACAGGCTCAGACTCAAACCCTCCACGACCGAGTGGCTGTGGTTTCTGGCATCCCGGTATAGCCAGCTGGTTCCATCGCTGACTATTGGGGATGAGATCTTGGCCCCCTCAGAGAGGGTTCACAACTTAGGTGTCCTCCTGGATGCACGGCTGTCTCTAGAAGATCACGTGATGGCTGTGGCCAGGGGGGCTTTTTATCAGGTTTGCCTGATTCACCAGTTGCGTCCCTTTCTGGACCGGGACTCCTTGCGCACGGTCACTCATGCCCTCGTCACTTCCCGTCTGGACTACTGTAATGCTCTCTACATGGGGCTCCCCTTGAAGAGCACTCGGACGCTCCAACTGGTCCAGAATGCGGCCGCGCGGGTGATTATGGGAGAGACATGGCGCACCCATGTAACACCTCTCCTGTGCGAGCTGCACTGGCTCCCAGTGGTCTTCCGGGTGCGATTCAATGTGTTGGTTACCACCTTTAAAGCGCTCCATGGCTTAGGACCTGGGTACTTACGAGATCACCTTCTTCTACTGATATCCTCTCACCTGTTCTGTCCCCGTCTCCCACACGCACAAACACCCACCCCAAAGGGTTAAATAATTGTTCCAAAACAGTCAAAGTTTCGTTATCAAAACTTGCAAGCAATGCAGCAGCTGCCTGCCAGGAGCTTTTACTCCAAGAAGGAGGGGTTGTTCCTCCACCAGATAACACAAAAATACAGACAGTTTGAAGTAGTCCAGTAACAGAAATCCACAACAGATGAGGCGTTGTTCGTCCCAGAAGTGCAAGTGACTCACCAGAGTTTTTGCTTTGTCCGTCACAGAGCTGGAATGGCCATCACCCTCCCTTATATAGCCTGTGGGGTGTGGTCCAGTGCCTCAGCTCAATCTCTGGCACGCCTCCTCATCTGCTGTGACCATTTAGCACGCCGACACTGGCATGGATCCAGCCACAACTTGTCTCCCTCATCACTCTCTGACAGATCGGAGACACCTGGCTCCTGGCCAATCTCCTCTCCTTCGGCCGACACCTGAGGAATTGCCAGAGAGGAGGGGCCGGGAGAGGGAGGCCTGGCCGGCTCCTCTCCTTCATGTTTGGAGCCTTCTTCCTCCGATATGATGGGCTCGGGGGTCGGAGCCACAACACCACCAGCCAATACACTCCCACAGAGAGGGACTCCTCAGGGTGCCGTCAGTCAAACAATGTCAACTGGCAACCCCAAGGGGGAGAGCCTTCTCTGTGGGGGCACCTGCCCTTTAGAATGATTTGCCCCCGGAGATACGGATGATCCCTGACCTACGCGCCTTTCACCATGCCCTCAAGACGTTATTGTTCCAACAAGCTGGGCTGGCCTAAACATGAATTTTAATGGTTGTTTTAGTTTTTTAATAATATTGGGCTAAATTATTTAATATATTTTTAAATTGCTTTTAAATTTTTTCTATATGTGTGTTTTAGTGTTGGCTGTGCACTGCCCTGAGTCCTTCGGGAGAAGGGTGGTATAAAAATTTAAATAATAAATAAATTTTAAAAAATAGAAACAATAGTCTCGGTAATATATTCATCTTGATTATTGCAATCTTTCCCATTAGTGATAACTGCAAATTTTTCCATTTCTCCAGATCTTTCTCAATTTGTCTTTTTAGGTTATAATAGTTATCTTCTTTTATTGTTGCACATCTTGAAGTTAATTGTATTCCTAAATATTTTACTTTCTTCACAATTTGTAAATCTAATTTCTCCTTTAAGTCTCTTTTTTGTTTTCTGTAATGTTTTTCACCAATATTTTTGTTTTTTCTTTGTTTATTTTTAAACCTGCCACTTCTCCATACTCTTCTATTTGTTCTAATAATTTGAGACCTGTTATTTGAGGTTCCTCCAAAATAAACACCAAATCGTCTGCAAAGGCTTGTAGCTTATATTCTTCTTTCCCTTCTTTTCATTCCCTTTATTTCTTCATTTTGTCTTATGTTTCTATTTAATACTTCTAAGGTCAACACAAACAGCAATGGAGATAACGGACATCCTTGTCTTGTTCCTTTCATTATTTTAACTTTTTCTGTCATCTCTCCATTCATCATTATTTTAGCTGATTGTTTATCATAAATTGTTTTTATCATGTTTATAAATCTCTCCCCAAAGTCCATTATCTGTAATTGTTCTATCATAAACTGCCAATTCACGTTGTCAAATGCTTTTTGTGCATCTAAAAATATCGCCATTTGTTTTTCTGAGTGTACTTCATAATATTCCAAGGTGTTCAAAATTACCCTCATATTGTCTCTTAATTGTCTTTTAGGTAAAAAACCATTTTGGTCCATATGAATAAATTCATTTAATAATCTCTTTAGTCTATTCACCATTATTAAGGCAAATCTCTTATAATCTACATTCAACAACGAAATCAGTCTATAGTTTTTAACTTGTTACAAATCTGTATCTTCCTTAGGTATAAGTGTAACATACACCTCCATCCATGAGTTTGGAATCTTTGCTTTCACTAAAAGTTCATTGAATAATTCCAGCATTACATTGCTTAACACATCTTGTAATATCTTGTATAATTCTGCTGGTAATCCATCCGGTCCTGGTGTTTTCCCATTTTTTTGCTTTTTGATCGCTTCTGTTAGCTCCATCATCGTTATTCTTTCTTCTAGCGCTTCCTTATATTGTTCAGGAATTTTAGGTACGTCAGATTTTTCTAAGAATTGTTTTATCTTCTCATCTGGTATCTTCTCTTGGTTGTATAGTCTCTCATAATAATTTTGAATTATTTTCTTCTTTTCTTCACTTCTATAACATATATTTCCTTTTTCATCTTGTAAGTGGTTTATTAGTTTCTTCTCCTTTTCTTTTTTCATTTTATATGCCAACAATCTACCTGGCTTATTTCCATTTTCAAAAAAGTTCTGTTTGGCTGATGTTAATTTACATGCCAAAAATTCTTGTTCATTTAAGTTTATTTCATGCTTCTTCAATTCCATTTGTTTTTTAACTTTATTATTTTGTGTATCCTTTTGTAGTTCTTTCTCTAACCTCCAATAAACTGTTGAAATACTTTTTCATTTAAAATTGTTTGATTCAAGGTCCATCTTGGCTTTTTCTTTTGTTTTTTCCATGTTATTGTAATTGGGTTATGGTCTGCCCAAATATTTGTTTCAATGTTTGCTTCTTGTGTATTATCTATTAAATCTGTTGACATCCATATCATATCTATCCTAGACCATGACATGTGTCTATTTGAATAAAAAGTATATTGTTTTTCTTTCAAGTGTCTTTTTCTCCATACATCTTGTATACTAAGTTCTTCTATCATTGTGAAGAAAGTTTTTGGGAGTATTTTTCTGGGTTTCTTATTTGTCTTTGTCGCTTTGTAGTCCAAATCCACATCTATTACTGCATTAAAATCACCCATTATACATATGTGTTCATATTCCAATTCTAATATTTTCCTGTGTAACTTCCCATAGTATTATTCTTGTTTATCATTTGGTGTGTACAGCACTACCAAAAGTTTATAGTTTAGCCTTACTTCCACCATCAAAATCCTCCCTTCTTCATCCACGAATATTAATTTAGGTTCTAATTTTTCTTTAATATATAAAGCTACTCCTCTTTTGCTTTGTTGTATCAGTGAAGTAAATAAGACACCTAATTTTGAATATTCTAATAATTTTATGTGTTGTTTTCTAATATGTACTTTTTGTAAACATATAATGTCCATCTTTAATCTATTTAATTTGTTTAAGATTCTGTTCCATTTTGTCGCCGAATTCAGTCCCTTTTTGTCGCCGAATTCAGTCCATTTACATTTATTGATATTGCTTTGATTTCTTTTTCCATATTTTACTTATTACTAGTTTTTGATCTCATCGCTCTTATCTCTCGTTGTTCTTTTGCGTCTTTTGCTCTTGCCCCTTCTCTTAATGCTCTTTCTTCCTGTTCCTTTGTCCTTTCTTCTTTTTCCTTCACAGATTCCTCTTTGTGTCCAGTCTCTCTTGCTGATCCCAGTTCATCATCTAATGGGCCACAAAATTGTTGATAAAATAATTTTGCTTTTTCAATTGAGTCTAATCTGTGTCTTTGTTCTTGCCATGTCACCAAAATTCCTTCTGGTATTAACCATCTAAAACTCCTTTTGTGATTAAAAAAATGGTTAAGAAATGATATTCTCTCCTCAAATCTCTGACTCTTCTGGGTACTTGTCTCAATACTACTATTTCTTTATCTTTATATTTCAATGCTGTATTTCTTGTTATTTGTAATATCTCTGTCTTTATTGCTTTCTTTGTAAATCTTACATGAACTTCTCTCGGTAATTTGTTTCTCATTGCATACCTTGTATGTACTCTAAAAGCCTCATCAATCTCATTTAAAATCTTCTCCTTTGGTTCTTCCATAACTTCTGCCAACATCTCAGCTATCACATCTGGCAAGTTTTCCCCTTTTTCCTCCTCTATATTTTGAAATCTTAAATAAAAATCAGAACGTTCCATCTCTATCTTCCATCTTCCCTCAGTAAGTCAAAACCCCCAAAACCATCCCCTTTCTCCCCAGTCGATCACATGCTCCAATCAACGTCTGTTCCATCTCGACCCAACCCCCTGACCAGTCCTTCTCCAGATGCTGGATCACCCTGACCTTGTCCGACAGGAAGAATGCTATTATGTCTACTAACAAACCTTCTCCTTAATCCCCCCTCCTACTTTCCCACACATGAGAAGGTGGCAGCATTGAAACTTCTGGCCTAATATGGCTTCCAAAGCTGACAGATAGGTCTTATTCTCCGAGTTGCCCTTATTTGTCTCTGATCTTTTGCTCTTGCTCCTTCTTGTTCTGCTCTGTCTATTTTGCTTTCTTCTTGCTGTATGTTCCTCTCTTCACTGGTGCCTGGGCTGCCATTTGGGGAGGGAAGGAGAACCGCCAGCTGGGACATGCATCCACACTCACTGAAGACCACACCCACCGCATGCTGCATGCCACACAGCTGAGCCACGCAGAGGGCAGACACGTCGCAGGCCCCCTGCCAAGCTGCAGGGGGGCAGGCACATCTCTGAGAAGCCTGCTGCATCTATGGAGCCCTCAGATGGCCAGCTGAGCTGAGGGCTTCATAAACAGCTGATGCGCGGCAGGACAGATGGGCAGCGGAGTGCGTGCAGGCGCAGGGAGCCTGGCATGCCAGGAACGAGCATGCCGTGCTGGATGAGAAGCTCTGAAGCTGCAAAGATGCGGGCAAGTTGGCAGCATGTGAGGAGTGGGAAGTATATGGGGCGGGGCCCAGGGGGTGGAACCACAGGAGCTGGGTAGAGAGCATTTAAGGGGTGGAGGGTTAAACCACAGTAGCACTGACTTTATTTTCTTCATTGTTTGTCACTCTGTGCCTGTTGTGGTCCGCCAGCAGCCTGCAGACCTGGCAGCGGAGTCAGACAGTGAGGAGGCTGGGGAGGACAATGGGCCAGTCCTGGAGTCAGGGGAAGACCTGGACGAGGGCTCTGCGTCGGAGGCAGAGATGGGGCCAGGGCCATCTGGGAGAGATGTGTGGACTCCGGAGCCTCCAGAGGTGGATAGCAGAGAGGCAGAGGAACAGGAGGAGCCTGTTCCTAGTGCACACATGTGAAGAGCTGCCAGAAGGCAAGAGCAGCTGAAACAAAAAGGATGACTTGGGAGTAAGGCCAGAAGATGATTGGCCACTCCCATAAGGCTTAAAAGAGCAGCAACGAGCCATTGGGTTCGTTGTAGAAAAGCAACATTGATTCCAGTGCTTCTTGTCAGCGTCTCTAACTTTGTGGGGGTTTTGCCAAGAAAAGCCTTTGGCAGGTTGCCAAAGACATCAAAGGTTGGTGATAAGGCCGTAGGACTGGTTATGAAGAATTTGTTTTGGACTAAGCTGAGAATGAATTAATTCTCAGCTGTTTTAATAAAATAGGTTTGTTCAGGACTGAATTGTGTTTGGTAATCACTACGTGGGCCTCGGTCACAACAGTGCCAGGTTTCCAGCTTACAGATAAAAAGTGCCTAATTAACTTTGTTGTCTGCATTTCTTGTCTGCTAAACACCAGGGCGTGATAATTGGTTTCTCTCGCCTCTCTGGATCCTTTCCTCCTTGTACTTCTTGTCCATCATTTAAACTAAAGTAGTTATCATAAAATTCCAACGCTTTGTCTAATGAATCCAATCTGTATCTTTTGCCAGCCCAGTTAACTAATATTCCCTCAGGTATCAGCCATCTAAAATTTGCCTCATTTTTAATCAGTTTCACGGTCAAAAATTCATATTGCTTCCTTAAGTCTCTAACCCTTCTAGGGATCTGTTTCAGTACCACAAATTCTTTCCCTTTATATTGCAGTGGTTCTTCTCTTACCTTTTTAAGTATTTTGTCTCTTGTTGATTTTTTAAGGAATCTCACATGCACCTCCCTTGGTAGTTTATGTCTCCTCCAGTGGTGGGATTCAAATTTTTTTACTACTGGTTCTGTGGGTGTCTCGGCCTCCCAAGGTCTGTCGCACATGAACGCCCACAATAACACATGTATTTAGCGTTTGGTTTCTTGTCTTCTTTAATCGTGACTTCAGCTCTTAGAGAAACCGGAATGCGGAAGCATAGTAAAGTCGTGGCTACCGAACGCTCCACCCAGCCTCCTATTATAGGAGCGGCACTCATGGGCGGAGCCCTACACGCCGAGCCGAATGCCAGCTGGTGATATTTGATTCTCCCGCCGCCGATCATGTGGAGCACAGTGATGATGTCATCAGTCCCAGCTGCTCTCTCTCTGCTGTCTGCGTCGGATGCAACCCCGGCGGTCAGCATTCCCCGCTAATCCCTCCACCCATGCAACCCCGGCGGTCAGCATTCCCCGCTAATCCCTCCACCGTGCCACCCCCATCCGCGCCCAGCGCTTGTCTTCTTCTCGTTGCAAGGGCGTTGAGTCACGGTGTCGAGTGCTGCTTGACGCTCGACAGGTGTGGCTTGGTGGGCATGGCATGGCTTGGTGGGTGTGGCTTGGTGGGTGTGACAGGGGAAGGATATTGTAAAATCTCCATTCCCTCCCCATTCCAGGGGCAGGTTACTGCAAAATCCCCATTTCCTCCTGATCAGCTGGGACTCAGGAGTCAGAGAATAGATGGGGGTGGGGCCAGTCAGAGGTGGTATTTACCAGTTCAAATTTTCTGCTACCGGTTCTCTAGAACAGGTCAGAACCTGCTGAAACCCACCTCTGGTCTCCTTGCATAGCTTCTATTTAATCTAAATATTTCATCTATCTCTGCATCTAGCTCTTGTTTTCCAATTTTTAAAGCGTTTGCTGTTAAGGATATTCTTGGCTCATAACCGATGTTGTGGGTTATTGAGCAGAGTACCCTTTGAGTAAACACATGAAAAGCGACTGGGAGTGGTTGTGAACAATCACAGTTAACATACAAACACACTGAGTTGTTGTAGTCTTTTACTTTTAGAAAAAAATAAAGCAAAGTCCAAAAACAATCCAAGTCATACACAGATAAGACGAGAGTTAAAAGATCATTCCAGGGATATTTCAAGTACAAAGTCTTCTTACCAGTTGTAGTCATACACAATAAAACAGTTCTTCTTGAGTTTCAAAACAGGAACAAGTTCAATATCAAAACATTCAATAAATAGTAGAAAGCAACATGTAGCTATGATCAAACAGTGATCATGCAGAGAGATCAGGTAGAGAGTTACAGCAAATAAGCAGGTAAAATGGTGTAGTATCCATGCAAGCCATGATCCTTACTTCCCTTAAGTACATTGGCTACAGAGCTTAGCCAATCAGGATACATGATGATGCAATACAGTCTTAAAGCAATATAATACCTTTCTGACAGCAAACATACATTGTTGGTTTATATATTGCCTGACCAACTAGTTAGACAAATAACCATTTCCTAACATTTGCCAATAGCTCTATTATCACTTCTGGGAGGTTTTCCTCTTTATCTTCTATGTTTTGAAATCTTAAAAAGTAGGCCGCCTTTTCCATCTCCAACGTTATAACGGTTTCTTCCAGGTCCTTATTTGCTTGTGTTAATTTTTGATTTATCTTGTTTACTTTTTTCTCAGCTTCTTCTGATTTCTCCTCTATTTTCTGGATTCTTTGTTTATTTTTTGTTACCATTTGCTGAAAGTCCCCTAGTCTCTCATCCATACTATGGATCTGTTCCTTCATTTCTGAAATGTATTCATTTTTTCCTATTGTAACATAGCGTCTATTGTTCTTTGGCTTGATGGGCTTGAAGCAGCTGACGGTGATGTGGAAGATGTTTTCTTGTCAGTTCTAGTTAAGCATGATACACTTGTCATTTTCTATTTTCTCTCTATTCTTATCCTCTAATCATACTCATCACCTTAACCTCTAATCTTAAATCTCTTAAATACAGAAAAGACAATAATCCCACTAATCCTAAATATCCCAAATAGCCCACCCAAGCCACAAAGCTCTAGCAGTCCAAAGGGCTAAAGTACCGAAGAAAAAGCACCAAAGTCTAGTTCACCCAGTCACTAAGTATTTCTTCAAAACCAATTATATTTTGTAATTTTGTATATTTTGTAAATCAGTCTGTTAAGGGAGTAGAAGAAAGATTCCTTTGAACTCAGTAATTATATCCTTGACATCTGTCAGGTAGTAGTTAGTAGTCAGGAGTGATTATAATCCAGAAAGGTATTTATATTTGTAATCCAAAGAGGCCCACCAAATTCCCCAGTATCTCAAAGTCTAACTATCCAGCAAACCAAAAATCTGCTTCACTTGTTCTCAAAACAATTCCAAGCTATCACTGTTTCACTCTAATAAAAGCATTTATAATCCACAGGAGTTCAAGAAGTAGGAGTTTCCATAAATTCATTGTCTGTCACTCAGCAGTAAGCAAAATAGCTTAACAACTTTCCTCTTATCACTTCCAAATACCAAATCCAAATCTCTTGTTATTGTTATGTCTCTACTTGTACTCTTGTATCTTCTGTACTTTCCCACAGTTCATTAACTTGTAAAATATCTTTTCCGGTCTGTAGATGTTGCTCTAACTCTTTCTTTTCTCACTTATAGCATAAAGTTTATAGGATTTCTGTCCAGGTTTTGCAGAGTGACTACTATTATGAGATAAACCCAGGAGCAAAACACAGCACACAGCACACAGAGCCTTTAGATAATTAACAGCGGTTTATATACACCTAAATATATACATACATATACGTGATAGATATCTTATCATACAGCTACGGACACAGAAGAGCAATAAGATACATGACGAGAGAGAGATACACCCTCTAATGGTCACCTATATATAGACACCTCTTAAAATGGTAACAGTCTTGTGTGGACCCCACCAGAGTCTTAACCCGGTGATGCCAGATGCTGAATCATTCCCATTGCATCAGCTTTCAGTTGCCTCCGCTTACAACCTTCCATCAGCTTATAGCTATTAAATCTACATACCCTGACAATTTCCATCTGGTTTAAGTTTTTAAAATTTCATCAAAAGTTTACTATATTATCCAAGTAGAAACAAGTAATGTCCATTTCTGAGTTAATGTCCAGACCAGTTTTCCCTGTTTTTAAGATTTAATATCTTCCCATTAAAATTCGCTCTTTTTTGGATCTGTCCTTTTGCTCCAACTCTAACTCTCTGATTTTCCTTTGAGGAGGAGGGAGAACAACCCCTTCCTCCCCCTTCTAAGGAGTCTCAATTTTCAAAGCCTTTTTTTCCAGGGGAATAGTCTCCGTGGTAGAAAATAGAAAGATCTTACCCAGATCAAGTACACTGCTTTCAAGCTGTCAGTGCATGCTTCTTCTCATCCCGGTTGTCACAGCTTCAGTCTGGCTGTAATGGCCGTCGTCTCTGCCACCAGTCAGAAGGGTTTCTTTGGATCTAGCGAGGAAACCACCATTCCCTCGTGATCACAAAGGGTCCCTCCTATCTCCGCCATCTCTCTAGGGTGGCTTTGGCCCCGTAGGACCTCCTGGTAAGCAGAAATCGACTGGGTTTCACAGAGCCCCGCTAACCCACGTCCGTGTCATTGCAATGCCAACCTGAAGCAAGGAGAGCCTTGTTTTATATTATATTTATTACAAACTCTTAGTATGGCACATCTAAGAAAATGATTAATAAAATCAACATTAACTTTAATTTTATCATACCACAAATAGCCGTGCCATCCAATTAATTAATTAATCCAAACCTTAATTCATGGCCCTCTAATTCAAGTAACCTCTTATTCTGGAGGTTCACCCATTCTTTTAACCAGGCCAGACAGCATGCATCAAAATACAATTTCAAGTCTGGTAGACCCAATCCCCCTCTTTCCTTAGCATCTAGCAGTAGCTTATATCTAATTCATAGTTTTTTCCCTTGCCATATAAACTTAGAAATATCCTTCTGCCATTGTTTAAATGGATTGTTGGTTGCAAGTATTGGTAACGTCTCAAATAAAAAAAGCATCTTTGGTAAAATATTCATCTTGATTACAGAGATTCTACCCAATAATGATAAGTTCAGTTTATCCCATCTTTGTAAGTCCTGTTTAATATCCCTCCAAAGAGGGATATTAAGAGTGCCATTGATTTTTATTCCATCTTTTGCCCAGTCTAGTTTGCAAAATACTTCTTCAAGGCAGGTTGAGAAAAGGATAGGTGATGTTGTATTGCCTTGTCATACACCTCATTCTATGTTGATTTCCACTTTAAGATCATTAAGGCAAATTGTTGCCAATTTTTTTTCTGAGTGGAGCAGTAGACTAAGGCACTGTGATTAACATTCAGCTGCCTGCAATTACTGCAAGTTCTAATCTCACCAGGCTCAAGGTTGATTCAGCCTTCCATCCTTTCTAAGGTAGGTAAAATGAGGACCCAGATTGTGAGGGCAATAAGCTGACTTTGTATAAATATACAAAAGTATGAAGGCTATTGCTTAACGCATTGTAATCTGCCCTGAGTCTCCGGAGAAGGGCGGCATATAAATCAAATTAAGATAGATAGATAGATAGATAGATAGATAGATAGATAGATAGATAGATAGATAGATTAGATAGATAGATAGATAGTAGTAAGTTTATGTGAGCAGTGTCTATGCCTTGGTTGAGCAATGCATTAATTATTGCTTGCTGGAATACTGAATCAAATGGCTTTTTGTAGTCAATGAAAGCCATGCACAGAGACATGGTGTACCTGTTGTGCCTTTCAATGACTTGTTGAACAACCTGGATGTGATTCATTGTGCTGTAGCCAGGGGTGCTATTCAGCAGGTTCTGACAGGTTCTGGAGAACCGGTAGTGGAAATTTTGAGTAGTTCAGAGAACTGGCAAATACCACCTCTGGCTGGCCCCAGAGTGGGGTGGGAATGGAGATTTTGCAATATCCTTCCCCCAGGAGTGGGAAGGGAATGGGGATTTTGCAGTCTCCTTCCCCTGCCATGCCCACCAAGCCATGCCCACAGAACCGGTAGTAAAAAATTTTGAATTCCACCACTGGCCGTAGCCACTTCTGTAACCTGCTTACTGAAGAATCTGGGTGTGATTCATTGTGCTGTAGCCACTTCTGAAACCTGCTTGCTCCTTTGGCTGTGCATCATTTAATGTTCTCAATAATCCTTTTGCTATTATCTTAGTGAAAACCTTGTAGATGACTGAAAGAAGGTTTAATGGGTGATAGTTCTTTAAATCATCTTGGGTCCCTTTCTTGTGTATAAGAATCACTTCAGCATCTTTCCATGCATCGGGTATTTTTTTTCTTCTCTGAGACATCTCGAGTATAGTTTTGTTAGTATCTTGTGTAAACTGGAGATCACCAGCTTTCTGCATTTCAATCATAACAGTCATTTCCTGAAGCTTTGCCATTTTTCATTGATTTTATGCATTGGTGAGATTCATCCGGTTCGCACCAGTTCAGTAGAACTGGTAGCTAAATGTTCAGTTCAGCGAACCAGCTGAAGCTCGCCCCTCCCCTCCCCCAGCCACTCCTCCCCTCACCAGGGCTTTCCTTGCTGGATGGCTCTCCCAAGCTTACTAGAGCCTCTTCACGCCGTGATGTCACCCAAGGTGAGCCTCGCGGTAGCAGGGAGGCTCACTCACTCTCTTTCTCTGCACCTGAGCCATTCGGCCTTTCCTTTTCCTTTTCGGCATTCAAGCCACATGACTACTGCCATGGGACACCAGCAGCTGTACTGGAGCCACCCCAGGAAGTTCGCACCCCTGGTAGGTCTCCAACCCTCCCCAATTCCCTCTTTTTGGCCTGATCCAGCACCAATGATGTCTGGCGCACACTGGCCTCTGCAACTGGGCCTGGCAGTGGCAGGGAACATGAAATACTGGATGAATATGACTGATCCCCAGCCAGGTAGAGCTTCTTCTAACCCCATTATTTTCCTTGGAAAATAAAAAAAAAGTGAGCGTCTTCCAGTGCTTTGTTGTAGTGTTCAACTGCCCAGAAAAAAGAAAAATATAATCTGGAGTATAAGAAAAATTATGGATTGCTACATGAATGAATCAACAGAAGGTTTCATGTATGTCCATTTCCCATTTCCATGTGAGAGGAAATTAAAGGCTTCCTTGTTATTTTCTCAATTGGTAAGGAAGGGCAAATAGATGTCAATATATTATTCTGGCCCATTAATGAATTAAATTTCAATGGTCCACCATGTCAGGGTGGCAATCAGCCCTGTTCCCCTCCTGGGGTAATTGCACTTAATTAGAGATGGACCGTGACTTTTCCCTTGAAGTATACCTTTTAAGCAAAATAAATCCGAGATATATTCTAATAAAACACATTTTATTGTAAAGAAATAAAAAACATCTTAACTGGCTAATTAGTTATATCTTGGCAGCGTTCCTGCCAGACCTCTTCGCAGGCGAACAAAGAAAGTTAGAAAAAAAGTGAAGGAATGTGGACATGCACAGTTAGCTTAGAGATAAGAGTTCTGAGTATCTACGGTAAGTCTTAGGGTTCAAGCACAGCTGGCAAAATTAAAAAAAATGCAGTGACACACCATGTCTTAGAACAGAAGCTTAAATTTCCTTTTCAGCTCTAAGAGTAGAGAGGCTTACAAGTTAATGTGAGATCATTCAGACAGCAACAAAAAAAATGCATTGTAAGCCGCCCTGAGTCTCTGGAGAAGGGCGGCATATAAACAAAAAAACAAAAAAACAAAAAAACAAAAATACAAAAACACAAAAACACAAAAAACAAAAAACAAAAAAACAAAAAAACAGACCAATAGTGCCAACCAATAGTGGCATCTTCAACAAAGTGTAGAGTAAAAACCATTCAGTAATTTATTTACTCTCTGTTCTTAACCAGATTTTAGTTGCTTCCTTTTCCTGATTGATTACAGCTGTAATAATCATTACAGATAGTCCAATTGCCTTGTTTAATGACCATTTATAGTTGCAATGGTGATGAAAAAGTAACTTTGCAACCAATCCTTGAATTATGATCTTCTGAGTTGAAGTAAAATTATATTTCACTAAGCAATTGCTTCATTTAACAATCAAGCTGCCAGTCCCAATTGTGCTTGCTAAACAAGGACTACCTGTAACCAGTTGGAAATATATGGTCTGTTGCTGTCTGAATGGGCTCATGGGCAAGGTAAGGAGTGGCTGGGGGAGGGGAGGGGCAAGACTTCAGCCAGTTCACCAAACTGAACAAAAATTTAGCTACCAGTTCTACTGAACTGGTGCAAACCGGCTGAATCCCACAACCGCATATGGCATATATACATAGGATTAAATAGTGTATTTTGGATGGTCAGTAGTAGTAAATAAATAGAGAGGGAAATTTTTATCTCATTGAGGCCTTTGAGGTGAGGGGCCGGGCAAGGCGATTTGCCCAGCAATGCAAGGCTGGACATGACAAGGAGTGGTGGGCAGGGCCAGGGCCAGGTAGGGCGAGGAGAGGAGAGGCGCCCCTTGACATGAGTGACATCAAGTTGGCCATGCTCACCCAGTCACATGCCCATCCAGCCACACCTACCAAGCTGGTCATTAGGGCAGAGAACTGGTTGTTAACTTATTTGAATCCCACCATTGATTTTATGGCACTCGATACTTCCTCTACTAGGATATCTGGCATTTCCTCTTTTGTGGGTGTTGTTACTTTTGAGTGATCTTGATCTTTGTATAACTCTGAATAGAATTTTCCATTTATTTCTAACATTTTGTGATGACCCTGGGCATGGCACAGAGATAACACAGGCAGCTGGCAGTTCAAACCACCCCTTTATTGCTCCAAATTTCCCCAAACGCTCCCACGTTTCTGGTAAGTCCCAGAGCAAGTGATGACAAACCCCCACACAGACCTCAAGCAGCCTTTGGCTGCAAATAGTCCTAGCCCAGCACTGTGTACACCAAGGTTGCACAGCAATAAATCCAGCAGGGCAAATCAAGGAGTTCAGGAAGCAAAGGATCCAGTTAATTAGTCCACAAAGCCAGAAAGAATGCAAAGGCTCTTGGAAAGTTCAAACATCGGCACTTAACACTTCAGGAACTCAGTGTTTGTTCCCAACAAATGCCCCTCCCCACAGTGTCTCCTTAAGTCTCATTCCCCAGGTGTGCCTTGTGAAGATGGGCAGGGCACTCTTCTCCCGAGTAGCCTGCTCAGTCTGCACTGTTCTTGCTCTCTCTCCACTCTCTGTGCTCTCAGATCAGGAGGGGGTGGTCCTTGCTCCTCTCCTGAACTCTGTCTCTCATGTTCATCCTGCCCCTGTTCCTCCCTGTCTACAAACTGTTCTAATCCTGAAAAGCCCTGGCCTGACTGGCCCTGCCCTTCCCCATTTTCCTCCGAAGCCAACAAAGCTGCCCCCTCAATCTCTGTTGGCTCAGGTTCCAGCTCGTCTTCCCCTGCAGATTCAGGCTCCAACGGGGGCATGACACTTTTCCTGTCTTGTTCTACACACAGAGCCATCTTCAGGTTTTAATGCAAAAACCTTCTTTCCTGTATTTATAAGCTTGCATTTTGCTCTATTAATCCCTTTGTTTTCTTCAATTGCCTTTTTCACAAGCTTCATGTTAAACTGATGCATTTCTTCTTGAATACATTTTCTTATGATCTTGCAAAGTTCAACGTACTCCAGTTTATTAGTGAAACTTCCAGTATTCTTCACTGTCCGTTCTTTTTCATTATTCACTATTCAACAATAGTTTCATCAGAGATTTTTGACTGTACAAAGTGTTTTTCCAGCAGTGCTATAGATGTAGCAAATTCAAGGATTTTTTTTGACTATTTGTTCATTTTGGTCCGTAATATTCATCTCTTCCAAATCTTGCAATAGAGCAAAGCAATGTGATAGATTAATCTCAAAATCACTGTTCTCCTCTAAAAGCTTATCACTCTTTATTTTTTCTTTTTTTGTGTGACATCTTTATCATTTTCATATGCTGTTTTTGACAGTCTATCTTCACTTTAGCTCGTACCATTCTATGGTCACTTCCAACGTTAAAACGATTGATGACAGTACAATTGCAGAATATGGTTTTATCACTTGACATGATGTAGTCAATTTCACTTGTGTACTCAGATGGCCTATTGCATGTCCATTTTCTGTTAGCTTTTTTCTTGTAAAATGAATTCATGATATAAAGTTCCTGTCCTTCAGCAAAATCTACTAGTCTGTCGCCTCTATTATCTCGTTCAACATTTCCATATGAGCCAGTTGCTTTTTCTCCAGGTATTGTTCTTCCTATTCTTGTATTAAAGTCACCCATTAATATTTTGTATCAGCAGTTTTCTTTGTCTTGAAGGCAGGCTACATCGTCGTAAAACTCTTCGACCTCATCATCACTATAGCTTCTTGTTGGTGTGTAAGCTTGGATGATTTGAAGCTTGTATTGTTTGTTCAATTGAATGATGCGTTGGGCTACTCTGTCTGATATACTTTCAAATTTTACTAGTCTTTCAGCTTTTGGTTGATGAGAAAACCAACTTTGCGACATCATCCATCTTCAGTGCCTCTAGTGTACAGTAAATGCCCAGTCCTATCAAGTTCAACTAAATTTTCATCTTTTCATCATGTTTCACATAATCCAATGATATTCCAATGCATATTGTTGAGTTCAATCAGTAGTTCTTCTAGTTGAGCATTCATTTTCATTGTTCGAATGTTGACCGTTCCTATCTCCAAAGTCCAAAGGCAGCCTGATTTAATCCAGTGTGTCAACTTTGAACCAAACCTGGCAGCAGCCATCTTTCTTTTCCTCAGTTGCCACACAGAGGGGGAAGGGGGGAAGGAGGATGGAATGCATTACTAGACAAAACAAAGAGCTTTCTCATGAGAACCAATGTCATCTCTACTGGCAACAGATAAGGTTGGGGAAGGAGTGCCTGAAGAGCCCACCAATTAACCCAATTGGCCAACGTGACCTGTGACACTTGGGGATGGGGTTATTTCCTAGTTTAATTATACTTTAACCATGGGAAAGATTTTGATTTGGTTTTCCATTGAAGCTGTGCCAATATGATGTACTCATAAAAGAAGACCTTTGAGAAGGAGCCAAGTCTCAGAGTTCATTAGTTGGAGCCTTGACATTAAACCAAATGTCGTAAACCTACCCCGGGGTCCTGAGCCTCGACCACCCTTCCAACAACACTGGAGGGATGGAAAAGACTCAGCGAAGATTGGAGATGGAGAAGACAGGGGAAGCAACTGCTAAACCTAGCTGTCAGGGTTCCAAGTAACACCCCCAATGAAATCAAACTCCGAGGCTTGAAGTGTTCTGATCTAGGCTCCCTTAAAAAGCAGGAAGCAGAGTCTTGGTCCTGGCAAAACCTCTTTTATTTACATGACTGTGAATTACTTTCATTCACTTTCAGCAAGGCTTGTCCAAACAGTTTTTCAAAGGAATATTTATCAACACACCTTATCTCGTTTGGCAAGCTGCCATGTAACTTGTTTACAAATGCAATGTAAGGCAAAACGTGGCACAGAGTCTCTTAGAGTCACGAACAGAACTTTCCACTCTTGAAATGACCGAACAAATAAATTGTTTCCTGCAAAAGCCCCCTCCCCATTCGCTCCTCTCTTGTTTCCTATGGGAAGAGCCAATCATCTCCAAGGTGTGGCTTTACTCCCAAGTCGAACCTGCTTTCTGAGTTCTTGTCTTCTGGCAGCTCTGTGCATGCACACACTGGGAATGGGCTCCAGCTGTTCCTCTGCCTTGCTGCTGTCTAGCTCCCTGTCTGCCTCTGACATAAAGCCCTTGTCCGAGCTTTCCCCAGCCCCCAGGACTGGCCCAAGTTTCTCCCCAACCTCCTCACTGTCCGACTCTTCTGCCAGCTCCGCTGGCCACCGGCAGGCCACAGCATGAAGTTCCTCAAAGTTAACTTTTATTAGAGATGTCATATTGGCACATCTGGGAAAACCCGAATCTGAGAGCTTCACTTCAAAAAGGTGTGAACTACAGATGGTTGATACCAGAAGGATTAGTGTTAATGTGGCAACTCCAAAGATACAGAATAGATACAATAGACAAAGCGAAAGCATTTTATGCAGAATTTTTCAAGGAGAAGGAAATGGAAATGGAATTCCAGATGACAGTAGTGCCAGTAGAATTTCAAGAAGAGGAACTAGCAATGATTGAAAAAGCAGAAGGTGCAGTAGGGGGGATTGTGGAGCACAAAGAACAGCATGAATTAAGATCAACCAAAGCAGTAAAACCTGCATATAAAGTATGAATATGGAAGAGAGAAAATTGATTTCAATAAATATAAATGGACTTAATTCAGTTGTTAAAAGAAGAAAGATATTTCACAAATTAGAGAAATTAAAATTTGATATAATTTGCCTACAAGAAGTACATATTAAAAAGCAACATGAACACTTACTGGTACATTCAAAATTGGGGAAAATCTTTACATCATTGCCACAATGTAAAAAAAGAGGAGTGGTCTTATATATTAGAAATGCAATACCAGCTGAGCAAATATATGCAGATGACGAAGGAAGAATTCTGATGGTGGAGATAATAGATAATAATATGAAAGTTCTTTTAGTAGCAATATATGCTCCAAATAATAATCAAAGTGACTGTTACAGAAAATTGCACATGAAAATAATTAATTGGAATATGACGATATCTGTATGATGGGAGATTTTAATGGTATAGTGGATGACAAATTGGACTATAAAACACATAAAATGGTCCAGGGCCTTTTTGAAGGTGTGCACCATTAGGCGCTCTGGCCAGTCTCGCAATTTTCCGGCCAGCCTCTGAAACTCCCATATTAATTCTTTTGCAGGTCTGCAAAGCTTGCTTCAGTGCTTTAATTCGGGTTTCAGCTTCCACTTGCTGGGCAATGTTGTTGAATATGACCCGCATCAGTTGGACAAATTCATCAATGTCTTCTAACTCAGGGGCCTCCTCATCATGAAGCTCTGCTATCCATTCTGCCGCCTCTCCCTCATTCATGCCATCCGCGATGGCGGAAATCAATTCCTGATCAGATGGATATTGATTTCCATATTGGTTGATGTGGGCCCAGACACGGTTGAGGAAATGTGCCAACTTCCCAGGAATCCCATCAAACGTCACCCAAAACCATGGGGGAAGAGCGGCTGGCGGGACTGGTGGCTGGGTTTGCACGGGTGGCTGGCCAGGCACTTGCTGCTGGACCGGGACCTGTTGTGGAACCATTGGCACCTGTGGTTGAGCCTGGACCTGTTGAGGGATCGCAGTTTGAGGTTGCAGGTGTGGCTGCAGCTGGACAGACACTTGCTGCGGCACAACAGCTGGCTGCTGGAAGGGACTGAGTTGTTGAAATGACATCAGCTTCTGGATTGGGGCCAGTGTCCACTGGCATTGCACCCATCCTTGCCCCAGGTAGAAAGCCCACCCGGGAGGGATTTAGCTTGCTGGTGGCAACCCGAACCCGGGTAGATGCTGTGGGGCAGGTAGACTCCAGAATCCCTGCGGTGGGCCTTGCATTCCATGGCTGGGCTGGCACAGTAGGGTTGGTTGCTGGGTTGCTTGCACTCTGGGGTGGAGGGAGCCCACAGCTGGGCCGGGCTAGGGCATAAGGCTGGGAGTCAAGTTGCTTGGTGCTGAATGAAAAGAGGCTGACACTCCAGTCCATTGTGCTGCAACTCCCTGGCTCGGAAAGGTGAATGTTGGCTGCGCCAATGTCCACCTAAGAGGCCCGGTGCCGAGGGGCTGGGTTGTCCCGCTCACGCTGAGTTGGCTCAACTGCTCCAGGAGACTGGCCAGCAACTGGCTGCATGACGGTGGCGGGAAGCCCCATTCTCCTGAACGGTTGCTGTGGCACTCCCCAGCCGAGGGTTGAGGCTTGTCCTGCATCTCCTGGATCAGGGTAATTCCCGCAGCTTTGCCCTGCAGAGTCAGGTCTGGCTGCGACCTCTCTGGCATCGGCTACTTGCGTCGGAGAGATCCAAGGAGTGGAACCGATGCGCAAAATTGGGTCATCCGTGGTGACAGTGGCTTGGCCAACTCAGCAGCTGCTGACCCGCCAGGGCCAGAGCCCCACCCCGGTGACACGAGCAGTCAGCCCGCCTCCCCAACCAGCCAGGGCAGCAAGTCCAAGCTGAAGGCTGAGCCCCCAAGGCAGCAACCAACAGCAGGTCTGGCAGGGCAACCTTAGCCTCCTCCTGGATGGCACAAGTATCCACCGTGGCCTTACTATCTGGGGCCAGGTTGGTTCCCCGGCCTGTGGGCATACCCTCCTCCTTCACCGCCAGCAGACCCGCCACCCATGAAGGCCACGGTTGATGGAGACCTGAAGAAATTGGCGTTCTTCCTCAACCAGGTGTAGACCCACCTGGATTGCTACGCTGCAGCCTACTCATCGGATGTGGCAATGGTGAATGCCATGACTGCCAACCTAGAAGGGGAAGCCGCAGAGTGAGTGAAGAAACTCCACGACGAAGACGTGCCAGAGTTGGGAAACCTCGAAGCCTTCGTGGGGGAGCTGAGAGCCAGATTCGAGGACAAGTCCCAAGCCTTGCAAGCAGAACCCAAAATCTGAGCTCTAAAGTAGAGGGGCTGACTGGCGAAAGAGTATGTGCAGAAGTTCCGCAAAGTGTCTGACAAACTGAGAGATTGACTGGACCAACTGTTGTTCTTTAAGGAGGGCCTGGACCAAGAATTACCACAGGCCTGCGTTTACTGAGGGGTCCCTGAGTGAATTCATGACTGGTACCGGATGGCCATAGCGATGGACTGAGTGATGGATTGAGCTTAAGCAGTGTAAGAAGAGCAGCACACCTGAACCGAAACCAAAGAGGACACAACAGGGTTGCTGGTTCAGTCGCTGACCTGCCGCCACTCCGCCCACTGACCCTCCTCCTGCTCCGGCCCAAGCCCCCATCAAGTGCTTCAGATGCAGCTAGTGTGATGACCCGGGGTGTGGCACAAAGGCAACACAGCCAGAGAATAAGTATGAGTCCCTTTAT
>WNWU01012738.1:138950-172471 GCA_012654045.1 Ptyas mucosa
ATTTAAAAACAATTCGAATTTAAAATCGGTATCAAAACTTTAAAACCAAGGCATGGGGTCAGGCCAGCCCAGCTAACTGGAAGAAATGAGTTTTAAGGGCCTGACGAAAAGTCCGGAGGTCTGGCATCACTCGTATCTCTGGGGGGAGGTCATTCCAGAGGGTAGGGGCCACCACAGAGAAGGCTTTCCCCCTGGGGGTCGCCAGCCGACATTGTCTGGCCGATGGCACCCTGAGGAGGCTCTCTCTGTGGGAGCGAACTGGCCGGTGGGAGGCAATTGGTGGCAGGAGGCGGTCCCGTAAATACCCCGTCCCTAAGCCATGGAGCGCTTTAAAGGTAGTCACCAACACCTTGAAGCGCACCCGGAAGTCCACCGGAAGCCAATGCAGCTCACGCAGGAGAGGTGTCACATGGGAGCACCCCGTCGCTCCCATAATCCCCCGCGCGGCCACATTCTGCACCAGCTCCAACTTAGCTCCAACTTTGCCTCCAACATCCCTTTTACTCTCCGGTCTGGAGAAAAACTCTCTCACAATCCTGTAACAGCCTTTGGCTGAAAATACTCCAGTCCAAGTGTTATAAGCAGAAAACTTCCAACTATAAATCCAACAAGACAAGATAAGTTAAGTTAATTAATCTGGCAGGGCAGGCAAGATAAGGAGTTCCAGAAGTGAAGTAGCATGGCAGTAAATCAAACCAGTTGGGGGATGCCAGGAACTCAGATAAAGCAGTTAACACGTGCGAAACTCAGTGTTTGTTCCCGACAACCGCCCCTCCCATTTGCCTCTCCTTTAAACTCCATCCCCAGGTGTGCCTTGTGAAGGGAATTGGGGCCCTTTCCTCCCTCGTAAGCCACGCAACCCACGTTGCTCTCTTCTCCGTTCTTCCCTGCGTGCCCTAGGATGAGGAGGGGGTGGGCCTTGGTCTTCATCTGAACCCCCTCTCCCTTGTTCTACCTCTCCCCTGCTCTGCCCAGCCTGACTTTGCCCTTCCCCAGTTTCCTCCACAGCCAACGGAGCCACTCTCCCGCTCTCTGTCAGCTGTTCGTCTTCCCCCTCAGATTCAGACTCTGATGGGGGCATGACAGCCAGCATGGTCATTCAGCCGCTGTGTGCCTGGCACCAACATCCCGGTTGAAAGTGACCCCGGCCACATTGTCTAAGCCAAAAAATCTGCCATGGAAGGGTTGGGAGAAATCAAGCTGAGTGGGCCAGGCCATTGAGGTTTCCCCCCCTTTAAGTGAGGGAGAGGGAACTCCAGCCCAGAGAGTCAAGCATCCTGCCCCCTATGACAGCGACGATGAGGGTGAAAATGACCCGGTGGTGAGTAAAGCCCTTTCCCATCCCCACAAAAATTGTGGTACCAAAGTCAGGAATCCAGGGAGAGGTGGACACCCTAATAGACTCAGGCTGCACCAGGTGCCTAATCAGCATACTTTTTTTTAATTAAAGTTTTTGTTTTTATTTCTCATAAACACATTTACATGTACAGTCATTTCCATCATGTTTCATTCATCTTTTCATTTAACTTTCATTTTTAATTTTTACTTTTTCGGGGCTGCTCTTTTACCCTTTACCCAGGGGTGAAATGCTCCCGGTTCGGACCGGATCACCCGATCCGGTAGTGATGGCGGCGGGTGGTTCAGAGAACCGGTAGCAAAAATCCCTCCTCACCCCCATGCCCAGCTGAGCTGCGCAATCATCAGAGGATTTTTATTTTATTTTTAAAAGCATTTTTTCTACAACCTCTTTGGCTGAAAAAATGCTTTTAAAAGTAAAAACAAAGCCTCTGCTGATCAGGCAAGTCAGCTGAGATCCTCAGAGGCTTAAAAAAAAAAAGAAAAGCCTCTGCTGATCAGGCAAGTCAGCTGGGATGGTCAGAGGCTTAAAAAAAAAAGAAAAGCCTCTGCCGATCAGGCAAGTCAGCTGAGTTCGTCAGAGGCTTTTAAAAGCATTTTTTTTACAACCTCTTCAGCCGAAGAGGTTGTAGAAAAAATGGTTTTAAAAGTAAAAAAAAGGTTGGCCATGCCCACTCAGTCATATTACCTCCCCACACCAAGCCACGCCCACAGAACCGGTAGTAACAAATTTTACATTTCACCACTGCCTTTACCTTTACTCCAACCTTTCTTCTTCTCCTCCCCTTCTCTTCCTTCCTGTTTCTCCTCCTACTTGCTTCATTCTTCCTCTCCTTCTCTTTCCTACTTCCCCTTCTTTTCCCCCTCTCCTCTCTTCTTCCCCCCTTTTTCTCCTCTCCTCTCTTCTCCTTTCCTCTCTCTCTACTTCTTCCCCTCTCTCCTGTTGTTTCCCTTTTCAGTTCAATCTAAAGTGGTATTCGAGCAGCCCCCATTTTCTAATTATCTTTATTCTCATTTCAATTTCTTATTCAATTTCTTATTTAATTTTATTACATCATTTGCATACATTTTTATAATATCTCACTTTTTTCCCTTTTACCCCCCCTTCCCCTTTCTCCTTTTACTTGACAGCATCTGGGTATCTATTTTTCTAATTGTTTTCTCCCATCTATTCTCTATCTATTTTATCTCTATATCCTTATTCATATTTCTTTTCTAACCAATCATAAAATTTATCCCATGTCTTGAAATACATCAACTCCTCTTTATCTTTTATTCTCAATGTTAATCTATTCATTTCTGCACATTCTAATTTTTTTTATTGAAAAAGTTTTACACATACAAATTTTACCCCCTTTTTTCCCCCACCCTTCCCCAACATTATAAAAAATACATATACATGTACAAAAAAATATAATTCCCTCCCAATCCCACCCTAACCCTCCCCCACCACCCCTTTCCCTCCCATCCCCCTTGACTTCCACTATATGCAATACTAATAATTCCAAACAATATATATGTTATTCACCCCTTCCATATCTTTTTCTCTATTTACTAGCATAGTCATCAATCCCCCTCAGCTGAAAGCTACATAATATTTTCTAGTCTGATATTTGTTCTGTATATATTCAATCCACTTATTCCATTCCTGTATATACCTCTCATGTGTCTGATCTTTTAGAAAGGCTGAAATCTTCGCCATTTCTGCAAATCCAGCCATCTTCTGAATCCATTGGTCCACAGTCGGTAATGCATCACTCTTCCAATATTGGGCAATCAACAACCTAGCTGCTGTCACCATATACAAAATCAATTTTATTTCTCCCAGTGTGAAATCCTTAACTATACCTAGTAAAAATAATTGCAGAGAAAATTTTATTTTTTTCTTCAAAACATTTTGCATAACCCACCAAATTTTTATTCAAAAAGCCTTCACTTTCTTACAAGTCCACCAAATATGATAATATGTAGCATCTAAACACTCACATCTCCAACACTTTGGTTGAACGTTAGGGTACATACAAGACAATTTCTTGGGATCTAAATGCCATCTGTAAAACATTTTATAAAAATTTTCTCGCAAATTTTGTGACTGTGTAAACTTAACATTCTGAACCCATATTTTTTCCCATGTTTCCATCATAACTGGTTGAGAAAAGTTCTGTGCCCATTTAATCATACAATCTTTAACTAACTCATTTTCTGAGTCCCTTTCTAACAAAACATTATAAACTCTCTTAATGTGCATTGGACCTGTCTCTTTTATCTGTCTGACCAGTTCTACTTCATGTTCCATTAAACCAGTTTGTTGATCTTCTTTCCATCTCATCTGTAGTTGATTGTACTGCAACCAAGTCAAAGAAATCCCTTCTTCCAACAGCATATCCAAAGTCTTCAACCGCCATCTGCCCCCTTCAAAATAAAGTAGCTCTTTATATAAAAAAACCCCGAGTGACTTAATATTTGTATTCCACATGGTATCAGCAAGATCCAGCCAAAACGGAATCTTATAATCCCAATTAGTTCGGTGCTTCCTCCAGATTCTCATCAAGGCATTTCTCAGTAGATGACTATTGAACACTTTATCCACTTTATTGTCATAAAATAAGTATGCATGCCATCCCCAAACAAGGTCATGACTTTCTATATTCAGCAATTCAGTCTTAGTTTTCCCAAACCAATCACTTATTTGTGTCAATGCAGCTGCTTCATAATATAATCGAAGGTTTGGAAGTTTAAGACCACCCCTCTCACGAATATCTTGCATAATTTTCAGTTTCACTCTCAGTTTTTTTTCATTCCAGACAAATTTATTCATTCCTTTTTGCCATTCTAGCAGTGGCTTATCTGATTTGAGCACCGGTATCATTTGAAATAAGAAGATAAATCTAGGTAAAACATTCATTTTTACTGCTGATATTCTTCCAAGCAAAGATAACTGCAGTTTCTTCCAAGTTTGCATATCTTTTTGTATTTTTTGCCACAAGACCTCATAATTATTTTGAAACAGTTTTATATTTGAGTCTGCAATATGTACTCCTAAATATTTGACCTTTGAGACAATTTCGAAACCTGCCATTCTTTCCAGTTCCTTTTTTTTACTCTCTGTCAAATTTTTAACAATCATTTTAGTTTTTTTCTGGTTCAGTCTAAAACCAGATACCATGCCATAATCTTCTATAATATCTTTCATCTGGATTATTGATTTCATAGGTTGTGATAGGGTAACTATCAGATCATCTGCAAATGCCCTAGTTCTATAGTCCTCTTGCCTTATAGCTATTCCATTCAAAGAGTTCGAATCCCGTATTGCGTTAAGTAAGACTTCTAGAGTTAAAATAAATAATAGTGGGGATAATGGACAACCTTGTCTAGTACCTTTTTGTATATTAAAATTCGATGTTAAACATCCATTAATAATAAGTTGTGCAGATTGCTCTTGATAAATTGCACCAATCGCTTGTATAAACCGCTCCCCCAAATCCATTTTTTCCAAAGTCTTAATTATAAAATTCCAATTCACTCGATCAAAGGCTTTTTCCGCATTCAAAAAACCCAGCACTGCAGAGATCTGTTTATTCTTATCTAGATAGTCCAGTAAATCTATAACTTGCCTGACATTCTCCTTCATGTATCTACCTTCAATAAATCCTGCTTGATCATGATGAATTACCTTTTGAATAACTGGCATCAATCTGTTGGCCAAAACTTTTGCAAAAATTTTATAATCTGTATTTAAAAGAGATATTGGTCTGTAATTTTCTGGTTTCTTAAGACCTGATTCTTCTTTCGGTATCAGTGAGACAAAAGCTGTTTTCCACAAGGAAGGTATCTTACCTCCTAATTGTATATTACAAAATAAGTCTTTAAGATGCTCAATCATTTCCTCTTGTAAAGTTTTATAGTAAACTGCGGTTAGGCCATCCGTCCCTGGAGCTTTAGCTGTTTTTAATTGTTTTATGGCAAAACTGATCTCCTCAACTGTTATCAATTGTTCCAAATTTTTCTTTTGATCTGATGAAACTTTTGAAACTCTCTTTTCTTCTAGATATTTGTCTATAAAACTGTTCTGTATATTATCTTTAGCATATAAGTTGGTATAATATTCCAAAAAGGCCTTTTTAATTAATTCTTGTTGATAAACTTCTTTGCCAGCGTACTCAGTACTATCAATAATTCTTGTAGTTGCTTGTTTCCTCAAAGTATAAGCCAACCATCTGCCCAGTTTGTTAGCATTAGTAAAAGTATTATGCTTTGCAAATTGTAAATTAGTTGCTGTTTGATCTGCTATAAGCATTTGGAATTGATCCTTTAGAAGTTTTATAACTGTTGGTGTTGTGGTTGACCCTTTTGCACCACTTGAAACTTCTCCTTTGGAAGAAATATCTAAAACTATTACAGAGGAGGCGTTGGCTCTTGAATTGACAACATCTAAAATGGAAGAGCAATGTATAACCAGAGCGATGTCTAAACAAATGAAGGAACAGCAACAAGAATATTACAAGCCACAACGAGAAAAGAGAGTTAAAGGGAAGCAGCAAGCTGAAGTCATGGGAGGAGCTAAACCGAAGATTACTTCTGTAGAAAAGAATCTTCAACAATTGCTCTCAAAACTTCAGACTGGATCAAATGGCACTTAAATTTTTGTCTTGGAATGTTAATGGATTGAACTCTCCACAAAAAAGAAGGAAGGTATTCCATTATTTGAAGCAATTTCATAATGATGTTATTTGTTTACAGGAAACTCATATAAAATTGCAAGATCAGAAATATCTGATAAACTCAAGATTGGGAACTCAATTTGTTGCTTCAAATTTGGAAAAGAAGAATCTTTCCCAAATTTGTTGCCATTTCTCTAATTCTATGGTGTATCCAAAATTCTTTGCCCATGCTATCATTGTTTCTTTTACTTCTTCATCCTCTAGTCTAATACACAATAAATAATTATATAATTTCTTAATCATTTTCTCATCTGTTCCTGTCAATATTTCAACCAGTTCAGATTTCCCCAAGTTGAAGCCATATTGTCTACAATCTGCTTCATATCTTGATTGTATTTGCAGTCTTGTATACCAATCTATCTCAATCCCTTGACTCTCTAGTTCTTGTTTTTGTTTCAGTTCTCCCCAATCTGTCAAAATGTCTTTATATCTAACAATATTCCCAATATTCCCAATATTTGGGTATGTCACCGCTTCTATTGTAGAAAGCCACATTGGAATATTCAAATAATGTTTTTCTTTCACTCTCTCCCACATTGATAACAAACCATTTCTTACATAATGTCTTTGGAAGTATCCATGTATCCTTTGTTTCCCGTACCAGAAAAAGGCATGCCAACCCAGTTGTAAATCATAACAAAAAAAGGATTTTTTTTTCACCACTGGATGGCACTGTATACCTTCACAACTTATTTTCACTGATCTAAAGTCTATTCGTTCCGACTTAGATCTTTCTGGTTTCTAGTTTAAAGTCCCAAAATCATTTGTATTTCAATCTTAATTCATTCTTCCCAATCTGCTTTCTATTTATTAATCAAAAGCAGTTCATATTCTTTGAAAAAATTAATTTTTATATATGGCCAGCTCTTATGTCACTGTTGATCTGAAAAAGGGGAAGTAGCCAAGTAGCCACTTCCTCCCCTTTCGCTCTTGCCGTTCCTTTTTGTTCTAATTTTTTTTTACAGTTCAGGTTATCTCTTAAAAAGTAGAAGTTTTATTTCCAAGACAACAATTCCTTTCTCACCCAGATGTTTCCTCTTTCTTCCCTTTTCTCATGACTTCTCCAGCTTTGTGGCAGCTCTCAATGGCTGTCTTCCCAGCTGTAGAGTTGAAGGCTCTTCGCTGGTGCTACAGGGAACTTGCGGATTCCCTGTCCACACCAGCCTGTGCCCTCTTTCTTCACCAACCCTACCGGTTGGCTATGGTCCCCTATGAACCCCCAAAACAGCTGAGATATTGACCCAGAGTTTGCGTCATTCTGCCAGTCACAAGCCACGTCCCTCCGACATACTGAGAGTGCTGAAGCTAGGGATCAGAGTGAAGAGACTTCCCCGAGCCATGAGGTTCAAGCAAGTTGATGGATCACTGATAGAAAGAGTGCAGTACTGCAGGCTACTCAATCACTAAGAACCGCAGTGGTGCAGTGGTGGTGCACTAGGCTCAAGGTTGACTCAACCTTCCATCCTTCCGAGGTGGGTAAAATGAAGACCCAGATTGTTGGGGGCAATATGCTGACTCTGTAAACCACTTAGAGAGGGCTGTAAAGCACTGTGAAGCGGCATATAAGTCTAAGTGCTATTGCTATAGGACAGTGATTGTTAACCTTTTCGGCACTGAGTGTTGAAACTGGAGCGCACGTGCACGTGCCGGAGCACTAGAACCCAGAAGAGAGCAGCTGGCCAGTGCGCATGTGCACAGCAGCCAGCTGCTCTTCCGGGTTCTGTCATGCACATGCGTGCTGGCCAGCTAGCCTTGAAAGACCAGAAGAGAACAGCTGTCCAGCACACATGCACGTGACGGAACTTGGAAGAGCAGTTGGCAATGGCGCGTGTGCCCACAGAGAGGGCTCATCATAGGTTCGCCATCATGGCTATAGGAGGTTCTCCTGCAACACACCTCACTGAGCTGGTGTGGCTAGAGAGGGGTCAACATTGGGAGATCATCCAATTCATAATAGACCTGAAGATGACAGAGGCAGTGATTCTGGGACTGTCCTGGCTAGACAAGTGGGGCCCAACAATCTGGTGGGAAGGAGGAGAGAGAAAAATGAGGCTAGAAATAGGCCCTCTACCTCCCCAAGGCAGCCAGAAGGGAGAAGCTGTCCAGCATTGGGCAGAAACTGAAGGAAACAAGCTCCTTAAAGCTGCTGCAGAGTAACCACCATGGACACATCTAATCCCAAAAAAATACCGAGACCTAGCAGGGGTGTTCAGCAAGAAAGAATGTGTTGTGCTACCCCCCCCCATCACCCCACCGACTGTGCCATTGACATCCTACCAGGCGCAAAGCACCCTGAACCCAAAATGTACTCCATGACCCCAAAGGAAATGAAGGCAGTAAGGGAGTACATCAATAAAAACCTAGCCAGAGGCTTCATCCAGCAGGCAAAATCCCGGGTGGCCGCCCCCATGCTGTTCAAAGAGAAAAAAGACAGGATGATGAGTCTGTGCATGGACTTTAGGGGGATAAATGGTGTGTGTGTGGAAAACATGTACCCCCTCCCCCTAATGAAAGACATGCTGGCCCATCTAGCAAAAGGGAAAATCTTCACCAAACTAGACCTGAGGGAAACATACTATAGGGTGAGGGTCAAAGAGGGAGATGAGTGGAAGACTGCTTTTAACTGCCTGCTGGGCAGCTTCCAATTCAAAGTAATGCCATTCAGACTCCAAGGGGCCCCTGCGGTCTTCATGCAACTCATAAATGAAGTGCTGCATGAGCACCTGTACAAGGGGTACTAGTGTATGTCAGCGATCTAAGTTGCTCTATTTTCATCGCTGCCATGTAGATCAAAGTGAAAAGAAAAAAAACGGAGCTAGCAGTAGCAGTTTGAAGTTTTAGTAGCTTGGCATTTGATCTAGTGTTCTTCTCCCCCTTAATAGATAGGGTTACCTAGGTGATGAAGGGAGGGGGACATTCCTGTGATCTGAAGTAGTTGGCAGAAGAAACTGACTTGGAAGATGGCCAATGGGCATTGAGATTTTGAGAGGCAGAAGGGGAGGGGTTGGTTTCAGAGAATCAGTTTTGGCTGCATATGAGTTTCAGGTCGGATCGTAAATTCTTCAATAAATGAGAGATTCATTAAAGACTTTGTGTTTGAGAATGAAATTTATTTGAGATTACGTTGAAACCTGACAGACAGCCAAAACTGACTTACATGAGCAACTGTCTTCATACTAAGTGCAGAGTCTTTAGGAAACCGAAATGTCCTGCTGGCTTAGTGTCATGGCTCCTCTTCAGGATTAAGGTGCATAGAGTCTGTGGGACATAAAGCTTTGTCCCCTTCCAGGCTAGGTCATCCCTTTTTGTCAGGAGACGTTGATTGTCTCGGAACCAGGGGTCCACCGCTGTTTCAGTTTTGAGTTTTGTCGTTAGCTCACTTTCAAGTTGGTCTTGCTGGTCACGGCATTGCCGTCTGGTGACCACCTGACCCACGACCTGGAGAGAAGAGATAATGGCGTTCACTACCTGCTCCCGTTCACTGTTATATTGGGGCATCCGGGAGAGTGCATCGGCCAAGAAATTCTTCCCCTCTGGGATGTGTTTGAGCTCAAAGTTGAAACGATTGAAGTATTGCGCCCAGCAGACTTGCCTGGGCGACAATTTCCGTGGGGTTCTAAGGGCCTCCAGATTTTTGTGATCAGTCCAAACTTCGAACGGCCTCTGGGCTCCCTCTAGTAGGTGTCCTTCTCCCATGTCACCCATCGCTAGAGTGGACCGTGGAGTGCCAGGAGCATTTGAGAAACTCAAATGGCTATTCATGGAGGAACCGGTTCTAAAGCACCCAAACACTGAGGAAACCATTCGTCATTCAGGCAGATGTCACAGATGTAGCCGTAGGGGCAGTCCTCCTCCAGAAGACCAAGGAGGGGAACCTCCAACCATGTGCCTACACCTCCAGAAAACTCACCAACACTGAATGAAGGTGGGTGGTGTGGGAGAAAGAGGCTTTTGCGGACTGTTGGGTGCTATTAACCTGGCAGCACTTCCTAGAAGGGAGCCAAGTGCCGTTTGAAGTATGGACTGATCACAAAAATCTGGAGGCCCTTAGGACCCCTCAGAAGCTCTCTCCCAAACAAGTTTGATGGGCACAGTATTTTAACCGATTCGACTTCACACTGAGATACATCCCAGGAGCGAAAAACTTCCTAGCAAATGCCTTGTCCCAAATGCCCCAGTACAAGAGTAAGCATGAAGAGGCAGTCAATGCCATCATTCCCATCTCCCAGAAGGCAGCACAAGTCACCATGAGGCAATAGACTTGGAAGTGATCAAGTGAGCCAGGGGAAGATCTAACTCAAAAGCTCAGAGCCGAGCTGCAAACCGACCCCTGGTTCAGGGACAACCAACAACTCATGACCTCCTGAGATGGATTGCCATGGAAAGGTCCAAAATTGTACATCCCCAGCACCCTCCGGGTCCAGGTCCTGCAAAGAAGCCATGACTCCAAGCAAGCCAGCCACTTTGGATTCCTAAAGACATGGCATCTGGTGCGAAGACAATTTTGGTGGCAGGCAATAAAAAAGGACACTGAGAGCTACATAAAAAGCTGCACCACATGCACAGCGATGAAAAAAAGACCTGGGAAACCCCCAGGACTGTTACAATGAGTGGCCGAACCGTCACAACCCTGGGAGGAAATAGCAATGGACTTTATCATGGAGCTCCCAGAAAGTGGAGCCATAATTTGGACAGCAATTGATCTTTTTTCCAGACAGGCTCATTTCACCACCTGCTCCGACCTCCCTTCAGCCCACAAACTGGCTGTCAGCTCCAGCGCGTCTGGTAATCCGGGGCTGCCATTCAGGCAGGGAAGGCTGCCAATCACCACCTGCCTGAGACTGCTGCCCACTGAGGCCACCCACCTGTCTGGGACTGACCTGCTGCCACCCATTGGGCTCACGGGCATGCCAATCACCCGGAACCGACCTGCTGCCACCCGCCGGGGCCATGTATAAAAAGAAAACCATGCCGTGGCAGAGGGAACAGCTGAGAGGCAGCCGTGGCAACAGCTGACGGGCAGCAATGGCGGCAACAGATGAGAAGCGGCCGTGGAATCAATAGCGGAAGGTGGCAATGGCGGCAAGTGGCTGGAAGGTGTCTGTGGCAGCAAGAGCAACTGTGCAGCGGCCGCCTATGCACAGGGTGGGGCTGCGCACGTGATAGGGCAGGGAGGTGGGAAACATTCAAAAAGGTGGTGGGGAGCACTGGGCGATTAGCCCTGACTTGATTCCATTGTTTTGCGGATCTTGCAATCTTTGTTGGTCAGTTTGTGCCAGAGTGGAGATAAAATCCTACAAACCCAAACAGTGTTTGGTGGTTTTTTCATCCCTCAATCTGGAACCTGACACTGGCTAAGCTGTTTCTGAAGCACATTTACTGACTGCATGGAGTCCCAAAGAGGATAATATAAGTATAGTTTACGGCTAAACTTTGGAGGGAGTTTGTAAAGTCAACTGGGTTTTCCCAGGGGCTTAGCTCAGCTTTTCATCTGAGTACTAATGGGGCGGTGGAATGAACTAATACAATGATAGAGCAGTACTTGAGGTGCTATGTAAACTACCAACACACCAATTGGGCTGATCTGCTACCTTTCTCTGAGGTGGCATAAAACAATGCCATACATAGCAGCACGGGCTTCACACCTTTCAAGGTGGCCACAGGGGTGGAATTTGTCCCAATGCTTGAGTTCCCTCAGGACCCCTTTCCTTAGTAAGCCTGACTGAATGGGTAGACTTTCTGCAGAAGGCTTGGGGGAATGTGAAACGGGCACTCAGCATATCACCAAGATGCAGAAAGAGCAGGCAGACAAAAGGTGATCCCCGCAGAAGCAGTTTCACATAGGAGAGAAAGTTTACCTCTCCACCAAATACCTGAAACTAAAGCTGCCAAGTAGAAAACTGGGTCCTAAATTTATAGGACCCTTTCCCATTGTAAAAATCATTAATCCAGTTTCGGTAGAGCTGAAACTCCCACGTCTGTTGGGGAAAATACACCTGGTTTTCCACAGTAGTCTATTGAAGCCAGTAGGTTCAGAGCTAAGGCCAGGTCTCATCGCAGTGCAGGGAGAGACCCATTACGAAGTAAAAAGAATCTTGGATTCCAGACTGTTCAAGGGGAGGCTACAGTATTTAGTACAGTGGAAAGGCTACCCTCTTTCACAAGCCACAAGAGCAGACAGGCTGATCAGAAAATTCCATGAGAAAAATCCCCAAAAGCCGAAAGGACAGCCTGGTGGTGGCAGGGGTGGCTAAGAGAAAATTAACTTGTCTGCATTTGGTGTTTTCCAGATACTCCTCACTAACTAGGGGGGAGAGCCGACTGTCAACTTCAAACCAAACCTGGCAGCAGCCATCTTTCTGTTCCACAGTTGCCACACAGAGGGGGAAGGGGGGAAGGAGGTTGGAATCAGTGGTGAAATCCACCTGAATCTATCTGATTTGTGCGAGCTGGTAGGGCTGGCGGTGGGAGGCTCCACCCACCCGCTAGGACGTCATTACGTCCCGTTTTTGACCCTCTGCGCATGCGTAGAAGGCTCTGTGCATGTGTAGAAAAGGCGTGTGCAAGCGTAGCAAGCGCGTGCAAGCGCTCACATTTCCGATCCGGTACGAAGGTAAGTGCATTTCACCGCTGGTTGGAATGCATTACTAGATACAACAAAGAGCTTTCTCATGAGAACCAAGGTCATCTCTACTGGCAACAGTTAAGGTTGGGGAAGGAGTGCCTGAAGAGCCTGCCAATTAACTCAATTGGCCAACATGACCTGTGACACTTGGGGATGGGGTTATTTCCTAGTTTAATTATACTGTAAGCGCAGGAAAGATTTAGATTTGGTTTTCCATTGAAGCTGTGCTGATATGATGTATTTATTTATTTATTTATTGGTTCGATTTCTATGCCGCCCTTCTCCGGAGACTCAGGGCGGCTTACAATGCATTAAGTAATAGCCTTCATACTTTTGTATATACCTGCTTAGTAGGGCTTTCGCCCCCCCCAAAAAACGGTGTTCTTTTTTTTTTTTTACAAAGTAATCTTATTGCCCCCACAATCCGGGTTCTCATTTTACCTACCTCGAAAGGATGGAAGGCTGAGTCAACCTTGAGTCTGGTGAGATTTGAACTTGCAGTAATTGCAGGCTGCTGGTGCTACTTAACAGCACTTTAGTCTGCTGCACCACCAAGGCTCTTGGTACTCATGTACTCTTTAATGTACTCATTAAAGAAGATCTTTGAGAAGGAGCCAAGTCTCAGAGTTCTTATTTGCTTGAGTCCGTTAGTGGGAGCCTTGACACAGTGATTCTTAGCACCCTCTGCCTTCGGGCAGGTCTTCCTGCTGTCATAGGTAGTTGCTCTAGGGCCTCCGGGGAATGAGGGCCGTTTTTGAGGTTGTATTGGCATGTGGAATGACTAGACCATAATCTGCCATGCTGGTCCAATGTGGGTTGGCAGATGTGATCAGTGTTAGTCTGGGGTATCCATCATAGCCTGTTCTCCTTGGGAGACCCTTCTGAACATAAACATGTCCGATGACTTAGCCCATGATTTCATTTACCCGCACAAGGCCCAGAATATAAAAGAAGGCTAGTATATATTACTGTGTAAAAGCAAAAAGTTGAGGCTTGTAATGTTATTATTGTCTACTGTGCTAAAAAGAGTCAGAAGTCAGTGCCTTTTTTTCTTTTTCCCCTACTCTGTCTTTTTCCCTTTTTCCTCCCCTAGTTTCCCATTATTTTCATTTCCCTTTGTATTTTATATTCTGATAAACTAATAAAAAATTAGAATTGAGAAAAAAGATAGACAACAGTATTAACTGAAAACAGATTTTTGTGAATGGTAATTAAAGAAAATCCTGTTGCAAGTTGTCCTTGACTTACAATCATTTGTTTAGCAACCATTCAAAGTTACAACAGCACTGAAAAAAGTGATTTACAGCCAGTATTCACACTTACAGCCATTGCAGCATCCCCATGGTCACATGATCAAAATTCAGGTGTTTGGAAATTGGCATGTATTTACAATGGTTGCCGCATCCTGGTGTCACGTGATCACCATTTGCAACCTTCCCAGCCAGCTTTCAACAAGCAAAGTCAATGGGGAAGCCAGATTTGCTTAACAACCATGCGAATAACTTAACTGTAGTGATTCACTTAACAACTGTGGCAAAAAGGTCATAAAATTGGGCACGAGTCACTTAACAACTGCTTTGCTTATCAATGGAAATTCTGGTTCCAACCGTGGTTCTAAGTCGAGGACTACCTGTATATCAGAGTAATCAATACTAGTATCTTATCCAGAGGAAGGTAATTTATTCCATATAGTTCCAATTTGAAAGCAGCTATCAAATACTGTCATATATTTCTCATTTATAGACATTCTTTTTAAAGTGTCCTATTGTTGCTTTCTGGATAGATAGGAGACCCTATACCATTCCAGACAAATGGCTGTCCAATCTCTTTTTAAAAACCTCCAGTGATGGAGTGCCCACGACTTCTGGAGGCAAGCCATTCCACTGATGAATTGTTCTCACTATCAGGAAATTTCTCCTTATGAATGAAGGCAAATATAGGTATCCCAGGATAATGTTGCAGGATGTAATCTGGGTTGGTCACCAGGACCAGAGGTTTAGTCTTCTGAGCTTTCAGACTTGTGTTGGAGCCCATCCTCAGTGAACTTCTAACAGAATTCTGTTCTCCTTAATTCTGGTTGGATCTCTGATATTCTTCCATCCGGTACTTCTTGTCCTGCCCTCAGGTGCTTTGGAGAATAGGTCGTCCCCCTGTTCTTTGTGACAGCCTCTCAAATATTGGAAGACTGCTGTCATGTCACCCCTAGCCCTTCTTTTTATTAGACTAAACTCATTGGACTCATTGTCTTGTTCCTTGCTTCATGGACTCATTGCTTTGTTCCTTTGCCTCGCTGGACTTCTTGCTTTGAAGCCGTTGTGCTAACAGCATTTTGCTGGACTACTCACAGCCAGAGGGTGCTGTGTGTGTGTGAGCGCTTTGCTCCGGGACTTGCCATAAACGTGGGAGAGTTTGGGAGAAAGTTGGAGCAATAAAGGGGAGTTTGAACTATCAGCTGGCTGTGTTGCCTTCGTGCCTTGTCCCGGGTCATCACACAGACATTCTTCTCCTAATCCCAGACATTTTTGGCATTTCCCTGTCCTGTGCCATCTCCTGGGAAAGCAGGAGGCGGAAGACGATGCTGCTGCATGTGGAAGTGTGGAGGAGAAAGTTTGCAGGAAGCAGTTTTCTAAATTCACCTAACACTCTGAATCCACTTTTACAGCACTGTATGCTAAAATATTACAGGCTTATTTGTTATTGGCAAAATTATTGTGATTTATAGCTGCATTTTCACAGTATTTTCCTTTTTAACAAATTATAATTGCATGCCTACTTCCACAATGACATAGGGCTATTTTTTTTCTAAAAGAAAGTTAGCAAAAAGTTTCAAAAGAAAATGATTAATTGCAGGTAATGAGATAATCAATCTTTTAAAACTCTGATGCATCCCTATATGTACAATAACTTCTGTCCTTGGGCAATAGAAAAGATCATCTGAACAAATCAACACCGGACTCTCCTCTGTATCACTGGATATCCTAAACTGGGGCATTTTATATAGAAAATGAGTCACTTTCTTTTCAAAGTTGCATACCATGACCTTTGAAGCTGAGTGAAGTGCTTGCATTGAAGCTGAATCAGCTGCCTTTACTCTAGCAATCGTTCCTGTTTCCTTGGGAAGCAGCTTAAAATCGTTCTGAATGGCTCAGGAATGTTTCCCTCCTGCATCATGAAACCCCCGAACCCCATTTCAGGGTCTTTTGCTACCACAGCTACTGCCAGAGCGAACCACCTGCAAGGGTGCCAATGTGATGGTTCGAAAATAGCATTGTCCCTGGGCGGGGTCTCTGGTAGCCAGCAGATTGTCCCTGACATCTTTGAATGGAGACACAAATATTTCCACTTTGGGGGTTCCCACGGGACACCAGGATTACACCCTGGAGCACCCAAGCCCTAGAGAAGAACCTCATAATTGTGGGAATGGTTTCTGCCAGACCTGCAGCTTGCCAGGGCTGGAAGTCTCATGTACTGCAGAGGGTGGCAGAGATAAGGACAGGTGACAAGAAGGGGTGGGTGTGGCAGAGTAGAAAGGCAACAAAAGGCATCTCCAGAGCCTGAGACTTCCTGCCCTTCCACCTGTGGAGCCACTTCGCACTGCTCGATTGGAGTAACACAAAAATGTTACGCCTTGCTACCACCCGCCACACTTGTGAGTTCATCGAAGCCTGGCACTCCGCAAGCAATTCCATCAACAGACACATTGACCTACAACCAGCCTACGAACCCCTCAGAATCCAAATCAACTGCACAGCCAACCAGAGACAGCACCGACTCTCAACCAACCCACGCAAGCCCCCCCCCCCCCCCCCAGTTGTGGGATTCAGCCAATTTGCACCGGTTCAGTAGAACCGGTAGCTAATTTTTTGTTCAGTTCGGCGAACTGGTTGAATGGCCCCGCCTCGCCCCTCCCCTCCCAGTCACTCCTCTTTAGAGAAAGAAACCTCTAGAAGTTTTGCTCTGGCCTGGCCAATGAAAACCCATGCAAGGTAAGGGAGTGGAGACACCCATCTTCCCGCCTTGGACGGCAGCGTAGTTTAAGCATAATCCGACTGTGGGCCAATTCCTTTGTCACTCAGCCAGAGGTGATCCCAGGCAAATTGCCTCTAGATAGGGGCAGGGTGGCTGAGGAGGAAACGACTCTCCGAAGCATAGCCTGCTTGGAGAGGGAGCAACACTTGCAGCTCTGCAGATCCCGTGGCACTGAAGAGCCTTCGTCCAGTCTCACCGCGCCTCTGGATTTGGGGGGATGTAAGGCTCCACCTCACCCTAACACCCTGGGTGTGAGTTCTGCTCCACTGCAGCACGGAGAAGGATCCGCTGGCTGAGGGACTCCCTTGCACGAGGAATATCAGCTTTATGGATGGGGCCATCGTCGCCCCCAGCCAGCCACCCTCGGGCAATGCTATCCTACCCCACCCTATTGCTTGCTGCGTGACAGCCACAGAGCCCCTCGCCTCTTTCCTTCCCCTCGCCTCTTTCCAGACCACACCTTTACCCAACAGCTGTTTCCCAAGGTGCTTCCCCGTCGAGAGGAGGGAATGCCTCCAAGGACAAAAGATCACAGAGGGGGTAGCTGGTGGGGGAAAAACTCCTTCAGCAGAAAGGGGATCAGGCTGTTCCTTCAAAGAAGACAAGCTTTCTGAGCACTTGGGGGTTAGAATGAGAGAGCAGCTTTGAGGAAGATGTGCACAAAGTCACAAGAAAAACAAGTGCCTTAGCAAGGGTATATCCTTTCCTCAATCCTCAATCAATAGATGGGAGCGAGAGTTTGTGCTCCATCTCGGTAGTTTCTGCAGCTACTCTCATTGTAGCTATCCTAGCCACAATAGCTTTGACTTTCTTCTCGAGGAAATAAGAGGAAAAATAGGATAGGGTAAAATGCCTTTTCTAATAATACTTCCCTGCCACTGAAAAGCTATTCCCTAGACAGCGATGATTATCTCAAAGATTTAAGCATTCTCCAAGTCCCTTTAACCATAATTTATAGTAAAAGCTTGTAATAGCTTTACTTAATCATCATTCTATATATTGTTAGACTAAGGTGGACTAAGGTTAACTCCTCTTTTGGAACTCCAAATTAAGTAACATTTCTGTGATCAGATCAGTGGTGGGTTGCTCCCGGTTCGCACCGGTTCGCGAGAGCCAGTAGCGGTGATGATATGACATCACCAAACCGGTTCTCTGTCTTCGGGAGCTGGGGCCTCCCGCTCGCCCCGGCTTTATGCCGACCTTATATTTCTTCTTTTTTCGCCCAGCTGAGAGGTGCGGCAGAGCAGATTGCCGTATCTCAGCTGGGCAGATTCGCAACGCACTTGCGCAAAGCGCAACTTTGGCGTGCAAGCAAGCAAAGTGAGCATGCGCACGGCGACCAAAGAGGCAATCACGCACGAAGCACGCACACAAAGAGAACCGGTAGTAAAGCCAGTTAGAACCCACCCCTGGATCAGATGATACGCCCCAGAGTTCCCCAAGACCTTTTATAGCTGCTGCAGTGTTGGCTACTTCTTGTTTCTTCCTGGGGGGAAAAGATACAGGATGGGACAATGATGCAGCTTGATCATACAGGCCCTGAAATTAATGCATGTGTGGTTCAGCCAGCTGTATTGCTTCTGCTGTGAAGCACCCAATTTAGAACATAGAGAACATAGAATAATAGGAACCTCAGAGGTCTTCTAGTCCAACTGCCTGCTTGAGCAGGAGACCCTATATCATTTCAGACAAATAGTTGTCCCATCTCTTTTTGAAAGCCTCTAGTGATGGAGCACCCACAACTTCTGAAGGCAAGCTATTCCATTGGTTGATTGCGCTAACCCTTAGGAAATTTCTCCTTAGTCCTAGGTTGCTTCTATCTTTGGTTAGTTTCCATCCATTGTTTCTTGTCATGCCTTTTGGTGCTTTGGAAAATAGATTGACCCCCTCATTTTTGTAGGAGCCCCTCAAATATTGGAACAGTGCTATTTTATTGTGCTTATTGTGAGTTGTAAGCTCCATTTTATTGTGAGTTGGGGAAATGTTTGGCAAAGTCGATTAATCAGAAAAATGGGCATGGTTGAATTTGCTTTTTAAATCCTGTCAGCAATTCTCTAGATAAAAAGTGAAAGATCATTAAAAAGATCACCAGTATTGTAGAGCTGGGGCAATTTTTGCACTGCCAGTTTGAAACAATCTCAAAATTTCCAATGGAAAGAGCACATAAAAGAGGCATGGATGACTTTCCTACCTTTCTGTAGTTGACTAGGTTGTGCCAGTTTGATGAAAGGTGGATGTCTCAGCTCTCTTCTCCCTGAGATCCTCTGCTTTTTGCACCCTGGTGCCTCCACCTTTCTGTCTTAATTTATTTATTTATTTATTTTATTTGTTTTAATTTATATACCGCCCTTCTCCTGCTGGACTCAGGGACTCAGCTTAATGTAGCTGCTTAGTGATTTCTGCTGCCATTGCCTGTCAGTCACATGGATGTGTTTACCTGATGTTTTCCCACATAACCCTGGCATGTCAGACAGGTAAGAATTTCACAGACTATGCCATCATTGAAGAATAAACCAAAAAGTAGAGAAAAATAAAGTGGATAAAAATGAAATAAATGCAGTAGTGTAAGGCATGTGACAAGGCAGTCAGCACCCCTTCTCCTTTAGAAGGACATCATTCTCACAAATGATTTATTTATTTTGTTAGATGTTTATCCTGTCTTTATTACTTTATAAGGAACTCAAGGTGGAGAATTTATCTAATATTCCTTCCTCCTCTTAGTTTCCCCACAACAACAACCTAAGAAGTGGTTTGGGCTGGGAGAGAGTGACTGGTCACTCAGCCAATTTTTCAAGCCTAAAATGGGACTAGAACTCAGAGTCTCTTGATTTCTAGGCCAGCACCTTAACCACTACTTTGTTTAAAAGGAGGAAGGAATGTCAAAATAACTTGTAAGAATTGCATGCGAAAACAGGGTTGGAGGAAACAAACTTCTAAAGCTGCAAACATCCCAGATAACATTTCAGAATAATCTCCCATAGAATTATGCAAAAGACAAGAGAGGTTGTAGCAAATTATAATCTGAGATGGACCTGTTAGTAGGAAAGGAGACTAGAATGAGCAGTAATACTTTGCAAGATGCATCACACCTGAAGTCAAGAGGTTTGTTATTTATTTGCACAAGGCGAGCATTCTTTTTATTTGAAAACTACTCGCTCCGGTGAGGCGAGTGGTCAGGTGTGACAAGGAGTGGCTGGGAGGGGAGAGGCGAGGCATGGCCAGGCGTGGCAAGGAGGAGAGGCTGGGTGAGGCAAGGCACCCCTCGATGTGAGTGATGTTGAGTTGGTCACACCCACCCAGTCACATGACCACCCAGCCATGCTTACCCAGCTGGTCATTAGGGCAGAGAACCGGTTGTTGAATTATTTGAATCCCACCACTGCCCCCGCAACCAGCACTTCACCTCCCAATGACGTTCACCTGAGGTAATCTCCCCATCACAAGACCCATTACAAGACCCTCACTTGACATACCCACACCTGACCCATCACAAGACCTACTGACCACACAAAACCCTTATAAACAGAAAAACACTGACACTGACATCCACTAAACTCTGCTGAAGATGTTACCTAGCCTGGTAACGAAACATTCGGAAACCAACCCACAAGCTCGGAGAACGAACCTTCACCCTCAATTTCTCCTTAGTTCTAGGTTGCTTCTCTCCCTGATTAGTTTCCATCCATTGCTTCTTGTCTTGGCTTCTGGTGCTTTGGAGAATAGCTTGACTCTTCTTTGTGACAGCCCCTCAAATATTGGAACACTGCTATCATGTCAGCCCTAGGTCTTCTTTTCACTAGACATACCCAATTCCTGCAACCGTTTTTCATATGGTTTAGCCTTCAGCTCCCCAATCATCTTTGTCACTCTTCTCTGCACTATTTCCAGACTCTCAACAACTTTTTTTATATTGTGGTGACCAAAATTGGATGCAGTATTCCAAGTGTGGTCTTACCAAGGCATTATAAAGTGGTAGTATCACTTCTCATGATCTTGATTCTATCCCTGTTAATGCAGCCTAGGATTGCATTGCCTTTTTTGGCAGCTGCAGCAAACTGCTGGCTCATATTTAAGTGATTGTCCACTAGGACTCCTAGATCCCTCTTGCAGTTACTGCTGTTGAGCCAAGTTTCACCTAGTCTGTACCTGTACATTTGGGTTTTTTTGCCTAAGTGTAAAACCTTACTTTTTTCTACATTGAAATTCATTTTGTTAGATAGGGCCCAGCGTTCAAGTCTATTGAGATCCATCATGTGCAAAGCGCATGCGCGAAGCAAACCAGTGGTAACACCGGTTGAAGCCCACCACTGGTATGTATGTATGTATTCTACAAGTGTATATGTACAGTATACACAGGGTTTGTTTCAGGTGGTGTTGATAACCTTAGGTAGACAAGATGGAGAAGCTAGACACTGTTGGGGTAGAAATCATTCAGTTCAAGGTTGCCTTCTATGTTTGACTAGGACAGCCTTTGCCAACCTGATATTCTCCAGATGTTTTGAGTTACAATGTCCAACTTCCCCAGCTAATAGGGACACATCATTTTAAACAGCATACCTTAGTATGCTGAAATAACAAATATTTTAGGTAAACATAATTATTCAAAACAAAATAGTATGAAAGTGATACATTTATTCAAACATTCATTAGCGCCAAGAACTGTTAAGATGTAATTGAAAACAGCTGTACATTTGAGAGCACAGCATGTTTCTGTTTAATATTTTTCTCCTAAACAGTTGTGATTCTCATTGTGTAGGACACGCAGAAGTGAGCATAGACACATTTTGCTTTTAATAATATACTTTCTTTAGCATATGAGATCAGTTCCCTACATTAAGAGAGACATTTAAAACTCAAGGCTTTTGGATTAATAGGTTGTGCGGTACTCACAGATCTAAGAAGCAGATTACTAAATGAAGGACACAGCTTTACCATATTCAGATAAAGAAGTTATTGAATCCAAACACTAAAATTGGTCTTGAATGTTCAGAATAAACTTTCTTCAATAAACTGCTGTAGTACGGGTTGTAGAAACTGGAAAATTGGAGGGGAAAACAGGATAGAAAGCAAAGCAACAAATTATACATTAACAAAGTTTAAGCACAGATTTTGCAACTAGTACAAAATCCAGGATTAGTACTAGGTTGGAACTTTCTGGCAACATTTTAAACTACAATTCCTGGTTTGTATGCAACATCAACATTTGGGGAAATTTGTATAAGAGTCCTCCCTTTTACTAAGAAAAGTGTGCACGCTTGAGATTTAGAAATTGGATTAGCAGTTGTTTCAGAAGCAATGAAAGATCACTTGATCTCTTGTTCATTCCAAGCTATGCTATTGGATCTTTTTGAAAAAGGAAATGTACAAAAATGGTTTCAGCTATTTGGTTAAATTATGCTTGTTATAATATCTACTAAGGTTTCTGATAAATTAGGATCAAAGGTTGCTAACTTTTTTTCTCCAGCAATGTGGTGCTTGATGAATCTACATTGAAAAGTTGTTCAGGTCACTGCTAAACATTTGCAACCCCCCCCCCCCCAATGTGTTTAAGCCAAGATGTTATTTTGAAATGTGGAAAAAAACATAAAGAAATATCAAAATTCAAATGGCCAGTTCACAAAGCACAGCAAGCCATTCTAAGTGCGTTGGCACATCACATGCAGCCCCCACCCCCCCAAAAAATGACATTATGGTTTTATGTGCAAATGAGATGACTGTATCCATTTGGAGTTATTCTAGCAGAAACAATTTTATCAATTGAACTGGCTTCAAGCAAACAGGGTTCCTGTAGTGTACCAAGCCACTGATTTAGAGTAATACATAAGATTTATAAATAAACTAGTTATAGATTGGAAGTATTGAAAAATGTACTGAATGATGTAATACATTTGATGTAATATTCTTTATTGTGGCTCTACTCAAACCTCGTAACCAATCTTGTCCCATTTGACACATTCCAGATATACTGGACTACAGTTCTGAAGACCATATTAATGGGGGGATTCTGGAAGTTGCAATCTAATGCATTGGGAAAATGCCAGTTAGGGTAGGGCTATTAAATAGGCCTAAAATAAATAAAAAAGGAAACAAAACCATTCAAAACTTGACCAAATAAATATTTTTGTTATCTGCCAGACTGACTCTATATTTTTCCAACAAACCATGACTTACTGTGATGTGTGAAAACAGATAGTTGACAGATTGTCTATATATAAACAGTTGTTGAAAATCTGGATGCATATGTAGTGCTTTACCATATTCTAAACTGAAACATATTAATCCAAAGGGAAAGACAGATCTTGACCTGGTTCATACATTTTGCTAACCTATGATTTGTTAAGGAAATTATGGTTGGTTGTATTTGTGTGACACTCTAAGCTAAACAAAACCATATTAAGGTTTACAAGGACACATACAAATGTGTACTATGAAACCCCCTCTTCCCCAAAACCAGAATTATATTGCTACTACTAGCAACAAATTTACTTAGTTATACAAATATATTTTTCAGTTTAAAATGTTTAAAAAAAAACAGACAAAAGGAACATGTGCCATTCTGCAAAAGCCTTAATACACTTTCATCTTAATACATCTTCATAATGCTACTAATATACTCAGTTTCATGTACAGGCTGCTGTTCCTGTACCATCAAAAACTGTATTTTTTTCTTTTTCAGAGCTGTAAGATGAAAAGAATACTATAGTTCAGGGAACATATCAACACTTGCACTCAACAGTGCTATATTATAATCAAGTCAATGATCTATTGAAAATCAAATTACAAATTTGTATTTTTATTGATTTGGCAACACTGCTTATGGAGAAACACGTACTAGTCCAACCAGCACATCTGTACCACTCCACATTACAAAAGACATCCAATATCTTCATGTTTCCTAATAATCATATTTGCAAGGCTTTTTTCTTGGAGATGATGACATCCACGTCATGAAAATAAGCAGAAATACTCAAAACCGGCTTCTTCATTTTGTTACATTGATAATCATACACTACCACTTCATAAATAGAAATGCAGCAGTTCAGTCACATTAAAGTATTTGTACTCTATTCCACCACTGCAACTGCATTGCTGTACAAAACCTTTTTATTTTTATGCAGGGAAACAGAGAAAAGAACCCTTTTCATCAAGAGCTAAGCATTGAAAATTAAATGTGCTTTATTTTTTTTCATTGACAAACAGTAAAAGAATTAAGTCTTTTTGTTCCCATTTGGAGTTGAAGAGCTGGTTGAGCTCAGAAATCTTCACCTCTTCTTGTAGCCCCTTCCCCCAAGGTTTGACTGATTTAAGTTAATCAGGGATTGTACTTTGGCTCCTCTTGAATTGTATGGATCCAAGATCATCCAACAGCCCAGATGATGACTTCCAAGAACTATAAGCATCCTTTCACCTTATTGTAATACAAGACCAACCTAGAAAGATGATAACATGGATGTTACTGTAGATAAAAACAAAGTCCTTCATGCTTAGACAATGGTGGGGCACTTGGAGTTTTAGGAGAAAGCTGTAAGGACTGTCACAAGTATTGCCACAGTGAGATGAATCCTGCCTCTTTGTCAAATATGGGCATGGCCAGTCACAAAACACCCCACCATATTCTCTACCTGTGCACACACACACACACACACACACACACTGGACTCTAACTTCCACCTCCAGTTTGGGGGGAGCTATGTGCAGTGAGCCCATGCCTCTGGAGGCCCAGAGGCATTTTTGAAATCAAAGGTAATGCTGGAGGGTAGTGTTTTGCAGCATGCTAGTTTCTCATTGATGCAGAGTCCATGAAGGGAACTTTATTAACATTAGCGTCCATAGGTACTGCATGGGGAATCCCAACTATGTATACAGGTGAAACTCGAAAAATTAGAATATTGTGCAAAAGTTCATTTATTTCAGTAATGCAACTTAAAAAGTGAAACTAATATATGAGATAGACTCATTACATACAAAGCGAGATAGTTCAAGCCTTGATTTGTCATAATTTTGATGATTATGGTTTACAGATCATGAAAACCCCAAATTCACAATCTCAGAAAATTAGAATATTACATGAAATCAATAAAACAAGGATTGTACATAGAACAATATCGGACTTCTGAAAAGTATAAGCATGCATATGTACTCAGTACTTGGTTTGGGCCCCTTTTGCATCAATTACTGCCTCAATGCGGTGTGGCATGGATGCTATCAGCCTGTGGCACTGCTGAGGTGTTATGGAAGACCAGGATGCTTCAATAGTGGCCTTCAACTCTTCTGCATTGTTCGGTCTCATGTTTCTCATCTTTCTCTTGGCAATGCCCCATAGATTCTCTATGGGGTTCAGGTCAGGCGAGTTTGCTGGCCAATCAAGCACAATAATCCCATGGTCATTGAACCAGGTTTTGGTACTTTTGGCAGTGTGGGCAGGTGCCAAGTCCTGCTGGAAAATGAAGTCAGCATCCCCATAAAGCTCGTCTGCGGAAGGAAGCATGAAGTGCTCCAAAATCTCCTGGTAGACGGCTGTAATGAAGCACAGTGGACCAACACCAGCAGATGACATGGCTCCTCAAATCAACACAGACTGTGGAAACTTTGCACTGGACTTCAAGCATCTTGCAGTGTGTGCCTCTCCATTCTTCCTCCAGACTCTGGGTCCTTGGTTTCCAAATGAGATGCAAAAGTTGCTCTCATCAGAAAAGAGGACTTTGGACCACTGAGCAACAGACCAGTTCTTTTTGTCTTTAGCCCAGGTAAGATGCTTCTGACATTGTTTGTTGTTCAGGAGCGGCTTGACAAGAGGAATACGACATTTGAAGCCCATGTGCAGGATCCGTCTGGGTGTGGTGGCTCTTGATGCACTGATTCCAGCCTCAGTCCACTCCTTGTGAAAGTCCCCAACACTTTTGAATGGCCTTTTCCTGACAATCCTCTCCAGGCTGCGGTCATCCCTGCTGCTTGTGCACCTTTTTCTTCCACACTTTTCCCTTCCACATAACTTTCTATTAATGTGCTTTGATACAGCACTTTGGGAACATCCAACTTCTTTTGCAATTACCTTTTGAGGCTTTCCCTCCTTATGGAGGGTGTCAATGATGGTTTTCTGCACAACTGTCACGTCAGCAGTCTTTCCCATGATTGTGATTCCTATTGAACCAGACTGAGAGACCATTTAAAGGCTCAGGAACCCTTTGCAGGTGTTATGGCTTAATTAGCTGATTAGAGTGGGACACTTTGAGCCTAGAATATTGAACCTTTTCACAATATTCTAATTTTCTGAGATTGTGAATTTGGGGTTTTCATGAGCTGTAAACCATAATCATCAAAATTATGACAAATCAAGGCTTGAACTATCTCGCTTTGCATGTAATGAATCTATCTCATATATTAGTTTCACCTTTTAAGTTGCATTACTGAAATAAATGAACTTTTGCACGATATTCTAATTTTTTGAGTTTCACCTGTAGAGGGAAGGCAGGCACACTCAAACACTTGTATAGGAGGAGCTCCTTGGTACATTTCATACCGTTAAATAAAGATACAGAGAATCTGTGTAATGTCACCCTTCTCTATATTGATACCTTCCAGATGTATTGATTACTACTATTATCCCCAGACACATAGTAACACATAGTAAAAAGACAATCAAATATCTGGTATAAATATTACCTTTTCAGAATCCATGCCAGGACATCTCCAGTTATATAGATAATACTGCAGATTGCCATCTCCGATACCAAATTTCAGCTTTTCCAGGAATGTTTTGTTTTCCATCAGGTCTAGTGCATTAAACACATCAAATCCTTTCTGGCAACATAAAGAGATTATAAATTGATTTTCTAATTGGGTTTACATCAAGGTTGGTAAAAAAAATTATTTAGAAAGGAAATCCCACAATCTATCAAGCGTTCTGCATAACAGGTATACCTCTCCTGTAATCAACTATATTACAAATTGTTTTGAGCTCAACAAGCCCCATGTCCTTCCTCCTAGAATTCTAGTTATAATTAACATAATACCTTAACACGGATAAAATATACAACCAGAAGTGAAATTATACCCAAGCTTACTTTGAATCATGTATGCATATGGAACAAAAGATTTTGAGGGGTCCTTGATGCTCTCTGAGCTTGGTTGTTTTCTTGCAGATGTTTCATTACCCAAGTAATGATGTTACCTAGTTTGGGTAATGAAATGTCTGCAAGAAAACAACCAAGCTCAGAGAAGACCAAGGATCCGTCATTTCAACCCTGAACTACAAATATTATCTTTTAAAAGATTTTGAAAGCTCCAGGGTTTTTTTAAATGGTAGGCCACAATATTAATTGTGGTGCTAATTCTGGTAGCCTACAGAAAAATTAGCTGAAAGGATGCCTTTTTTAAAAAAGGAAAAGATCTTCCTTTCACATGCCATAGCAAGGAATGAAAGCAGCCAATTTTAGTGTAGTCCTCAATGGAACTGCATCTACATGGAGGGAAGTATGCAGTGGAGTACCCCAGGGCTCTGTTTTAGGCCCAGTGCTCTTCAACATCTTCATCAATGACTTGGACGAGGGGATAGATGGGGAACTCATCAAATTTGCAGATGACACCAAGCTGGCAGGAATAGCCAACACTCCAGAAGATAGGCTCAAGATACAGAAGGATCTTGACAGACTTGAACATTGGGCGCTATCTAACAAAATGAAATTCAATAGTGAAAAAAGCAAGGTTCTACATTTAGGGAAGAAAAACAAAATGCACAGGAACCGTATATGCGGTACCTTGCTCAATAGTAGTAACTGTGAGAGGGATCTTGGAGTCCTAGTGGACAACCATTTAGATATGAGCCAGCAGTGTGCAGCAGCTGCCAAAAAAGCCAACACAGTTCTGGGCTGCATAAACAGAGGGATAGAATCAAGATCACGTGAAATGTTAATACCACTTTATAATGCCTTGGTAAGGCCACACTTGGAATATTGCATTCAGGTTTGGTCGCCACGATGTAAAAAAGATGTTGAGACTCTAGAAAGAGTGCAGAGAAGAGCAACAAAGATGATTAGGGGACTGGAGGCTAAAACATATGAAGAACGGTTGCAGGAACTGGGTATGTCTAGTTTGATGAAGAGAAGGACTAGGGGAGACATGATATCAGTGTTCCAATATCTCAGGGGTTGCCACAAAGAAGAGGGAGTCAAACTATTCTTCAAAGCACCTGAGGTGCTTTGCCTGCAACAAGAAGCAATGGGTTGAAACTAATCAAGGAGAGAAGCAATTTAGAACTAAGGAGAAATTTCCTGACAGTTAGAACAATTAATAAGTGGAACAACTTGCCTGCAGAAGTTGTGAATGCCCCAACACTGGAAATTTTTAAGAAGATGTTGGATAACCATTTGTCTGAAGTGGTGTAGGGTTTCCTGCCTGGGCAGTGGGTTGGACTAGAAGACCTCCAAGGTCCCTTCCAACTCTGTTATTCTATTCTATTCTATTTATCATGGGGTTTTTTTTGACTGGATGTCTCCTTATTTGTAGTAGGTATAACTTTCAAAGGAAAATAAGCTGAACCAGCTGCATGAGTAATGTTAATTAACTACTACAAAAAACCAGGAACATTTCAAACATTACACTAATGCTAAATGTCTATGGAGAGTCTCAGCCATCCAGGTCGTGGTTGTCCCAAAGGTGCTTTTTCAAGAACCAACTGGACTTTCTGTTTTTCTTTGAAGATGTTTCGCTTCTCATCCAAGAAGCTTCTTCAGCTCTGACTGGATGGTAGGGAACAGAAGGATTTATATTCCTTGCAGACAGCTGGTTATTTGAATTCTTTTAGAGAGTTTTTGAGGCAACTTGGAGGTTTGTCTGTGTCCTCAAGGTCACCTAAGTAGTGCAAATGGGTGTGGAGCCTTCTTGGAACTGCTGAAAGTACTGTTGTGGAGCTGTGCTTTCTGCAGGATGTTTTCTGCCTTGTATCCCTTCACTGTTGAATACAGGTGCAGGCTATTGAGGATGAGTCTGTGTTGTCTGCATCTCAAACTGAAGTGTGAATGGTTCCTGTAGTCTGCAATTTTTCTGAAAATCTGTTCATACTCCCGCACCATTTGAAGGGTACGGGAGTATGAACAGGAGTATTTGAACACCCTTCAAATGGTATGGGAGTATTCGAACACCCTTCAAATGGTGCGGGGGTATGAATGGATTTCCAGAAAAATTGCAGACTACAGGAACCATTCCCGCTTCAGTTTGAGATGCAGACAACACAGACTCATCCCCAACAGCCTGAGTTCAACAGTGAAAGGACACAGGGCAGAAAACACCCTGCAGAAAGTTTTCACAGCTCTACAACATAGTCCTTTCAGCAGTGTTGGATCTCGGATCTTGGCCTCCCAGCACGCTGCTGATCAATCATTTTGGGTGGCCGGAAATGCCGCCACTGCTTGTCGCTGCTGCTCGGGAATCGCCATTCCACCCGCTGCCGGTCAGCTGTTCAAGGGCCGATCTCGGCCTGTTCTGGGTGGTCGGGAGTGCCACCGTTTGCCGCTGCTGCTCGCTGCCACTGCAATCCAGCCCCCCAGGTATGGCAAACCCTGGCTGAGGTTTGACACCGTTGGCATCACCCCTCCACCAGCTGGCCTCCCCCACCCACCCGGAAGCATGTGGCTGTGCCGCCAGCATCACCCCTCCACCAGCCAGCCACAGATGCTCCCCCGCCCACCCGCCAGCCCAGGAGCACGTGGCTGGACTGCTGGCATCACCCCTCCACCAGCCGGCCCTCCCCTGCCCACCCATGCCCTTCAGCCTTACCTTTGCGGGCAGCCGTGGTGCAGTGAGCAGAAGTGTGCAGAACTGCGGTTGAAATGAGCAGAAGTGCGGCTGGAAGTTAAGGCCAATGGCTGGAGGAGGGGCGATGTAGGTGGTGCAGCCTTACGGTCAGCGAGGCACCTCCTCACCAGGCCACGTGAGGAGTGGCTGGGAGGAGAGGGGAGAGGGGCGGGGCTGAATCCCACCACTCCGCGGGCCAGATACATTGCGTTGGCAGGCCATATCTGTCCTGTGGGCCGTAGTTTGAGGACCCCTGATCTAAGGGCATATACTGTAAATTGCAACTGCAGACACACTAAAGCTCAAAAATGCCAACCATACCAATACAATACTCTGTATGTTTACAACTTAGTACCTGAAAATCTTAACAGTCTTAATAACCCTTGTGTAATGCAAACAATGCATACACAACACAATTTTTTTTCTTTGTCTATGTTCCTATAGTAGATCACAGAAGTCATATTTGATAATGACTTTTCACTTGTAACAAGCCCAGCTATGAAGTTTTGGTTTAGAACTGCCAACTATAACCGCAAAGTTATCTGGTGCTGTAAGGCAAGCACAGGAGGTTTGAGTAAGCAGAGGCTGTGCTCCTTAACACCTTCATATGAAGGACCAGGCTGAAACACAAGTTCCAATGTGTAAAGAAAACATTATCCAAAACTGTTCAGAGATTGTACTTCTCTTGCTGAAGCAAGTAGATCAATGAGGCTTTAATCCAACTTCACTCCTCTGTAAGAAAAGGAAAATAAAGAAACTATTGCACTACTTACCATCTTTGCTATAATGAGTGCATCATTCATTAGATCCAAGAGAGGGGTCTCCGTATGAACACTGTAGAAGGAATAGGCTGCTTTGAGGCTTTTGTGAACAGGGTGGTGCATGACTGTTGAAGGTAACGTATAGAAACTCAGAAAGTCAGTTAAAACACCATTTGAACTCTGGAGAAGAAAAGAAAAAGGAATGAAAAAAAGGACTCTACAGCATCATAAACTCTTAAGTCACCCAGTTGCTTTGCAAAAGTATAGGTTACAATAATTCTGTGTAAATTGGTAAGGCAGAGCAAAGATTGGAGCCTGAATCCATCCAGTTTGAGTTTAACCCAGATCTTTCAGGCCCTGGATACCCTTCTGACATTTGGACCGATGCCCAATTTCTTCAGTGACAAATACCATATTTTTCGGAGTATAAGACGCACCTTCCCCCCCAAAGAGAGTGAAAATCTGGGTGCGTCTTATACTCCGAAGGTAGCCCCGCCCAGCCTCGCAAATGGAGATTTCAGAGGCTGAAAGAAGCTTTCATCTAAAATAATATGGCAAGCAACAAAAGAAGAATCAGTAAAGGTTCTAACCAAACTATGCTAACAAATCTGGAGAATGACACAATAACCAACAGATCGGAAGAGGTTAATCTATATACCAATACCAAAGAAAGGAGATTGAACAGAGTACAGATAGTCCTTCTGTGGAGGTGAGTGTTATCTCAGTGGCTGGCAAACCACGCTGTGTAAACAAGCACTTCCACAAAGTCTTAATCTCATGAGGAATGTAAAGACAGGATGTCTGGTGGAGACCCTATCTCAAGTATGCAAAACCAGGCACGTAGCATTGTGTGACACAGGAAAAGCACAAGAGAAAAACGAGGTGTTCACGTGAAAATCAGGAGCCAATCAGTACAAGTAAACGATGATTAATGTTTTGCCATGGTAGCTGTAAAATGACAATAAAAGGGAGCCGTTTGGATGGAGTCAGGGTGCCTTCCCCAAGGTGCCTTCCCACCGAGGTGCCTTCCCCAAGGTGCCTTCCCACCGAAGGGCCTTCCCGTGAATCATCATCCTGCCTACGCGTCTTTCTTCGTCGAAACAACATCTGGTGACCCCGACGTGATAGACGTGATACCTCCTATGCTCATTCGGCCGGACGAGCCCAGGTACCTCAGCGAACTACGCTCCCAAAATTTCGTGAGTATGGGGGGGGGGGGGGGGAAATCTCAGTTCAGCAGAAGTTTCATGCACAAGAACTGAGGAAATTACTTAAAAGTAATGGAATGGCAGGAATTAAGTTAAGAGAGTTAGAACAGTTAGTACATGATATAGGTTGTCAGTGCCCATGGTATCCTGAAGAAGGAACTTTGGACTCACCGCCACGAGCAGAAATAAAGCATTTGTTGCTGTGGCAGAAATGTAAGGAAGCAGTAGAGGTTATGGGGACTCATAAACTCAAGGCACCGTCACCATCTCTCTCTCTGTTTCCTGATCAGGGGTCTACTCCCCCTCCCTCTTATTTTCAGCTAAGTTCTCCGGCTGCTACGCTGCAGCCAGTAGAAAGTAGTTCCCCGACAGCTCCCTTAACAATTTCTCCTTTACAGGAGACGTTTTCAGCTGTCAGAGCAGGGTTTCAGGAAGAGCAAACAAAAGGGACTCTCACTGGGGTAGATATTGCAGAGGGTCTCCAAACTTTTCCTGGCATACAAGTAGTTAATCCCCAGAGACAAGCTCAACATCAGATGGAAGCCTTAGCAGCTGCCTTAAAACAAGGAAAGTCTGGCAAGCTCAAAGGCAATTGTTTTAATTGTAATAAACCCGGCTATTTTAAACAGCAATGCAAAGCTCCTGATGGTGGAGCCCACAAAGGCAATGGGCCAGGAGGAGGTCAAACATCTAGACCAAAAACTGTTTGCCATAAAAGTAAGAAGAGGTTTCACTGGGTAAATCAGTGCAGAAGTCATCAGTTTTTTCCCAGTGTTGGAAGGAAAAAAGAAGCCTTTCCCTTTAAGGATTGTTGGAAGGCAGAGCTTTCCCTTCTTAAATTCAAAACTCCTGGCTGGGAGATTACTTAAAAATGATTGGAGGTCAGCTGCTTGAGAGCAGAATTAATTTAGTGTTTATAGGAAGGCAGGCAAGAAACAAATACAAGCCTGTTTGAACGGTATTTTTTTAAAATCCTAAAACATCTTTTGATTTTCTATGTGACACTTTAAAATCTGTTGAAATTCTTTTTGATTTGGCGTGTGAATCCTTTGATTTGTGTGATTGTTTATGGTGTTGAAATCCTGTTTTTGTTTGTGATTGAGTTTTTCTGTCCTGCATCTGGCAAATAAATAATTGTTTTATAGTCCACTCTCTGTTTTTCCCAGCTCTTTATCGTTGTTCATTCCCTATTTCTTTTCCTTTTTGAGTGTTTGTTTTTCTTTCCTGTGTCTCATATTTGTTTGAATGTTGCAAGCCCCTGTAATCTTGTCATTCCTTTGTTGTGGAAAATAGGGTGGCTTCAGCTTCTTAATGACTCATTGATAAAGGTGGGGGCTACAACTCTGTCTGAGTTTCTGCTTACTTCCTTGCCCCCTCCCTTATTCCTTAGGCAGGAAACTCCATGTGGGTTAGTTCTGCATTTTAACATAGCACCTCTGCGGTTTAACTTTTTGAACTCTGCAACTTTCTCAAGTTACAGGGGCCCTTCAGAGATCTTCTAGGCTGATCCCATATTATTTCACTCTTATAATCAAATTTCACTTTACATCCTGCTTTTATACAAATGGATGATATTTTAATTGCTGGGCCACAAGTTCCTCCCTACTGAGTGAAACATTTAACACAAGATCTAGCTGCATATGGTTTGCAGATAGCACCAGAGAAGGTACAGCTACAAGAGCCATTTCTTTATCTAGGTCTCGATCTTGTTAATATCGTAGTACCTGTTAAAGGGATGGATCTTACCAAATGACTCAGGACACAAGATGATTCTTCAATCAATTCTTTATTTAGGCCTTAGTTTAGTTTAGGCCCATTCAGTATCTCAGGTACTGACCTCTTGACCTTCCTTTACAGGTACACATCTGGAAAAGCCCATGCTCCACGTGGAGGAGGACCTTTTATACCCGGGGGGAGGAGCCAGAAGGTAAGGAGTGGCTATGGGGTTGATGGGATACGTGGTAGGTGGGTTAACCCTTACATGACTGAGGCTCAGTTGTTACAATGAAGATAGGCATTTACCTTGACA
>WNWU01012738.1:197471-217970 GCA_012654045.1 Ptyas mucosa
AGGGCCTGGCATAGCCCTGGGACAGGTAAGGCATTTATCTCTAACAGAACTTAAGAATCCTAAACTAACCATTCAACTTATAATGTTTTAGCTACACATTTAAAACAAAAATTATGTAAGTTCTCAAGCAAATTAAAAACTTTGCTTACCTGCAAGTTGCTACAGGTTTTGGAAGGACTACTCCTGCAGTGTAAACAGCCTGAAAAATCCCTTCCAAGTTTACTCTCCTGGTTATTTCACGGATCAGGACTGGTGCTACTCGCTTTGATCGCAGTTTTTTATGGACACACAGAAAGTTAATTTCTACCATTTTCTTCTCACTGTGAATGAAAATGAATAAGCGACTGCTTGCATATTTTTGAATATAAATATTCTTATATATTATCCACCTAATATGACCTACCCCACTAACTGGCTCTTCCCAATTTTACACAAATTATATTCCCTACAGAAGGAGCAGGCAAATTTTTGAACCCAGAAGAGTCATTTTTAAGAAAGAACTATATCAATATCCTCCTCCTCCTGTTACAGAAGGGTGCAGAGGAATGATATCAGAGGAGAACAGAACCTTAAGTTTTGTCCCCAGGCTTTTTTTGCAAATTTGGTAAGGGGGGGGGGGGGGGAAATTGCTGTTTGTTTTGAAAAAAACCCTGAATTAAATGAATTAGAGATTTAATATCCTCTATGTTTTAAAGAGAATGGAGAGTATTGTGGCTGTTATCTGTGGGTTTGCTGCTAATTTCAGAAGCACCATCTTGGAGAATTCCTGGAGTCACAAGAAAGGGGTTGGAGTCCACATGGGAGCTGCAGCTATGGCAGGGGTGTCAAACTGGCAGCCCACGGTCTGGATGCATCACGTGCAGGCCACGCCCACCCCAGCTCCGTGAAGGGAAAAATGTAACGGCAATGTGACACTACGAGTTTGATACCCATGAGCTATGGTATCCTTGCTCTATAGCTTTCTCTAAGTAGTTACTAATGGGACTTTGTGAAAAGAAAAGGGCTAGGTTGTGGCTCTGCACCAGTGTTTCTCAACCGTGGCAACTTTTAGATGGGTGGAATTCAACTTCCAGAAGTCCTCCAGTCAGCTATGCTGGCTCGGGAATTCTGGGAGCTGAAGTCCACCTATCTTAAAGTTGCCAAGGTTGAGAAACACTGCTCTCTACACAAATAATTCAAGCATCATATGTGGAAAAAATGAACAATTTCCATAATAACAGCTTCTATATACCTTTTCATGAGGTACACTGGAAATGAAGTCAACTTGTTTTCTAGCATCAACTGTTTTACTACATGGAATTTTTGTACCTTTTAAAATTTTTTTTAAATAAAACAAAGATTATTCCAGTGGATGGTTATCAATATTCCTTATTCTGGAAGTAACGTGCTCTTTGAGGAATATGTACCTGTCAGTAAACGAAGCCAAAAAAAAGTTGCCGTGACAAGTGATTTTCTGCTTCAAATGATTTTCTGGTAGAAACCAAAAGTAACTGCTAATTTAGATTTTTTTTTTGGTTCGTTAACTACTAATTTCACTAATTCAGTTGCTTGGGCCTTGGGTTAATATCTTACATAAATTATAAGCACAGGTTGAATTGCTGACTCTGGCAAATGCAATATTTATCTGGGATTTCTGCATAGCCATGTTTACCTCTTCTTGCTACCTTACATATCATTTACTGCTCTGAACATTTTTATTCTCCAAATTAATGGTCAGCAGCCAAATTTTAGCTATACTTTAAAAACTACTAAGGGTAAGAACATGTTTTGGATTTTATTGTTGATTGTTGGGGCACAATGGAAGACAAAGGGGAAGAAAGTGAAAGAACATGTGCTTTCGGTGTGCACATGTGTAAACATATGCAGGGAAGTATCAGAGAAAACCCAAGGCTGAAATTGATTAGCATTCCCCAATGTGCTCCAGTATATAACTGGATGAGAGCAGTGCCTTGATGAGTATGTTGATTATAATTCAAACTGTGCATTAATGACATCTATCTCCAATATTTCTTAGAGGGAAAAATGCTGAAATGGTATTATTAATTGTGAACAGTCTCAATAAACATTATTAGTGGGATAAAGAACGCATAAGGATATGTGTGTGATTGCACCCCAATGCTCAAGGTACTGCTAGATAAATGACTGGTGATCTCCAAGATTAAAAGATAATAATGAAGAGAAAGAAAAGGAAGAGTTTTTTTAAGTGGAAATAAACTCTAGAGATGTTGCATGATAGTGCCTATCACAGAAAAAGTTGCTAACTGCTGGAGTAAATGTACAAATATTTTAGCTTGAGATATTTAAGACTTTTTCCAATATTTCACCAGTTTTCCCTTAAAGTTTCTTCCAGTAGGCACTGCCAAATCTAACCTCTCTGCTAATAAAAATCACATGCAAATGATTTTAAGAAAATCTAAGAGACCCTAGCTAACCTCCAATTCAGTTAGGGCTTACCTATCATAAATCCGAATGTGTGCAGGAATGGCACTGATGAACCCTACCAGTTTCCTATTGGACGATACCCTGACCCCGCAGTGCCACTGTGGAAGCCAGCCTGGCGGTCTAAGGGCCCTAAAACAATGGGGGGGGAAGCAAGAAAGTAATGATTATGTCTCACCTTTTATAGAATACTGTAAACTTTCTTTGCATCAAATATATATACAAATCAGTATAAACCCTCCTTGCTGTCTGAGAGAAAAGGGAAAGGCTGAGAAAAGAACAGGAAAATAATAACATTCAGAAATTACTTGTCCACAGATTACCCTCTTGATGTATATGGATCATGAGCCGAATATGGAAAAGCAAGGAGATCAGCCTGGCAACCAAATGTAGGTTAGTTCGTTCTATTGTGTTCCCCGTAGCTACCTATGGTTGTGAAAGCAGGACCTTAAAAAAGCAAGACAGGAAGAAAATCAACTTGTTTGAGCTGTGGTGCTGGAGAAGGCTCCTGCGTATTCCTTGGACAGCAAAGGTGACTAACAAGCAAGTACTGGAGCACATAACATCAGACATGTCACTAGAAGGCAAAATCATGAAACTGCGCCTTACTTACTTTGGCCATGTCATGCGGGTAAATTCACTGGAGAAAGCAATTATATTTGGAAGAGTTAGCGGTAAAAGGAAACCAGGCTATCAAAGAACATGGTGGCTGGACACTATCAAAGCTGACACCAGCCAGAGCATAGGAAAACTCAAAGAAACAGTGCAATATCGGGAGATGTGGAGAGACCTGGCCCATAGAATCGGCAAGAGTCAGACTCGACTGAATGGATAACATCATCATCATGTATATGGAAACTGTGACTCACCACAAAAGAAATTCTGCTGAATAGTCAAATCTAAACATGTTATCATCATCTTCAACATAATTTTCATTTAGCAGCATGTACAACTCTTTTAACTGAAAAAAAAATCATCAGAGGGAAACCATTAATTTCTTGAATCCAGCAGCTCACTTTGAGGTGAGCTTGAGCACTTGAGTTATCTTAAGAGAAACAGACTACCTAGCCAAATCAAACTTATCAAACCTGGGGTGGAGTGGGACAGGAATTCTGACCAGAAGATAGGCAATGGAGAGGCCTGCTTACATATAAAGACATATATCTAGGTTCACCAGAGACATAATGCACAAAATCTATTCCCTTCCAAGCTTTTGGTTTAAAAGTAGCTGAGGTTTATTTACTTCCCCCAGCTGCCCATGGTAGCAATATGTAGGAGTCCTCAATTTTCTCCCTCTCCAGAACAACCCTGTTAAGTTGGCTGGGCTACTAGAGGGAGTTACTGATCTGAGGTCACCCAATGAGCTTTCAAGGCTGAGGGTAGAATCCAGGTCTTCCTGGTCCTAGCCCAAGACCTTCACCTCTATGCCACACTGGCTCTCAGTCTTTAACACTGGTTGATAGGGTCATATAATTAAAGCTACTTCTTGGCTACTCAGAGAGTGGGCAAAGTCAGTGATGTCAGTCAATGACAAATCCAGAGGATGAAATGTTCTCACTTCTGTTCTGTATCCCACCTGTTTTGCTCTCACTTCTGTTCTGTTCTGGAACTCAACATTTCTCCCCTGGGATCTAAGAATTCAGTATATTTTTTTGGGGGGGAGGTGTTTTCTTTCCTATTTTCTTTCCCAGAAAAAAACAAATGGAACCCTAACAGAGTGGTCCAAAGTCAGACAAAGACAAAGACAAAGTCAGACAGAGAAGTATATGGTCAGGAGGGGACCTGCACCTGAATCTCCCCAGTTCATGTCCATTGATGATTACACTACACTGGCAGAATGTATAACACACATACATACACACATGCCCCAATTTGTATTTGAAAGACTAAAAGTAACTCTACTTACAACTTCAGCACTGCTCAGATCCAATGTGTCCCAAGTAAAACCCTGCGGTAAAGAATATGGCTCTAAACGAATGTTATCCTTATCTGGTTCAATAGCACCATGAGATATTATAACTTCACCTAATAGAAAAAGAAGGTAAGCTTGATATGTTTTTAAATAATTTCTTATGTTTTCAAGGAGGGTGAGAGAAGGTTTACTAAACAAACAAAGTGAAGCTGTTAAAAGTCTATGGCTAAATTCATGTTATGTAAACTAGATAAATAATGTCACTGTATTTTCCTATAGATTTAATTGTATTACAATTGTATTAGAATTATTGTGTCATTAATTCTATACAGAATTTCAGTACATGTTACTGGACTGCTTACCACCTTGAGCCTCTTTTCTTTGACTGTAATAAACAACATCTCAAGATGAGTCACTTTAGAATGAATTCAGACTCAAATAGCGGAATTATCATTTCCAATTAAAGGAGGAACATAAAATTTTAGTAACATAAATTTCTCTTCTTTCATACCTCATGTTTGACTGTCTACCAAAGAGGCCTATGAAATATATGCCATGTTTCAAAAAAACCAAATTTAATTGATATTATACTTTTGCAATATGCAACTAGGAACTACCGTATTTTTTGGAGTATAAGACGCACTGGACTATAAGACGCACCTACCTTTTTTGGTGAGGAAAACAAGAAAAAGAAATCTGCCTCTGCCTCTGCCTCTGCCTCTGCCTCCCAGCAATTTTGCCTCGTTGCAGCAAACAGCAAATAGCCTGCTTTACTTTCATTTTCATTTTCAGCATAGCTTGATTAGCACAAGAAAAAAAAAATCTGCTCCCAGCAATTTACCTCCTTGCAGCAAGCAGCAGAGGCCCGCGCAGCAATAGGCAATGGCAATCCTTGCAGCCTGAAACAGCTGAGAGTCGGGAGACCGATCCAACGGACAATCAACTTGTGCTAATTAGGCTGTGCTGAAGCTGAAATGGGCTGTTTCTTCTTGCTGCTTGCTGCAAGGAGGGAAATTGTTGGGAGGCAGAGGCCAAAGGGTGGGGGCCAGTGGGTGGGTGGGGCTACATTCGGTGTATAAGACGCACCCAAATTTTCACCCCCTTTAAGGGGGGGAAAAGGTGCGTTTTATACTCTGAAAAATACAGTAATTTTAATGACATACAGTATAATTAAGCAATGCCCATATTCTCAGAGCAGCTATTGTGGCTTCATCATCATCATAATCATTTTAGCTATTGTCTATCCACTGCAGGATGAAGGCCTCTTCCGCATGTTTCCAACCAATACGGTCCTGAGCTTTCTTTTGCCAATTGGGCCCACAATACTTGCTGATGTTGTTAATTCATCTTGTTTTAGGTCTCTTTCGTAGACGCTTTTTATCAAGTGGAATCCATTCTATGATTGCCTTGGTCCACCTGCCATCAGTTCTTTGTGCTATGTGACTGATAGCAGGTGGACCAAGGCAGTCATTGTATTGTAGCTTAAACACCCATTTTTTCTTTCCATTGCCATTTCAAAATTGATCTCATTTTGTCAGAGGACTGAAAAACAATAAAAGCATAGAAATGGAACCTTGCAAAATTATTAATTGTAACATTTTAACAGAAGACTCAAAATGTAATAAAACAAATATAAACTGGCCTTTCTCTTCTTCTTTCTAAAATGATTGCAGACATTTGGGAGGACATTTGACTTTCCAAACTGCATAATCCCATTATCTTTCATACATACTGGAACAATTCAGTACACAGATGTCATCTCCTGACCCACAATGGATGTGTTCCTGCATGTTTCTATTTTATGAGGAGGAGCAGTTGCAAAGCAATGCAGCCTCCTGAACTTTAGATGCAATATGAAAAGCAATTATTTATGTTTGAGAACAGTTTTGCTGTTTGAACTAAAGCTTTTGGAACTAAGACATAAGTGAGGGATTAGCAAAGCAGAACCTGCAAGCACCAACGATACAGCTGTGTTAACCAGATGATATCCACAATAACCCCAAATAAAATTGAAGGTATTTCATTTTCTTAAAAAATAAAATTTAAAATGCTCTCAATATCTCAAGACTACCAGATCTCATAAGGTTTTGCTGCCCCCACCTGAATGTGTTTGGCCATTAAAAAAAACTTATTTTCATGAGGTATCTGCTATACAATAGAGACCACCTGTTATACCCTTACAGACCATCACTGATTCCTGAGCTACAGGTTGGGAACCATTATTTAGTCTTGATCTCAAATATGACTAGTCTTCATGCTGTTCCTGACACTTTTTGCTAGCTTATTTTTCTCATTTGAAAACCATGTCTTTAATTCTTCTGTGTTTTATCAGGGGCTTTTCTCCAAAGAATTTTTATTCAAAGCCAAGATATAAATTGACAAAGGACTGTAAGTATTATACACTGAAATGAATTAAAATGCTTACAAGATTTAGCATGAAAGTCTTCAGCTCTTTACTGCTGGAAATCTGACATTATACAGTAGTTTTTCAAATCCCAATTTTGCACTTAAAGTGGCAAAGCCTGTTTTTAACTTAGTCTTAAAGCTGTTTTGAGTACTGAATGGTTTCATCTGTGCCTCTGGGGTGAATGTTTTGTGATCTGTAAACTGTACATTTTAAAAAATACAACCTACCCCCCCACCCCCCACCCCCAATAAACAAGGAATCCGTACTTTTTAAATCTAGTCACCAGCAAGACACTTACTAAGCTTGGGTACAGGCTGTGTGTCCCAAAACTGGTATTTATGTTTGGTTGCTTCATCAATATTCTTTGCTGGGCCCTGACAGGCTGAGAGCAACTCCATAGCTCTTTGAATATCTTGTAGCTTCTGCACTGAAATGGCTGGATTCTGCAGGCATAAAAACACAGGTAAAAGGAGAATGCCGTTTCTGTTAATACTGTCACAAGTCTACTGAGTTTACCGCAAGCTGTTATGCTTTTTGGATATACAGTTGTGATCAAAATTATTCAACCCCCAATGCTGTAAAAGGGTTTAGGGACTATAGTGTACATTTGTAATTGTATTCAGAATGAAATCCTACAAGGACGTTTTACAGAACCAAATGCAACTAAAATGACATCAATTGTTTTTGTAATACAGTAGTAAATGTTTCTTTTGTGGTTTCTTCATTGACACAATTATTCAACCCCTTAAAGACTACCACTCTGAAGAACAGAGGTTCATTCAGGTGTTTTCGATCAGGTATTGAAAACACCTGTGGATGTCACCAGCAGCAATCAAGCATAATAAGCATCAATTAGGCAGCTTTAAAATGACTGTGATACTCAGCTCCTTCTAGACATTTACTGGTGTGGTTACAAACATGGTGAAGGCAAGAGAATGGTCCAGGAAGACAAGAGAAGAGGTGATTTCTCTTCACAGGAAGGGCAATGGCTATAAGAAGATTGCAAAGATGTTAAACATACCAAGAGACACCATAGGAAGCATCATTCGCAAATTCAAAGCAAAGGGCACTGTTGAAACGCTACCTGGTTGTGGCAGAAAGAAGATGCTGCCCTCGACTGCTGTGCGCTACCTGAAGCGTAGAGTGGAGAAAAGTCCCCGTGTGACTGCTGAGGAACTGAGAAAAGATTTGTCAGCTCAGACAATAAGGCGCACACTGCGTAATGAAGGTCTCCATGCCAGAACTCCCAGACGCACCCCCTTGCTGTCTCCAAAGAATAAGAAGAGTCGACTGCAGTATGCCAAAAGTCATGTGGACAAACCACAAAAGTTGTGGGATAGTGTTCTGTGGACTGATAAAACAAAATTAGAACTGTTTGGGCCCATGGATCAACGCTATGTTTGGAGGAGGAAGAACAAGGCCTATGAAGAAAAGAACACCTTGCCTACTGTGAAGCATGGCGGAGGGTCAATCATGCTTTGGAGCTGTTTTGCTTCTGCAGGTACAGGGAAGCTTCAGCGTGTGCAAGGTACCATGAATTCTCTTCAGTACCAGGAGATATTGGATGAAAATGTGATGCAGTCCGTCACAAACCTGAGGCTTGGGAGACGTTGGACCTTTCAACAGGACAATGATCCCAAGCATACCTCCAAGTCCACTAGAGCATGGTTGCAGAGGAAAGGCTGGAACATTTTGGAGTCGCCATCGCAGTCACCAGACTTAAATCCGATTGAGAACCTCTGGTGGGACTTAAAGAAAGCAGTTGCAGTGCGCAAGCCTAAGAATGTGACTGAACTGGAGGCTTTTGCCCATGAAGAATGGGCGAAGATACCCGTAGATCGCTGCAAGACACTTGTGTCAAGCTATGCTTCACATTTAAAAGCTGTTATAACTGTAAAAGGATGTTGTACTAAGTACTAAGATTGAATGTCACTTGGGGGTTGAATAAAACTGATAATGATGTGAGCACAGAAACGACATTTGTGGTTATTTCATTATAAATGTTATGTTATATTTGTCTGACCTACAAGTGCCTCTTTGATGTAAATGTAACCAAGATGACTGAATGATCAAAATCAATGTCAAACTGGCCAAAACACTCAATTTCAGTGGGGGTTGAATAATTTTGATCACAACTGTATTACACCTTGTTATCAAAGCTATCCTACAAAAATCTGTTTCTGCTTCCAGCAACCTTATCTCAAGTAAAACAATCTCTGGATGAAAAACTAAGTTGTATTTAAAACAAATATTAATTCCAAGATATACAGGTGAAACTCGAAAAATTAGAATATCATGCAAAAGTTCATTTATTTCAGTAATGCAACTTAAAAGGTGAAACTAATATATGAGATAGACTCATTGCATGCAAAGTGAGATAGTTCAAGCCTTGATTTGTCATAATTTTGATGATTATGGCTTACAGCTCATGAAAACCCCAAATTCACAATCTCAGAAAATTAGAATATTGTGAAAAGGTTCAATGTTCTAGGCTCAAAGTATCCCACTCTAATCAGCTAATTAAGCCATAACACCTGCGAAGGGTTCCTGAGCCTTTAAATGGTCTCTCCGTCTGGTTCAGTAGGAATCACAATCATGGGAAAGACTGCTGACCTGACAGTTGTGCAGAAAACCATCATTGACACCCTCCATAAGGAGGGAAAGCCTCAAAAGGTAATTGCAAAAGAAGTTGGATGTTCCCAAAGTGCTGTATCAAAGCACATTAATAGAAAGTTGTGTGGAAGGGAAAAGTGTGGAAGAAAAAGGTGCACAAGCAGCAGGGATGACCGCAGCCTGGAGAGGATTGTCAGGAAAAGGCCATTCAAAAGTGTTGGGGACTTTCACAAGGAGTGGACTGAGGCTGGAGTCAGTGCATCAAGAGCCACCACACCCAGACGGATCCTGGACATGGGCTTCAAATGTCATATTCCTCTTGTCAAGCCGCTCCTGAACAACAAACAACGTCAGAAGCGCCTTACCTGGGCTAAAGACAAAAAGAACTGGTCTGTTGCTCAGTGGTCCAAAGTCCTCTTTTCTGATGAGAGCAACTTTTGCATCTTATTTGGAAACCAAGGACCCAGAGTCTGGAGGAAGAATGGAGAGGCACACACTGCAATATGCTTGAAGTCCAGTGTGAAGTTTCCACTGTCTGTGTTGATTTGGGGAGCCATGTCATCTGATGGTGTTGGTCCACTGTGCTTCATTAAGTCCAGGGTCAACGCAGCCGTCTACCAGGAGATTTTGGAGCACTTCATGCTTTTAAAGCATAGACGAGCTTTATGGGGATGCTGACTTCATTTTCCAGCAGGACTTGGCACCTGCCCACACTGCCAAAAGTACCAAAACCTGGTTCAATGACCATGGGATTACTGTGCTTGATTGGCCAGCAAACTCGCCTGACCTGAACCCCATAGAGAATCTATGGGGCATTGCCAAGAGAAAGATGAGAGACATGAGACTGAACAACGCAGAAGAGCTGAAGGCCGCTATTGAAGCATCCTGGTCTTCCATAACACCTCAGCAGTGCCACAGGCTGATAGCATCCATGCCACACCGCATTGAGGCAGTAATTGATGCAAAAGGGGCCCAAACCAAGTACTGAGTACATATGCATGCTTATACTTTTCAGAGGTCTGATATTGTTCTATGTACAATCCTTGTTTTATTGATTTCATGTAATATTCTAATTTTCTGAGATTGTGCATTTGCAGTTTTCATGAGCTGTAAGCCATAATCATCAAAATTATGATAAATCAAGGCTTGAACTATCTCGCTTTGCACGTAATGAGTTTATCTCATATATTAGTTTCACCTTTTAAGTTGCATTACTGAAATAAATGAACTTTTGCACGATATTCTAATTTTTTGAGTTTCACCTGTATCAATAATGTTTGTATTTAATATATAGAGTGATCATTATGGGTCCATTGATGTTCCAATATGGAGATGAGGAATATATAACTATATGTATAACTATATATATAATAACTATATGACCTCTTATGTCTTTTCAGCATCCTGATTTTTTCAACTCTTTTCTCTTTGATGCTCCAATCAGACAAGAATCTGAGGTCATACATCACCCAATGATATTGAATCCCAGAAGAATCAGGACCAACAAAAATATTTTTTTACACCACCTGTAATTAAAAGAAGTCACTATCGTGAGATGTAGTGCTGACTACCAGCTTGGTTGGACCAATTTATGGCAGTCATGGGGATCAATGGCTATGTCAAAGCTGACTCACTTTCTTCATTGCCTGCATCAACTTCCAGCTTGCAGTTTGCCAAACAGAAACAGAAGGGGGGTTTTGGTAAATTCCTAGGGTGGGGGGAGGCTAAGGAATGCATAGAGTCTTCTGCCACCGGAGAGGAGATAACCACCAAGGCCAAGTTCTCAGAGCTACCAGCCGGTGCAGAATGTTTCCCCAAAACAAAAGTACTGAGTGTAATTGGTGGACAATGAATTGTGGGCAGTCCAGGGATGAAAAAGAAGTTTTACCTATATGGGTTTTTGCAGGAAAACCTCAGAACTGACTTTGCTTCTGCTGTGCCTAAATGGATCTTTCAATAAAGTTTTACTCTTGGTAGTTGCTATGTGTCAGGAGTTTCCTTTTTTGGATGTGCCAAATGGGACAGGGAAATCGCTAACCACCCTGTTTCCTCCCCTCCTGCAGCCGGTGGTGCCAGCACTTGCTGGGATGAATGGTTCCCCAGCACAAGAAGCAGTGGCAGTGGGCTCTGCCATCCCTCCCCCGGCATGGAAGTGAGTGGCCCATGTGGTCCCAGCAGCAACTGGGGTCCCTCCTCCTCCTCCACTGGTGGCAACAGCAGCCCTACCGCCTGGGTACATTGTGGTAAGAGACGAATGGCCACTGCCCCTTCTGACAGTCCGTTTCCATGGGGATCCGGACAAGCTGGCCCACTTCTTGGCCCAGACGTGGCACCACATGGAGAGCTATTGGGAGATGTATCCAGATGATGCAGCCCAGGTTCATTCAGTGGCCTCCAACCTGGAAGGCGGTGCTGCCGGATTGCTAGTGTCCCTGCATGATAGCAGGGCGCCAGAGCTGGGCAATCTGGACGCATTCATGCAGATCCTATGTGGCTGGTTCGAAGACCCCGTGGTGGCCCAACGTGCAGAATCCCATATCCACACCCTTAAGTAGGGAAAGCAGCTGGTGAGTACATCCAAGACTTCCACAGTCTAGCTAGCCACTTGAGGGACTGGCTTGAGTTTATGCTGGTTTCCTACTTCTGAGAAGAACTGAACCGAGAGCTATACCAAAACTGCATACCCCGAGGGGTGCCACATAACCTACAAGCATGGTTCCAAGTGGCCAGTGAGGTAGAGAGCGACCTGATGGAGTAACGAGAGTATGCTGCAGAGAGTGCCGAGAGAGTACCGAGAGCACACCACAGAGAGGCCCCAGCCATAGACAAGCAGCGAAGCCAGGGAGAGTAGGGAGTGAGCCGGGGAGTCCCCACAACATGAAAATTAGCAGCAAGTGGCAAGACTAACCAACAGCCGCAGCGAAGCTAGGGAGCAGGGAGCGAGTCAGGCTAGCTACCACGAAAGGAGGTCAATCTCCCGAAGACCAACAAGGCGAGCTAGCGGAGGGCAAAACTCCCACTGGCTGCACATGTACACGAGCACGCAGGACGAACTGGGAGGAAGGGAAATTGACCATCCGGCTGGCCAGTGAAATTCAGCAAGCAAGAGGTGCTCCCTTGCAAAGTTAAACCTGCAAGAAACGCCGTGCAAACCTGCCACGCCAGGCAAACACTCTACTGCCAAACCTCCACCCAAAAAGGAGATCGCTACTGATGAGCCATACGACTCCTGCATGTGCTTCATCTGTACAGAAGCCTTCGAGGAGGATGAGAGTACCATGAAATGCTCCTTATGTGATACGTATGCTCACCACAAGTGCTTGGGGTTAACAAAAGGCATAGCCCAGTTCCTGCAATCAGCTTCACTTAAAACCTCCCAGTTTGCGTTTCCACTATTCTGCCCATCATGTAAGCCCAGACTGGACAAATTTATTGTTCTACCCAAACAGGTGGACACCATAGAAGTGCGATTAGCATCCCTTGAAGAAAAAGAAAAAATGCAGAAAAGCAAAGCACTAATATCCCGAAATTCTATCCCAACCCAACTACCCCAGTCACAGGTAACTACTAATCCTGCAAGTAACATTTCCATCCTTGTCAAAGATGTGATTGAATGCGAACAGAAGCGTCCGAACGCAATCTTTTTTTTTTTTGCAAAAAGTTTTTTTTTATTTTTATTTTTTCCAACACACAAATTACATCTTTTTGGAACAGAGCCCTGATCCGGTCATCAATTTATACAGTTTCCCCCCCCCCCATCTTTAACAAAATTCTGTATATTCTATTTTGCCATAACACTTATTTCTTAATTTTAACTCACCTATCTCAACTAATACCATCTTTTAAAAAAAGTAAATCAAATTTACTTAATCAAAACAATTACCCTTCTATTAACCCCCCTTAAATCTTAATTCAATTAATACTTCATAGTACATTTCACAATTCTTACCCTAAATCCTCACTATTAACAATACTTAATCTTAAATCACCTATCTCTCCTATTACCATCTTATAAAAAGTTTACTCTTATTTATTTAATCAAAACAATTACCCTTCTATTAATCCATTTTAAATCTCAATTCAATTAATACCTCATAATACATTTCACAATTCTTAACCTAAATCCTCACTATTAAGAACACAGGTCAAACATGTTTATGTTTCAAAATCTTATTTCCCTTTTTAAAACTTCCCCACATTTTTTACTTCGTATAATGCTCAATAAATCTTTATTTCCCTATTACTTCACCAACTTTAGATCCTATCTAAAATATAATCATTATTATAATAAAATAATAATTTTATTATTTTGATTATAATAAAATACGTTGACGTTGATTATAATAAAATATAATCCCAAAAATATAGCAATTTAACATTGAAACATAGTTCTTAATTCAAATAAGACTACAATACAATTTTCAAATTATTTCCCACAATTCTATCTCTTTAACCATACCATTTGTATAAAAACCAGTTTGAGTAATTCTTATTTGTAATTCATAGTCCTATATTATTTCAATCTTCTTTTCTTTTTTGCTTAGATAGATATATTATCAAAAACATTGAAAATATTAAAATATTAAAGTTATTGATCTGACCTGGCACCGAACTCACTTAGCTCCTTGGTTCTCTGAGGAGCTGAGGGAGATGAAGCGCCGGAAAAGACGCCTAGAGAGTGGTTGGAGGGCCAGCCGATCCGAATCTGACCTGACGTTAGTAAGGTCTCATATTAAGACATACCTAGTGGCAATAAAAGCGGCGAAATCTAGCTATTTTGCTGCTCTTATTGCGTCATCAGATAACCGCCCAGCCGCTCTGTTTAGGGCAACCCACTCCCTCCTCCATCAGGGAGCGCGGGATGACCCCTTGCAGGGCCGAGCTGAGGATTTTGTCCAGTATCTGCATGACAAAATAACTCAGATTCGGGAAGACTTGGCCGCTGACTGGGTTAGTTCAGACGAGATGACTGAGGCAGGCCTTGAGAGTGTTATCTGGGAGGAGTTCGATCCTGTGGCTCCTGAGGATGTGGACAGGCTCTTGGGATGGTTGAATGCAACCACATGTTTATTGGACCCGTGTCCCTCCTGGTTGGTGCTGGCCTCCCGGGAGGTTACAAGAGGCTGGCTCCAGGAGATTATTAACGCTTCTTTGAGTGAGGGTGTCCTGCTGGCCGCCTTGAAAGAGGCGGTTGTAAGGCCCCTCCTCAAGAAGCCCTCCCTGGACCCGGCTATTTTAGCTAACTATCATCCAGTCTCAAACCTTCGCTTCATTGCGAAGGTTGTTGAGAGTGTGGTGGCACGTCAACTCCCCCAGTACCTGGATGAAGCTGTCTATTTAGACCCGCCCCAGTCCGGTTTCAGGCCTGGGTACAGCACGGAGATGGCATTGGTCGCGTTGGTGGATGATCTCTGGAGGGCTCGGGGTAGGGGTTATTCCTCTATCCTGGTCCTGTTAGATCTCTCAGCGGCTTTTGATACCATTGACCATGGTATCATGTTGCACCGGCTGGAGGGATTAGGGGTGGGGGGCACCGTTTTGCAGTGGTTCTCCTCCTATCTGTCTGACCGGTCGCAATTTGTGTTGACAGGGGCAGCGGTCGACCCGGAGGTGCCTTGTCTGTGGGGTGCTGCAAGGGTTGGTCCTCTCGCCCCTCCTGTTCAACATTTATGTGAAGCCGCTGGGTGAGATCATCTGTGGTTTCGGGGTGGAGTTCCATCACTACGCTGATGACACTCAGCTGTACATCTCCACCCCAGACCATCCCAATGATGCCGTGGAAGTAATGTCCCAGTGCCTAGAGGCCGTGCGGGTCTGGATGGGGAGAAACAGGCTTCGACTCAACCCTTCCAAGACCGAGTGGCTGTGGCTGCCGGCGTCCTGGTATAGCCAGCTGGTGCCATTGCTGGTTATTGGGGGCGAATCATTGGCCCCCATGGAAAGGGCTTGCAACTTGGGCGTCCTCCTGGACTCACAGCTGTCTTTAGAAGAGCACACGACGGCCGTGGCCAGGGGGGCTTTCTATCAGGTTCGCCTGATACGCCAGTTGCGTCCCTTTCTAGATCGGGACTCCTTACGCACGGTCACTCAAGCACTCGTCACTTCCCGTCTGGACTGCTGTAACGCTCTCTACATGGGGCTCCCCTTGGGGTGCACCCGGAGGCTCCAACTGGTGCAGAATGCAGCCGCACAGGGGATTATGGGAGTGACGGGGCGCTCCCACGTGACTCCTCTCCTGCGCGAGCTGCATTGGCTCTCGGTGGACTTCCGGGTGCGCTTCAAGGTGTTGGTGATCACCTTTAAAGTGCTCCATGGCTTAGGGCCGGGGTATCTACGGGACCGCCTTCTGCCACCAATTGCCTCCCACTGGCCAGTTCGCTCCCACAGAGAAGGCCTCCTCAGGGTGCCGTCAGCCAGACAATGCCGGCTGGCGACCCCCAGGGGGAGAGCCTTCTCTGTGGTGGCACCCACCCTCTGGAACGATCTACCCCCAGAGATACGGGTAATCCCAGACCTCCGGACTTTTCGTTGGGCCCTAAAAACTCACCTTTTTCAGTTAGCCGGGCTGGCCTAATTTTATCTTGGTTTTAAAATTTGATATTGATTTTAAATTGAAATTTTAAATTAGTGGGCCAAATTCTATTTAATTTATTTTAAAATTATTTTAACTTTTGTGTATAAATGGTTTTTTTTATAAGAAAAGTTTTTATTGGTTAAAAATATACAATATTATAGTTTACAATATGTTGAATTTTCAATATCTTTATAAAAAAGATATTTAAATTATTATTTTCTCTTTTTTAAATTCTCACACAACAGACGTTATTATGTTAAATCAAAACAATCAACCGGAATATATAAAAGTTATATAAGCAAAGAAAGCCAATAGCCAAAATATTATACAAAGTACAGTGAAAAGAAAAAGTAAAAAGAGATATAAAAGATAATAGATAATTAGATAATTAGATAATAGATTCCCCTCCTTTCTTCATTTCCTAGTTCTAGCTCTTAAAACCATGGCCTGGCCTCCCCCCTCCTCCCGGGCTGCCACAGCCCCGCCCGCCCCCGCTCCTTGTTCATCTAATACTTCCCCCTCTTCAGCTCCTGTATCTTCTCCCTCTAGGAAGGACTTATGCTGCTCAAAAAAGGCCTTAGCCTCCGCTACGTTATTAATTTTCTTCCTACTGTCCTTCCAGAAAATCATCAAACCCTCCGGAATCAACCACCTAAAGCCTACTCCCTTAAGGTACAGCTTGTTTGATAAAAAATAATATTTTCTCCTTAATTCTCGTACCTGTCTGGGAATCTGCTTTAGGATGGTGACCTCCTTGCCCCTGTACACCAGCGCCCCCAGTCTTTGTTTTCTCAATATCTCATCTCTCAGTTCCCTTCTTACAAATTTAATATGGACCTCTCTTGGGACACTATGTAAAATTGCAAATTGTGAGTTTACTCTGTACACCAGATCCACATCCCTTCCAATAGACTCCAAATCTCTTTCAAGAAATTCACCCAACATTTTGACCATCACTTCTCTCAAATTTTCCTGGTCAAGTTGTTCCACGTTTTGAAACCTGAGAAAATAAGACATCTTATCTAATTGTAAAGTTAGCATTGCATTTCCTCTCCCTTCTTCCACCCGCTGGAGTGCCCGTACCTCCCCCTCCAGGCCCCCCATCTTCTTCTTGTTTTGCTCTGCCAGCTGTTGAACATCATTTAAATCTTTTTTCGTAAGTGTCATTTCAGATTTAATTTCAGATAATCCTTTTTGCAAATCATCCAACTTGTCCAACTTCTGATCCAATTTCGCCAGTCTTTCCAAAATTTTTTCCATGTCAGCTGGTGTTGTTTGTGGCCCTTGGCCATCTTACAATGCTAGAAGATGAGAAATCCCAAAAAACAAGCCTCCAGTAAAGGAAGAGAAAGAGGAATTGACAGTCGGTGTAATTTTTCCAGTATCCACCAGTGGGCGCTCACAGGAGCAACGAGTCCGGAGTGCAGAGTAGGTCAAACAGGAAGCTCGAGGTGGGTAATATCTTCAGTCGTAAATAAAGAAGCAGGAAGTCGGGCCGCCGCCATAGCTCTCCACCGGGAAGAGAGGCCACCAGACCTCTTTAACAAATTCTGATTCAGCCATCCTCAAGAGAAAATCAGCAAAGGAAGGGGTATTTTTCCATTTCTTTCCCCCTACTTCTCAGCCAAGGCACCTTTCCAGCTACAAGGCGGGGGGGAACTCCGACCCCCCCCCTCTCACCTCCAGGATGCCTTGTCAGCTCTCTGCTCCTTGCAGTTAAAACTCCATCATGCCACCTCAATTCTCCGGTCGATCAGCTCCCAGTCCGCTGTGTCTTGCAGGTAAGCGCCAGTCCCCTTAGGCGCTGTGGCGCCTCAGCGGTCCCAGAAAAGGCCGCCGATCGCCTCCCTCCCCCGCTGGAGCCTCGGGCGCGCCAGCATCGGCCTCCCGGCCCCTGGATGTGAGGCAGGGGACCCCTGGCGAGCCGCCCTCAAACGGCAAACGCCCCAATATTAGGGCGTTTGGCCCATAGGGCCTCCAGATGGGGGGATCAGACACTGGGGCCAGAGCTAGCCCAATCAGTGTCCGTCGCCTCTGGGACCGGAACCGGAAGTCTGTGTATAAATGTTTTTATTCTGGCTGTTCACTGCCCTGAGTCCGAAAGGAGAAGGGTGGTATAAAAGTTCAAATAAATAAATAAATAAATAGATAAATAAATAAATAAATAAATAGAATATATTCAAATTATTGCAATTCTTATAGGTATTTAAACAATATCCCAGTTTTTATAGTCATCAATTATTCTCAAGTAATACCATGTAACATCTTAATAAAAATTGATTCATTATGTCCATTGATATATTTTCTTTTAACATAGTCTATTTCTCATATATTATAGCTTCCATCCATATTTCAATTTTAAGTATCTGTAACATATTCTTCTCATATTTCTGTTAACCATCATTAATCTCAATATAGTTATTTTGTAGATCAAAGTCTTGAACTTTTCTATTTTACCCCATATTCCCCAATTCTTTCACCGTTAATCCCAGTGTAATCATCTCTATAACTATTGTTATTCACAATATAGTCTCTAAAAACCTCCTTTTTATTATTACTATCCACCTGTGCATTACTTATTCATATTTAATCACGTTGTCTTTGTCTTCTTTATTTCCAGCCGTTATGTCTTGTTTCTTCATTTTCTTGTCTGCTTGCGTATACTTCATTTCAGTTTCAATGTCCTCTAATTTTGTCCTCCATGTGGCATTTTAATTATTTTTCTTATTTCCATTCCAAGTCAAATACATCAATTTGTTCCTTCGCTAATTCCTGCGCCATTTTATTCTTTTTAAGTTGATGTTATCCCAATTGTAAGAGTTCCGTTGTGGTTCCTCTTTTCTTTTTTCCCCCATATTCAAGCCGCCTGCAGACAAATAAATCATCCTCCACAAATTCTCACGGTTGTTATCTGTAAAGTTCACGATTACCCAAGACAAAAACCAAGTTGCAATGTTCCTTTTTACTCCAGAAGGTGTCTCTCTGCAATCCACAATTTCCAATTGTTTAACAAGTATCCATCTTGTTTCAGTTACATAACAATCTTACTTGGCTTCACTCTTTCTTTTTAGTTTTAAAAGTATCAAATCTTTTTATTAAAGTCCAGTCCAAATTTAAACTCTTCCAATCCTTTGACCTTGTCTCAATGTTTAAAGTTTCCAATTAGTTTTATTCAAAAATCAATTTTCTATCGGGTTTTTTGTCTCTTTAATGTTACATTTCAAAATCTTCTTTGTCCCCGTGCTCCTTAGCCGCTATTTTATTGCTAAGGGTCTTGTAGTTAAAAGATGTTTCCCTTGATGTTATTACAAGCCTGGGTTGGCTGTCACTCACCCGGCTTCGAAAAACCCCATTCCGTTCCACTTTCCTCCTGCTCAATACTTGATCCGGTTGTCCCAGCTTCGTGGCAGTCGCCATGGCTGCCACCCCCCACCGCCGAGTCACAGAGAGTTCCCTCCGACCTCCGAGGAACTTGCCTGTTCCTCTTGGTCTTCCAAGGTGCCTCTGTTTCTTCCCCGTCCCTGCAGGACAGTTCTGGTCCGAAGACCCATCGGCGGCAGTTTGTCAGCCGGGGTTTTCGCAGGGCTTGTCGGAGCCCGCTAATTCCCCGACTGTCTCGCCACGACGCCAAACCAGAAGTCCGTCCCAATGCAATCTTATTTGGACTGGATGAGACCAATGAATCCAATGACATCACAAAGATTCATGACATCATCAACAACTTCCAGGCATCAATTATCACTCCCGATGAAATCGTCGATGTTTCCCACGACAGCCCTGAGTTCAAGAACAGTGATGGCTCGGCTGCCCCACGCTTCTGCAGAGTCGTTTGCAAGAGTGAAATTAGCAAATGCAAATTCATCTCCACAATAAACTCACTCGCTAAAAGCTGCACAAATCATAAGAAACTTTGTTCACAGCCCAACCTGTCCATACTACAACATGCTGGCACCCATGAGCTTCGCTCGGAGCTCAAGAGATGCCAGGATCATGAAGAGTCTGACCTGTACATAGACTACAGCACTGACTGTATTAAATGCAGGACCAGTGGCCTGCATCTCAACAACCGCCCCCCCCTCAACAACTTAAATTAGGCATGCATGCCTCCAATTTTTTCCAGGTCCTACAGGCCTAAAATGCAAATTACTTAATGCAAGAAGCCTCATAAACAAGATGCCCGAATTCCTCCTGCTCTTAAATGTGGCCCTATTTGACCTTATTTTTGTCTGTGAGACGTAGTTGAATGTATCCTTTCCAGACTCCCTTATTACAGTAAGTGACTATCACGTTTTCCGGTCTGACCGTGAAAACCATAGAGGGGGTGGGGTTGCTATCTTCTATAAAAAGTCCCTTGGTGTGAAAAAGATTTATGTTACACAGGAGCTTGCTCTTCCTGAGACCACTGTCTGCGAACTGTCTTTAAATACCAGTTTGTTTCTTGCTATGTTATACAGCCCCTGATTATGACCTTGGTAACATGAACAAGTTAATTGCACTATTAACGTGGGCAGCTTCCTGCCCGCATCCCTTTATCTTTCTTTTTTTTTTATTATA
>WNWU01012738.1:218370-253993 GCA_012654045.1 Ptyas mucosa
TTTTTTTTTTATTATAAAAGTTTTTATTGGTTAAAAATAAACAATATTATCGCTTACAATATGTGGAATTTTCATTATCCTTTTACAAAGATAATATATATTTTCTTTTTTTCACATACAGCAGATCTTCCCTTGTTAAAATTTCAAATTTAACAACCGGATTTATACAAAAATATCAGTTCGGTATCCAGAGTAATATTAAAGTTTACAAAAATAAGAGATGTCATAAAAGGCACAAGATAATAGATTCCTCCCACTTCGTCATTTCTTAATTCTAGATCTCAAGGTTCTGGCCTTAGCACCCCCCTCCTCCCGGACCGCCACGGCCTCGCCCGCCCCCGTTCCTTGATCATCTGTTACCTCCCCTTCCTCGGTTCCTGTATCTTCCCCCTCTAGGAGGGTCTTATGTTGCTCCAAGTAGGCCTTAGCCTCCGCCACACTATTAATTTTCTTCCTACTGCCCTCCCAGAAAATCATCAAACCTTCCGGCATCAACCACCTGAAGCCAATTCCCTTAAGGTACAGTTTATTTGATAAAAAATAATAATTTCTTCTTAATTCTCGTACCTGTCTAGGGATCTGCTTCAGAATGGTGACCTCCTTGCCCCTGTATATCAGCACCCCCGATCTTTGATTTCTCAGTATTTCATCTCTCGTTTCCCTTCTCACGAATTTAATGTGGACCTCTCTTGGGACACTGTGTAAAATTGCATATTGTGAGTTTACTCTATAAACTAGATCCATATCCCATCTCATAAAGTCCAAACCTCTTTCAGTAAATTCGCCCAACAATTTAACCATCACTTCTCGCAGATCTTCCTGGTCCACCTCTTCCACATTTTGAAACCTGAGAAAATAAGACATTCTATCCAGCTGCGAAGTTAAGATTACATTTCCTCTCATTTCTTCCCTCTTCTGGATTGCCCGCACCTCCCCCTCCAAACCTCCCACCTTTTTCTTATTCTCCTCTGCCACCTGTTGAACAGCAATTAAATCTTTTTTCATAACTACAATTTCAGATTTTATTTCCAGTTGCCCTTTTTGCAGGTCATCAAGTTTATCAAGTTTCATAAGTTTCTCATCCAATTTTGCCAATTTCTCCAAATTTTTTTCCATGTCACCTGCAGCTGGTCTTTGTCCTTTTGCCATCTTGCAGTGATAAAGAATGAGAGGTCCTCAGGTAGGCACAAGCATCCAGAGAGGGAAAGATTCTCTTAAAAATCAGCACTGTTTCCTCACAATCCACCAGTGGGCGCTCACAGAAGCAACAAGTCCGGCTCATAGAGTAGGTCAAACAGGAAACCAGAGGTGGGTGATGTCATCAATTGTATACAAAGAAGCAGGAAATCAGGCCCCGGCCATAACTCTTCGGCAAAGAGAGAGGCCTCCAGCCTCCCTTCTCAAATTCCGCCTCCACCATTCTCCACAAAAAATCAGCGAGGTAAGAGGTCTCCTTCTTTTTTCCTCCTCTTTCCCCTCAGCCATGGTGCCCTTCCCAGCTACAAGGGTGGGGGGGGGAACTTCGCCCCCCCCTCACTCGCAGGACGCCTCGTCGCTTCGCCAATCAAGGTCTCTCCTTTTCTGCTTATTCTCCGACCTGCATCCCTTCCTCTTCCGATCGCCTCTTTACCTGCTGCCTTAATTTCAATATACTCCGGGTCCTACAGGCGCAATGGCGTGGTCAGCGGCCTTGAGATGGCCGTCGCGCGCTGCCCCCACTCGCCGGAGCCTCGGGCGCGCCAGCATTGGCCGCCCAGCCCCTGGAATTGAGGCAGGGGACCCCTGGCGAGCCGCCCTTAATGGCGGATACCCCGAAGCCAGGGCACCCAGCCCCGAGGGGCCTCCAGGCGGGGGGGTTCAGACGCTGGGGCAAGAGCTCACCCAGGCAGCGTCCGTCGCCATCCGGAACCGGAAGTGCTCTCTCCCCTTTATCTTTCTTGGTGACCTCAATTTGCCTCTTATTAATTGGACCTTAAACGAATGTACAACCGAACCTATACATGCAACCCTGTACAATGCTGTTACGACCCTGGGGCTGGAGCAGTTGGTAACGAACACTAGGCTCAACAATTGCTTAGATCTAATCTTCTGCAATATCTTAAACTCAATTTATGGCCTACAAGTTAAAGACACTTTTTCCTTTTTTTTTTAATTGAAAAAGTTTTTAAAAGGTTTTACAAAAATTTCCCCCCCCCTCCCCAACCTCCCCACCCCCGGCTTCCCCAAGCAAGTACAAAATATAAAGTACAGCAAGCATAATAAAAACACATAAAAAAAACTATCTATAAATTTAACTCCCACACTTCACATAATCATGAAACAATTACATAAAAGAAAAGCAAATCTTCTTCTTTCTTCTTCTTCTTCCCAACGTTACACAACTAAAATCCACTTACAATTGAAGCACTTAATAAAGCAATCTAACAATACAAAGACTAAACCTATTATTAATCATTTTAACCAATTAGCTTCATTATTAATTTAAAACAAACAATTATATAAACCCTTTTTCTGTCCTCCAATTCTGGACCATTAAAGTCCAATTATAATTACAGCTTAAAAATCTTTTCTAACTAGAAACAAAACTTAATAGTCAATATTTAATAATCATTTCCATAGAATCCAATTATAATTAGGACACGTTAAAAGAGAAAAAAAAGAAACCGTTTTCTGATTAAAGACAATACTTAATAATCAAGTCTATTATCAGTTTAGCAATACATTTTCTTCTATCCTCCAATTTTAAAGCATTAAAGTCCAAACACTTTAACAAAATAAAAAAAAACATTTTCTAACTAAAAAGACAACATTTAATAATCAGGCCTGTTTTTAGTTTAGCAATACATCTCAATACATCATCTATTTAAAAACTACATCTATCATTTAGTCCTTCTTCATACGATGTTAAACCAGATTTCAGTCTTCTTGATTAATCCCATCTTCCAACAGTATATATAGTATCTTCAGTTACCGTCTGCCCCCTTGCGTAAAAAAAAATGTTTCTTTATATAAACCCCCCCCCCCGGGTGACTTTTATATTTATAATCCACATGGTATCTGACAAACTCAACCACGATATAATCCCATCTCATTGATATTGTAAAAAGAAAAAAAAAGGGAAAAAATGAATTATTTGATACCACTCCATAGGCTACTATAAAGTCCTTCAACTAGATTATTAAAGTCATCGAACGTGTTCAGGTAGCCACCAGATCTCCTGCAATTACCCTAGACCTTTATCTTCTTGCCATGTAGCTATTACAATCCAACAAAGAGCTCAAGTTCACTTATCATGTTCAATAAGACTTCTACAATAACAATTAAATTCCTCTTTATTACAGTCTTTAATAAAAGGTTCCAATTCACTCAGGCCAAGGCTTGCTCCACAACCAAAAACATCGGCATTGCAGTGATCTGTTTGTTCTTCTCAAAAGATTCCAGTATATCTATGATTTTGCCTTTCACCTCCCATATCACTTAAATAGCTGGCAATAAACTGTTGGATATTTCAAAAGTTCAAAGTCTATAAACACTTAAACAAAACTTTTTATGGACCATCATCTCATCAGTGAGGGATTCATCTCCACTCTTTTTTCCTTTTTTTTTTCCTCTTTTTTTTTTACGGACCTTTTTCTTGACTCTGATTCCTCTGCCTTTTTTTAGTCTAATACACTCTTGCAATTTCTGAAGTTGTTGTCTGCCACATAATTTTCGCAATACTGTATCTTCCACTGGAAACAACTTTTCAACTGCAGTTGAGACTTTATAAAAAAAATGTAAAATTCGATTTGGTATCTCCAGAAACCCAAAAGCTCCCAGAGATTTTTCCATCTCATTCTGCAACGCCTCCATTTTATTTTCCAAAATCCCTACAGGCTGTTCTCTTTCTTCTGCCAGCTCTTCATTCAACACCTCACTATTAGGTATCAATACAGTATCTTCAATTGTTTCATTATTTCGAACTTGAAAAAGGTTATCAATTCTTTCCAATAAGGCAGAGGTAATTGAGTTCAAAGCTTCTTCAACAAGGTCAAACCTTATTTGTGGGATAACTATCCCAGCAATATTTTCAAAGGAACCAGCCATCTTGCCCCCCTTCTTCTTCCCTTTCCAAGAGGACAGAATAGAACAAAAGGAAAAAAAAAAGGTCTTTCACTTTAAACTTTTTGTTACTGCTTCAATTGTCCCAATTATTTCAATCCTTGGTTAATCCACTTTTTAAAACAGAATCCTATACTTCAAACAGGGGCTTTATCAGTATTTTTTTTAACTTTCACTTCTTCACGCCCCGTTAAAGCTAGAACGCCATCTTACTTTCTCTTTCTTCCCATAGGAGTTAAAGAAAAAAAAATAATTCTTTAAAAATAGTATACAAATACTTGCAATTCCAATTCCTCGCATGCTTGTTCGGCCAGTTGATATCAAATGTAGCTGTTTAAAGTTGTTTAATGGGGTGGCCGCGGCATCTAGTTCTGACAGGGAAAAATTTCCCCGTCAGAGGCATCCCAGGTCCGGAGTACTGACAGGCTTAGCGGGGAGCTCTCATCTTCGAGCCCCAGATTATTAGCAAAATCTGGTGCTCTTAGGGAGCTCTACCCCACCCGTCTGCTCTCCTTCCCCCCTTCTTCCTGGGGGGAAAGATTCCAAACCGCAAGACAGCCGATTTTCGCTGTTCTTGCGATTCTACGGAGTCTGGGGCTGGCGCTTCGCAAAGAAGCGTCTGGTGATGCCGGCGGCACAACTGGAAGCAAAGACACTTTTTCCAACAGTGATCACAGTATGATTGATTTTTCTCTCAACTTGTGTCCTTGCAAAGACGGTCATAATGATGGGACTCCTAATTATAATTTTTTAAAAAGCCAACTATGATTTCATAGCTGTTGACCTCGCATCTTTTGATTGGCACCTTTTGTTCACAGGTTGTAATACTGCAGCAGACCATTATAACATTTTTTTGCTTGAAGTCAATAGAGTCATTAACCTATACGTACCAAAAATAACCTTTAAAGCCAAAAAAAATAAATTACCCATAACAAGAAAGCTACAATCCCAAAAAAATCTCTTTGGCGAGAAAACAAAACTGGCTACGTAGCTAACTTTAAAAACCGCTACAAAGCCTTATGCCACCAGATAAAGGCAGAATGTACCAATTACCATTGCAAACAGGAGGAAGAGTTGTTAAACTCTAAATCCACCTGAGCCTTCTATAATTTTGTAAACGTCAAACTTAAAAGACTCGAAAACTATCCCACCCCTAATAGGGCCTAACGGGGAAGACTGTAATGATGAAGCTGTTAAGGCCAACCTTTATAATACGTTCTTCAGATCAGTCTTTGTTGACAGCAATGGTTGCTGCCCCCCATTTCCTAGTTCCATCATAACAAATTGTAATGATTTACTACATATTGATTTTACAGTAGATATAGTTGAAACGGCACTACGTAACCTAAAGCCATCTCTATCCATTGGCCCTGATGGATTATGTGCCTGTTTCTTTTTTTTTTATTGAAAAAGTTTTAAAAGTTTTACATACATTTCCCCCCCTCCCCAACCACCCCCCCGACTTCCCAGAGCAAATACAAAATATAAAATACAGCTTAAATCCCCTAAATTCAACTCCATCTCTCACTTATCATAATCATTAAACAAATAGATGAAAGGAAAGCAAGTCTTCTTTCTTCTTATTCCATCTAATTTAACAGAATTAGTATCCATTTATAGTTGCAGCAGTTAATAAAACAGTTAACTATTACCTAATCAAACCTATCATTACTCAATTTAACTAATACACACTTAGCAGATTATTAGATCTATACAATTTAACAAGATATTTTATAACTTCTTTCATTGAAAACAAAAAAAACCTCATTCAAAAACCCCAAATTTAAAATAAAATATTATATAAACTCTTCTGTCCTCCACTTTTAAACCATCAAGGTCCAATTATAGTTAAAACACTTAAAAAAAATTTTCTAACTAAAAAATAATAATCAAACCTCTTATTAATTTATCAGTACATATTAACAAATCAACTAAAAACATGATTTAATAGCTATATCAAACATTTAAATTCTTCATACTAGATTAAACCAGTTGTTAATCTTCTTATCTTCACATCTTCCAACAGCATGTAGAATGTCTTCATTTGCGTCTACCCACCTAAATAAAAATTGCTTCTTTATATAAACCCCCCCCCGAGTGACTTTGTAATTGTATTTCAAATAATATCCATCAAATCCAGCCAAAAATTAGATTAATAAGTTCATCAGACGTATTAGGGAAACCACCAGATCAGCTGCAATTGCCCTAGGCCCATAGTCCTTTTGCCTTATATTTATTACCTTCAAACAGAAAACTCCAATTTACTATATTCAATAAAACTTCTACAATTACAATTAAGTCCAAATTTATTACAGTCCTTAATAAAATATTCCAAATCACTCAGGTCAAGGCTTATTTCACAACCCAACACACCAGCATTGCAGTGATCTGTGTATTCTTCTCAAAATATTCCAATACAGCTGTTGGTTACCTCCTCATCGTCGCTCATCGCTTAGTTAACTGGCATTAAGCTGTTGGATGTTTTCTTCCAAAAGTTCAAAATCTTTAAACAAACAATACTTTTTAAGGACCATCATCTCATCAAGCAGGGTTATTTTCCTTGTCTCCAGTCTTTCTTCTTCTCCTTTTAACGAACTCTTTTCTTAACTTTGATTCCTCTGCCTTTTTTAACTCCAATATAATCTTGCATTTTTTGGGACTGCATATTATAAAATTTTTGCAAAAGTATAACTTCTTCTGAAAACAGCTCTTTAAGTGCAGGTTGGACTTTGTAACAAAAAATTCATATAACCAAAGTCTCATCAGCTCCCAAAATTTCTTGCTCCTTATTCTGCAAAGCATCCATCTTACTCTCCAAAAATACTGTAGGCTGTTGTTTTTGTTCTTTTCCTTCTCCCAGCTCTTCAATCAATCCCCCACTGCTAGATTGCAACTCAGTATTTCCATGTATTTCATTGTTTCCAGCTTGAGAAGCTTGAAATATAGTATCAATTTTTTCCAATAAAGCAGAGGTAATTGAGCTCCAAGCTTCCTCAAAATCAGACCATATCTGAGGGTTAATTAACCCTCCTTTGCTTTCTTTGCTTTCAAAAAGACCAGCCATCTTGCCCCCCTTCTTCTTTCCCTTCCAAAAGGACAGGGGAAAAAAAAGTATCAAAAAGAAAAAAAGACCCTTTGCAATTTGTAATTTATATTACTGCTTCAATTATTATAATTACTTCCTTTCTTGGTTAATCCACTTTTCAGAAAAGAGTTTTACGTTTCAAACAGGGGCTTGTCAATAATTGTTTTTAACTTTCACTTCTTCACGCCCTGTTGAAACTCAAACGCCATCTTGCTTTCACTTTCTCTGCTTAAAGAAAATCTTTTAAAGAAGGTAAATCTTTGGAGTTAAAAAAAAGAAAATACTTGCTGTTTTATTCTTGCTGCTTATGCTCCGCCAGCTCGATTCAAAAAGTATTTATTTAAAGTTGGTTGCTGGAATGGTCACGACATCTAGCTCTGCAAAGCAGAGACATCCAGGGTCCGGAGTACTGACAGGCTTAGCGGGGAGCTCTCATCTTCGAGCGCCAGATTATGGGTAAAATCTGGCACTCTTAGGGAGCTCTACCCCACCCATCTACTCACTTTCCCCCCTCTTACCAGGAGGAAAGTTTCCAAACCGCAAGACAGCTGATAGTCGCTGTTCTTGCGGTTCTACGGAGCCCTGGGTTGGCGCTTCAAAAAGAAGCGTCCGGCGATGTCGCGATCCCACCGGAAGTCCTATTATGTGCCTGTTTCTTGAAAAAGCTCGCCACTGTCTTAGCCGAACCTCTATGTATAATCTTTAAGAACCAGCTCCTTGTCTGATTGATGGTCATTAGCTATGGTCATACCTATCTTTAAAAAAGGAGTCCCTAGTCTAGTAGAAAATTACAGAGACCGATCTCGCTGTGTTGCACCACCTGTAAAGTCATGGAATTAATTATAAATCAATCCATTACCCTCCACTTAGAAATAAACAACCTACTTTCCAACAAGCAGTTTGGTTTCAGGAAAAATTTGTCCTGCAATCTGCAACTCCTACACTGCAGAAACATTTGGACCACACATCTTGACCAGGGTAAAGCAATTGACGCAATTTACATAGATTTTTGTAAAGCCTTTGATTCAGTGGTGCACGACAAACTACTGTTGAAATTAAGTTCTTATGGCATCTCTGGATCCCTGCACAAGTGGATAGCCGTGTTCCTGTCAAACAGGCAACAAATAGTCGAAATAGGGAGGGCCCTATCAAATCCGGCATCAGTTAACAGCGGAGTCCCCCAAGGCAGTGTTTTAGGACCCACACTCTTTCTGCTTTACATCAATGACCTATGCGATCATATTAAAAGCAGCTGCGTCCTCTTCACTGATGACATAAAATTATTTAACACCACTGACAATGCTGCTGCCCTACAAAGCAACCTTGACTATGTGTCAGAATGGTCACACAATTGGCAACTCCAAATTTCTACTAATAAATGTTCTGTCCTACACATTGGCAATAAAAATCAGAACACCAAATACAAGTTGGGCAGAAACGATCTCGTAGACGACCCTCACTCTGTTAAGGATTTAGGAGTACTCATCTCAAACGATCTAAGCCCCAGAGCTCACTGTAACAGCATTGCCAAAAAGGCACTAAGAGTTGACATTGGCATCCTTCAGTCTCAAGAGACTATGGTGTCGTGCTCTGGAAAGAGGTTCTAAAACAGCATCTAGTGTGACTAAAAAGGCCAATTCGAGAGTGGCAATCCCTTCCACACTGAGGGCAGATACATTCTGTCCCCTGCCCAGCCCCCAGATTTCACTGGTTTCGGGACTGCCTCTTTGCCTCAGCCTGCCGAACAAGTGTCTCTTCGAATTGGAGAAGGCCATGCTGCGTCTTTAGCCTCCAAGCTGAACGATCAGAGGTCAAGGTTTCCCAGTTGTTAATGTCCACTCCCAGGGCCTTTAGGTCCCTCTTGCAGATATCCTTATATCGCAGCTGTGGTCTCCCTCTGAGGCGCTTTCCCTGCACTAATTCTGCATACAGGAGATCTTTTGGAATCCGACCATCAGCCATTCTCACGACATGCCCCAGCCAGCGTAGACATTGCTGTTTCAATAGTGTATATATGCTAGAAATTCCAGCACATTCCAAGACTGTGCTATTTGGAACTTTGTCCTGGCAGGTGATGCCAAGAATTCATCGGAGACAGCGAATATGAAAGGTGTTCAACTTTCTCTCCTGCCATGCATAAAGGATAAAAGACTCACTGCAGTACACGTGTGTGCTCAGGACGCAGGCTCTATAGACCTGGATCTTTGTATGTTCCGTCAGCTTCTTATTAAGCCATACTCTCTTTGTAAGTCTGGAAAATGTGGTGGCCGCTTTACCAATACGTTTATTCAGCTCAGTATCTAAACAGAGAGTGTCAGAGATAGTTGAGCCGAGGTACACAAAGTCATGGATGACCTCCAGTTCTTGTGCAGATTGTAATACAGGGAGGTGAATCCACATCCTGACCCATGACTTGTGTTTTTTTCAGGCTGATTGTTAGTCCAAAGTCTTGGCAGGCCTTGCTAAAACTGTCCATAAGTTGTTGAAGGTATTCAACAGAGTGAGCAGTGACAGCATCATCATCAGCGAAGAGGAAATCCCGTAAGCATTTCAGCTGGACTTTATACTTTGCTCTCAATCTAGAGACATTAAAGAGTTTTCCATCTGATCTGGTCCGGAGGTAAATACCCTCTGTTGCAGTTCCAAAAGCATGTTTCAGCATGACAGCAAAAAAGATCCCGAATAAAGTTGGCGCGAGGACACAGCCCTGCTTCACTCCACCTCGAATATCAAAGGAATCTGATGTTAAGCCATCAAAAACTACAGTGCCCTTCATTTCCTCATGAAAGGACCTGATGATGTTGAGGAGCTGAGGTGGACATCCAATCTTGGGCAGAATTTTATAAAGGCTGTCCCTGCTAACCAAGTCAAAAGCCTTCGTAAGATCTATGAAGGCTATGAAAAGTGGCTGTCTTTGTTCCCTGCATTTCTCCTGCGACTGTCTAAGGGAAAATACCATGTCAGTAGTGGACCTGTTGGCTCGAAATCCACACTGTGATTCTGGATAGACTCTCTCTGCAAGCACCTGGAGCCTCTTCAGTACAACACGGGCAAGCAGCTTCCCTACGACACTAAGAAGAGAGATGCCACGGTAGTTGTTACAGTCACCCCATCACCTTTGTTCTTGTACAGTGTGACGATATTTGCATCATTCATGTCCTGTGGTACTCCACCTTCCCTCCAACAAAGACAGAAGATTTCATGCAGTTCAGTAGGGATGTTCTCTTTGCAGGACTTCAGAACTTCGGCAGGGATGTTATCTTTCCTGGGTGCCTTGCCAGAGGCAAGGGAATTCAGGGCTGCATTTAGTTCTTCTAAAGTTGGTTCACTGTCAAGCTCCTCCAAGACAGGCAGGCACTCAATATTATTTAATGCTTCTTCAGTTACCACATTTTCTCTGGAATATAACTCAGAGTAGTGCTGCACCCAGTGTGCCATCTGCTGTGCTCAGTCCTGGATAACCTCACCTGTAGCAGACTTCAGAGGGGCAGATTTCTTCTGTGTTGGACCTAAAGCCTGCTTGATGCCATCATACATCCCCTTGATGTTGCCTGTGTCAGCTGCTATCTGGATCCGAGAGCAAAGCTGCAGCCAATAATCATTAGCACATCTCCTGGCAGTCTGTTGGACTTTGCTATGAGCAGCTCGCAGAACCTGTAGGTTGCACTCACTGGAACAGGCTTTATATGCAATTAGAGCTGAGAGTTGTTAACCTAATTTTGCGAAGTTTCTTCTCTGGTAATATTGCATTACTAACTAAGGCATACAAAACCTTTGCCAGACCAATTCTTGAATACAGTTCGTCCGCCTGGAACCCACACTGTACTTCAGACATTAACATGATTGAGCGAGTTCAGAGGTATTTCACGAGAAGAGTACTCCACTCCTCTACTCACAATAGAATTCCCTATGCCACCAGGCTTAAAATTTTGGGCTTGGACAATCTGGAACTGCGCCGCCTGTGGTCCGATTTAAGCATAGTACACAAAATTGTCTGCTACATCTTGCCTGTCAATGACTTATTCAATTTTAACCACAATAGTACATGGGCAAACAATCGATACAAACTCAAGGTAAACTGCTTCAAACTCGATTGCAGGAAATACGATTTCAGCAACAGAGTGGTCAATGCCTGGAATGCTCTACCTGACTCCGTTGTTACAGCCTCAAACCCTCAGAGTTTCAACTTCGAACTGTTTACTGTGGACCTCACTCCTTTCTTAAGAGGTCCGTAAAGGGGGCATGCATAAGCGCACCAGCATGCCTACCGTCCCTGTCTTACTGTCCCCATTTATTTGTATTTGCTTCCTTTGTTTATGCTTATGTTCATATCTTTACTTGTTATCTTGTACATGTTTGACAAACAAATAAATAAAATAAAATAAAATAGAGTCGACCCTGCAGAATGTCCGAGTGATGGCCTGGTCCCAGTGGGGGCAAAAGGGGCACAACCCTGGCCAAACCTCACCAGAACCAGGGAGCCTGTTTCTGCTTTGGGAAGGAGGGGCATCGAGCAGCCGAGTGCCTCACACCATGGCCAGTGTTTGCTCCTCCACCTGCCAGTCAGCCCAAAAGAAAGAGGCCCTCCGTGAAGCTGAAGGAGAAAACATGCATAGGGCAGCAGGTCATCGAGTTCTCTCCCTAGTCCAGTGAGGAAGAGGGAACTTCAGCCACCACCTGAGCATGACAGCGAAGGGGAAGATGACCAGATGGTAAGTAGCACCATACCCTCTATGACAGTCAGGGTCGGGATCATGGTGCCCTCCTTGGGAGGGAGGGGAACCATCATAGCATTGCTGGACTCGGGGAGCACCCGGTGTGTAGTCAGCCCCCAGGTGGTGGAGGAACTGGGACTGAGAAAATTAAAGTGACCCATGGTGTTTGCCCAGTTGGATGGGTTGATAACAGGGGGTGTGCCAGCTACCTGCCTGACAGCCTAAGTGGGGACCCACGTAGAGACTATTAGATTTATTGTAGTCCTTGGGATGACTGAACCCATGGTCCTAGGACTGGTGTGGTGGAAAAAGTGGAACCCCTCTGTGAGCTGGGACAAGGAAAAGTGACGGATGCAGAAAAAAGCTGCTAATCGGCAAGAGCTAGGGAGAGCATAGAGAGCTGGTCGCACGCCTGCAGTTAGGAAAGTGAAAGCAGAAACCATGAATACACTAAGAGGAGATGATAGGTTAGAGCTGCTGATTCCAGCAGAGTTTCGCGACCTAGCTGAGGCTTTCAGTGAGAAGGAATCAGATGTGGTCCCACCTCACTGACCCACCAACTGCATGATAGAGATCATGCCAGGAGCCAAATTACTGAAGGCAAAAATGTACTCCATGACACACACACACACACCCCAAAGAGATGGATGAGCTCTGAGCATTCATTGACAATAACATGGCAAAGGGATTCATCCAGCCGGTGAAATCAAAGATGGCGACCCAAGTGCTATTCAAGGAAAAGGACGGGTCCCTTAGGCTATGTGTGGATTACAGAAGGCTAAACTGCATATGTGTGGAGAATATGTACCCCCCCCCCCCCCAATGAGGGACACACTGGGGTATTTGGCAAAGGGGAAAATCTTCACTAAAATGGACTTGAGGGAGGCGTACTATCGAGTGAGGATTAAAGAGGGGGATGAGTGGAAAACCGCATTCAATTGGCCCTTAGGCTGCTACCAGTTCTGACTAATGCCCTTTGGGCTGCAGGGGGTTCCTGTTGTATTCATGCAACTAATAAACGAAGTCCTACATGAGCATTTATATAAAGAGGACTTGGTGTACTTGAACAATATATTAATATACACCAAGACCCCTGAAGAGCACATGAAGCTAGTCAGGGCAGTACTGAAGAAACTGCAAAGAGCCCAAAATTTAAAACATCCCAACTAAAACCCATAGACAATTAAAAATCTAACATCTCAAAAAAAGGGGGGGGGTTACGCCAGCCCTGCTTGATGGAAAAGTTTTTAGGGCACAGCAAAAAGCCTGGAGATCTGGTATCATGCGTACCTCTGGGGGCAAATCGTTCCAGAGGGCAGGTGCTGCCACAGAGAAGGCCCTCCCCCTGGGGGTCGCCAGCTGACATTGCCTGGCTGATGGCACCCTGAGGAGTCCCTCTCTGTGGGAGCGTACTAGCCAGTGGGAGGCTATCGGCGGCAGAAGGCGGTCCCACAAGTACCTAGGTCCTATGCCATGGAGCGCTTTAAAGGTGGTAACCAACACCTTGAAGTGCACCCGGAAGACCACCGGAAGCCAATGCAGCTCACGCAGGAGAGGTGTCACATGGGAGCACCCCCTCGCTCCCATAATCCCCCGTGCGGCCACATTCTGCACCAGTTGGAGCCTCCAGGTGCTCCTCAAAGGGAGCCCCATGTAGAGAGCATTGCAGTAGTCCAGGCAGGAAGTGACGAGTGCCTGAGTGACTGTGCGTAAGGAGTCCCGATCCAGAAAGGGACGCAACTGGCGAACCAGGCGAACCTGATGAAAAGCCCCCCTGGCCACTGCCGTCATATGCTCTTCTAAAGACAGCCGTGCATCGAGGAGGATGCCCAAGTTGCGAGCCCTCTCCATGGGGGCCAATAACTCGCCCCCAATAGCCAGCGATGGCACCAGCTGGCTATATCGGGACGCTGGAAGCCACAGCCACTTGGTCTTGGAAGGGTTGAGTCGAAGCCTGTTACTCCCCATCCAGATCCGCACGGCCTCTAGGCACCGGGAGATCACTTCAAGGGCATTGTTGGGATGGCCTGGGATGGAGATGTACAGCTGAGTATTGTCAGCGTACTGATGGAACCAAAGCCACAGATGATCTCGCCCAGCGGCTTCACATAAATGTTGAACAGAAGGGGCGAGAGGACTGACCCCTGCGGCACCCCACAAACAAGGCGCCTCGGGGTCGACCTTTGCCCCCCTGCCAACACCAACTGCGTCCAGTCAGAGAGATAGGAGGAGAACCACTGCAAAACGGTGCCCCCCACTCCCAACCCCTCCAACCGGCGCAGCATGATACCATGGTCGATGGTATCAAAAGCCGCTGAGAGATCTAACAGGACCAGGATAGAGGAACAACCCCCATTCTGAGCCCTCCAGAGATCATCCACCAAGGTGACCAATGCCGTTTCCGTGCGGTCCCCAGGCCTGAAGCCGAACTGGAGCGGATCCAGATAGACAGCTTCATCCAGGTACCCAGGAAGCTGTCGCGCCACCACACTCTCAACAACCTTCACCACGAAGGGAAGGTTGGAGACCGGATGGTAGTTAGCCAAAACAGAAGGATCTAGAGCGGGCTTCTTGAGGAGGGGCCTCACCACCGCCTCTTTCAAGGCGGATGGCAAGACACCCTCACTCAAGGAAGCGTTGATAATCCCCTGGAGCCAGCCTCGCGTAACCTCCCGGGAGGCCAACACCAACCAGGAGGGACACGGGTCCAATAAACATGTGGTCACGTTCAGCTGCCCCAGTATCCTGTCCACGTCCTCGGGAGCAACAGGGTCGAACTCCTCCCAAATGACATTCTCAAGACCGGCCTCCATCATCCTGTCTGTACCTACCCAGTCAGAGACCAAGCCTTCCCGAATCTGAGTGATTTTATCGTACAGATACTGAACAAAATCCTCAGCGTGACCCTGCAAGGGATCCTTCCACGCTCCCAGATGGAGGAGGGAGCGGGTCACCCTAAACAGGGTGGCCGGGGGGTTATCTACTGATGTGATAAGAGCAGAAAAATAGTTAGATTTTGCTGCTTTTATTGCCACTAGGTAGGTCTTAATATGAGACCTTACCCATGTTCGGTCGGATTCGGAGCGACTAGACCTCCAACTGCTCTCTAGGCATCTTTTCCGGCGCTTCATCTCCCTCAGCTCCTCGGAGAACCAAGGAGCCAGGTAAACTCGGCGATGGGTCAGAGGCCGCAAAGGCACGACTCGGTCCAAAGCCTGCAGCTCTATCACAGGCGGCCACCAGCTCTTCAGCCGAGTCATGAGTCAGAGCCTCAGGAAATGGCCCAAGCTCCATCTGGAACCTATCAGGATCCATCAGGTGCCTGGGGCGGAACCATCTGATCTGTTCCACCTCCCTGCAGCGGGGTGTGGCGATTAGAAAGTCAAGCCTAAGGAGGGAATGATCCGACCATGACAAGGGCTCAATGGCTACCACCCCTATCTCAAGATCATTCATCCACTGCCCAGAGACAAAAATCAAGTCCAGAGTGTGTCCTCCCGTGTGAGTGGGTCCATGAATTAATTGGGTCAGGTCCATGGCCGTCATGGAAGCCATGAACTCCCGGGCCGCCTCAGACGCTTCGCCGACAGATGGCAGGTTGAAGTCCCCCATGACCATAAGCCTGGGGGGCTCCACCGCCACCTTGGCAATCACGTTGAGTAGCTCGGGCAGGGCAGCCGACACGTGGCAGGGAGCCAGGTACGTAATCAGCAAGCCCATCTGCCTCCCTTGTCCCCACTTCACCAGGAGGGACTCACATCTGGCTATCTAAGGTACAGTGGCCTCCCTTGGAGCGAGACCTTCCTTTACAAGAACCGCCACCCCCCCGCCCCTCCCCTGGGACCTCGGCTGATGGAATGCATAGAAACCTGGTGGGCACATCTCAACGAGGGGGACCCCCCCTCCTGGCCCAACCAGGTCTCTGTAATACCTACCAGGTCTGCACCCCCCTCCTGAACCAGATCACAAATGAGAGGGGCTTTATTTACCATGGACCTGGCATTGCACAACATCAACCGGAGGCCCAGGGCCTGAGGATCTGAACAACCCAGGGAGCGAGAAGAGCATTGGGGGTCAGAGCACGCAATTGCTCACAAGTCCTCCCCTAACATGATGTGGTCCCCTGCTCCTGCCATATCTGCCCCTCCCACCCACAATGCCAATGGAAACGCCCTCCCCAATATAGGAACTAGCCCCCCCGGGCCCCCCGACACCTGTGGGTTGCCCCCCAAACCCACCCCAGTCGTACATATTATATTCTCCCTCCCACCCCTTAAAAAGCGAATTAAAAACAAATACAAAGAACTTTTAAAATCCCCAACGCCTTCGTGCCACCTCTCGGGATCCTAGGACCCGTCTTTGAGGTATTTCTTGGCAAGGCCAGTAGGCCACTTCCAGGAATGGGGGGCATTCCTCAAAGCCCATAAGTCTGATCTTGAATACAGTCGTGGAGCCATAAGCAGCCATGGAAGAGGGTGCGAAAATGGCAAACAGGAGATGTTAATAGTGGGCTAGGAGCAGCCGTGCAAGGATCCAAACAGCCAAGACACAGTTGCCTTCCAGGTGAGGCTTGCGGTGATGGAGGGCGTGGCTCGCCTACATCGCGCTAGGAGGTGGATGCTCCCAGCGCTGACTTTACTTTTGGATTGCATCTGTTTCATGCTTATTGCTTTTTGGAACTCATTTCTATGCCTGAGTCCGGCTTAATAAACGCAGTTATCAACCACACAAGTGGAGTTGTTAATGCTGGATTAGGTCAGGAGCTCGGACCTCTTGAGAGGAAGTCAGCGCTCTACCCTTTTCCCAATTGTCTGCTGCTTTCTGCTGGAAGGTAGGAGAACTGGTGGGGAGGATGGCTGAAGGAAAGGATCCAGTGGCTGAGGTGGCAGCAGCAGAGGCACAGGTCGCAGAGATGGTAATCACACCGGAGCAAGGTGCGGAGCCTGGGGTGCCAGACGTGTGTCCGAAGGAGCATGAGGGGTGAGGAAGTGCGCAACTGACAACGCAGGGACAGCCAGCCACAGATGTGGCCCAGGATCAAGGGCCCAGGGGGGAGTGGTGGCACAATTCATCTGTGACTGCTGGGACTGGCCTCCAGCTACCAACCCCTAGTTATTCCGGAGCCCATGCGACTATGGCATGAAAGACGGCTGATGGACTGTGACTAGGAGGGGGAGTACAGCTACTCAACCACCCCAGGCAGTCAAACGATGGAGATACTGCGGGAGTGGTTTGGAGAGGCTAGTTTCTGGGATACTCCTACCTGGCAACCACGGGGCCTGAGGGGGGAGAGGCAGCCTCATGGCCAACACAACTGCAAGAGCCGCAGCTGAACTCTGCACCATCTACCCGCTTTCAATTGGCCAGTCCAAAGCTTCATTTGGATACCACCCAAAGCAGACTGCGAGAAGCCTCAATGGCAAGGGGCCCAGAATGGAGTTCCTCATGGGGGATCTTGAGGGGTCAGTAGGGGTTGTTAACCAGAGAAACAGGCTGAGGGGGGGTATGGGCCCCCATTGTTCTGGCCTCTGCAACAAGCAGGCCCACCCCACAACCACCAGGCCCCATTGATGGCACCTGGGGTTCCAGGCCAACGACAGGCTGACCAGGGTCCTCAGGGTCCAGGGTAGCCAGTGGGCTATTGGCCTTATCCACTGCCAATGAAAGCCCCTCCCTTGAAGGCTATTTTTGATGGAGATCCCGAATGCCTGGCTTTGTTTTCAAGCCAGGTGATCAGCCACCTGGATCACTATGGCCACCAGTACCCGTCGCAGTGAACGATGGTTGTGGCGGTGACAGCGGTACTGGAAAGGGAAGTGGTCGAGTGGGTGGCATCTCTCCATAACGAGCACGCTGGTGAACCGGCGGATATTGGCCTTTTCCTGCAGGCGGTACGGGCCCAATTTGAGGACCTGACCCGAGTCCACCAGGCAGAGGGGGAGCTTCTGGTGCTACGACAGAGAGGACGGTCGGGGGGGGACTACGTCGGGACTTTCGCTGGGTTGCCAGTAAGGTGAGGGGGTGGCCTGAGCACCTGCTGGTCCATCATTTAAAGGCAGGCCTGGACAGGGGTCTATGCCAGGTGTGTACCTATTGGGGCCTCCCTCACCGGTTAGCCCACTGGTACCAGGCGGCTATCGAGCTGAGCTACGGGAGAGCTGCCCCAAGGGGGAGTTCGGTGCTGGACCATGAAGGGCCACAGCGCATACGCTCATGGCTAGTCAGGTGACCTCTTTCCTTGTGGGGGTTCCGCATGATGGGACGGCACGACTGATATTGAAATGTTTTTGGTGTGGCCAACCAGTCATCATGCAGTCGAGTGCCCAGACCCTATTCCGCAGGGCAAGGCAGGATCCCCTAGGGTGAGCCAGGTGAAGAGGACCCCTCTGAAGACCCCTGAGAAGTCCAGAGTGGTAAACCAAGCAGTGGAGGGTTCACCAGCACCGAGGTGGGCAAGGGAACAGTGGAAGGCGAGTACCAGATGGCCTCCTATGACAGTGACAACAGGGAAGGAGATACGATGGTGAGTGCACCTGTTCAGCCCTTCCTCATCCCTGTGACCATAATGGCCCCACAATCAGGTCAAGGCGGGGTGTACCCGGTGCCTGATAAGCTGAGCGGTAGCTACCGACATGGGGGTACGGGTCAAGAAGTTGGTTAACCCCGTACGGTTTGAGCAGGTTGATGGGTCCCTGTTGGGGGGAGTCCCAGCCACACGTCACCAAGCCGGTGCAGTTAGATATGACCCAGCATTGGGAAATGCTACGGTTCATAGTGGTGCCTACAAGGACTGAATCCATAATCCTAGGGTTAACCTGGTTAGACAAGTGGGGTCCTACAATATGGTGGGAAGGTGGGTTCTGCAAACTGAGGATAGGGAGAGGTCCCAGGCCCCTGCCACATGAATCTGTTCAAGGGGGGGAATGATTGGGTCCTGGAGGTTGGGACCCTACCCCTGCCAACCTAAGTTCCACCCCACACCTCCTCCCCTTGAGTCTACAGGGATTTGGGAGAAGTATTTAGCGAGAACAAATGTGATGTGCTGCTCCCACATCGGCCAACCGATTGTGCCATCGACATCCTACCCGGGGGATGACTACCAAAACCCAAGATGTACTCGACGACACCAAAAGAGATGGAGGAACTGCCGAAGTACATCAACAAGAACCTGGCTCAGGGGTTCATTCAGCCTGCTCGCTCAAGGATCGCGGCTCCCATCCTGTTTAAAGAGAAGGATGGAACAATGCACTCATGTGTGGACTTCAGGGGCATTAACGACATTTGTGTTGAGAACATGTACCCTCTGCCCCTTATGACAGATATGCTGGCCCACTTGGCCAAGGGGAGGATATTTACCAAATTAAATCTGAGGGAGGCATACTACAGGGTAAGGATCAGGGAGGGGGATGAATGGAAGACTGCCTTCAACTGCCCCTTGGGGAGTTACCAATTCTGTTGTGGCCTGTACGCAGCCTGTGCAGCTAGTAGCTGATTCAGACAGCGAGGAGGCTGGTGTGGTGCTGCGCCAGCAGCCTGTGCAGCTGGCACTCAAGTCGGACAATAAGGAGGCTGGAGAAGATGTGGTGCCAGAGGCGGGATTCAGCCAGGGCCTTCAGAACCTCCAGAAGCTCCCTTAAGTGAAGAGATGCCTTTTGGCCTGCAGGGGGCTCCTGTAGTGTTCATGCAGCTGATAAATGAGGTGTTACATGAGCATCTGTATCAGGGAGTGCTCGTGTACCTCGATGACATCCTCATTTACACAAAAACCATGGCTGAGCACACCCAGTTGGTCTGGGTGTACTGGCCGCCAACCTCTACGCAAAGTTATCAAAGTGCGAGTTCCACCAAACTCGGCTGGATTATTTGGGATAAGGCATTTCCAGCACCAGAGTGAAAATAGACCCAACCAAGGTCCAGGTCGTCCTGGGGTGGCAAGCGCCAAGAACACGCCGGCAGCTGCAGTTTCTTTCTTTTTTTTTGAAAGTTTTTTTTCCTCATAAACATATCTTAAATGTACAATTTCTTATCTAACATACATATTTTCTTTTAACTTTCATACTAATACCATCTTTACCCTAAACAATTTAATTATATTCGGGGTTGCTCTTCTACCATTTCATCTCCCTTGTTTTACAACAATCCTTCTTCTCTCTCTCCTCTTTCCTTTCCCTCCCTTTTTCCATCTACTCTTCTACTTTCTTCTTTCCTCCTCTCCTTCTCTACTTCCCCTTCCTTTCCCCACCTCCCTTCTTCCTCCCTTCTAACCTTCTCTCCTACTCTTGGTTCCCCTTTCTTCCTCTCCTTTTCCCTTTCTTCTTTCCCTCTCTCCTCTCCTCTATCCCTCTCCATTCTCTATTATTGTATTCATTTTCAATTTAGTATTTTCCAAGGTGGTATTCAAGTAATCCCGATTTTTACTTTCTTTTCAATTACTTTTTCATTTTACTAAATTCACACATATCATCATAAATGTACATTTATATAATAAAATTTTCTTTCTCCCCCCCTTCCCCTTTACACGGGTGTCTTCTGGGTTTCTATTTCTTTTTTTGTCTTCTCTCTCATTTACTCATACCTTATCTAATTTATTTCTCTATAATCTTTGATTCATATTTCTTTTCTTTTTTTTAATTTTTTTAATTGAAATTTATTATAGTACAATACAATACAATACAATCAGTCAGTGTTACTTTTCTACACAGGTTAGATTGATTCTTCCTTTATGTTTCATAGTTCCAGATTCCTATATATATCTTAAGATTTGTATTAACTTTCATCTATTATTTATTTGGTTATCAATCCACCTGTACCAATCATCCCACACCGTATAATATTCTGAATCCTCTTTTTCATTTAGTTCTAACGTTAATTTGTTCATTTCGGCACATTCTAAAACTTTCTGAATAATATGTTCCTCTGGTGGTGTATCCTTTCCTTTCCAATATTGGACGTATGCTATTCTCGCTGCAGTGAGTCTATGTATAATTAAATATCTTCTTTTTCCCCCATATTTAGTCTTTAGTATTCTCAGGAGAAATGTTTCAGGTATCAATTCAATTTTTTTCATTAGTTGATACTTGTAGCCAATTTTGTATTTTTCTCCAATACCTCTTCACTTCGGGACAGGACCACCACATATGAAAGAAGGTACCTTGGTGATATCCACACTTCCAACACTTGGGGCTTACATTTGGATAAATTTTTGCTAATCTCACGGGTGCTAGGTGCCATCTGTATAACATTTTATATTGGTTTTCTTTGTATGTTGCCGCTTTTGTTAATTTATAGTTTCTATTCCAGATCGTTTCCCATTCATCCAAATTTATATTATGTCCAATATTTTTGGCCCATGCTATCATTGGCTCTTTTACTACCTCTTCCGCCCTGTCGAATTCTAATAGATAGTTATATAGTCTGGATAATATTTTTTTTCTGGACCTATCAGTAATTTGTCTAATCTATTTGTTTCCACCTCGATACCAAATTCTTCTATATCTTTTTTGTATCTAGATTGGATCTGCAAGTATGGCCACCAGTCAATATGTATTCCCTGCTCTCCTAGGGATTGGTTACTTCTAAGGTTTCCTTGGTTATCTAGAAGCTCTTTATAGCTAATCATTTTATTGATCTCTAATGTATTTGGGTATATCATGGCTTCCATCGTTGATAGCCAGTTCGGGATTTTCATATATTGTTTTCTTCTAATTTCCTCCCATACCTGTATTAGTGCTTCTCTTATCCTATGTCTATGGAAATACGTTTTGGTCTTTTTCTTTTTATCCCTCAAGGTGTGCCACCCTTTTTGTAGGTCGTGCCCTTCCAAGATTAGGATTCTTTTATTTCTTAAATTAACCCATTCCCTTATCCATACTAGGGTGGCCGCTTTGTAATATATTTCCCACGCTGGGAGTCCAAAACCTCCCCTACTTCTGTTATCTTGTAACGATCGCAATTTAATTTTTGCTTTTTTCCCGGCCCAAATGAATTTCCTAATAATTTTATTAATTTCTGTAAAAAAAATTGTCCAAGATGACAGGTATCGTTTGGAATAGATATAATATTTTGGGCAGGATATTCATCTTTATCGATGCTATCCTGACAAAAAGTGATAATTGCAATTTCCCCAAGTCCTGTTTTATTTTTTGAACCAGAGGAATATAGTTGTCTTCTTTCAGAGCTGAGCTGATATCCATATCCCTAAATATATATATATATATATATATATATATATATATATATATATATATATATATATATATATATATATATACACTATTTGTAGGCCTAATTCCTTTTCTAATTCTTTCTTCTGAGTTTCTGTTAAATTTTTAACCAGCATTTTAGTTTTCCCTTTATTCAATTTAAATCCAGCTACCTCCCCATACCTTCCTATTTCCCCCAATATTCTCGGGCCCGTTTCTAAAGGTTCCTCTATGATGAGTACTACGCCATCCGTAAAAGCCTGTATCTTGTATTCCTCTCTCCTAATCTTTAATCCTTTTATTTTGCTGTATTTTCTAATTCTATTTAATAAGATTTCTAACGTCAAAATGAATAGCAGTGGTGATAGTGGGCACCCTTGTCTTACACCTTTCTTAATTTGAAATGTATTCGTCATATCCCCATTTATTATTATTCTTGCCCTTTGTAATTTGTAAATTGTTTCTATCATTTTCTCAAAATTGGTTCCGAATTTCATTATTTTAATTTGTTCAATCATAAATTGCCAATTAAGATTGTCGAAAGCTTTTTGACCATCTAGGAATACAAGGGCCATTTGCTTCTCCAGGTGGGCTTCATAATATTCGAGGGTGTCCACAACTAGTCTTATGTTATTCCTTATTTGTCTATCTGGTAAGAAGCCATTCTGATCCGGGTGTATAATGGAATTTAATATTCTTTTCAGTCTTTTCGCAATTATGTTCGTGAAAGTTTTATAATCTGTGTTTAAAAGGGAAATCAGTCTGTAATTTTTAATTTGTTTTTGGTCTGTACCTTCTTTCGGAAGTAATGTGATATATGCTTCCCTCCACGATTCTGGTATTTTTGCTTCCAATAGGGCCTCATTACATATCTCCAGTAATTTTGGTGTTATAATTTCATCTAATTTTTTGTAAATTTCTCCTGGGAGACCATCCGGGCCTGGTGTTTTGTTATTTTTAAGTTTCGAAATTGCCACTCTTAGTTCTTTGATTGTAATTTCTTTGTTTAACCTTTCCCTCTCCTCCTCTCCTACTGTAGAAACTTTTCCTCCTGTAAATATTCTTTAATCTTTTCTGTTAATATGTCCTCCTTATTATAGAGCTCTGTATAATATTCTTGGGCAATTTTCATTTTATCCTCTTCTTTGTTCTGTAGGTTTCCCTTTGTGTCTTCCAGTTGTTGAATGATCCGCCTTTCGTATTCTTTCTTTAATTTATAGGCCAACCATCTACCCGTCTTGTTTGCATTCTCAAAATAATACTGTTTGGATTGTCTAAGTTTATTTGCCGTTTCCTCCTAGTCTAATATATTCATTTTATGCCTCAATACTGTCAATTTCTCTTTAACCATTTTGTCTCCTGGGCTTAGTTGGAATTTCTTTTCCATGTTTCCAATTTCTTCCTGGAGAATATTATGTGCCTTCCATTTTTCTTTGTTTTTTATGTGCATTATGTTATTGTTATCCCCCTTAAGTAAGCTTTCATCGTATCCCATAGATTAGTTAGGGAGGTATGTTGCTTTTCGTTTTCTTTAAAAAATAATCTCAATTCTCCCGTTATCTTTTCTATATATTCCTTCTCTCTTAAAACTTGTAAATTTAGTCTCCATCTCCTAATCTTCTTTCTTTTTGGGACCCTCCATTTTGCTTCCAGGGGATTATGATCTACCCATATGTTGGGATTAATTTCTACTGTTTCCATTTCCAATCCTAATTCTTTGTTTGCCCATAACATATCTATTCTGGACCATGATGTTTGGAGGTTAGAGTAGAAAGTATACTTTCTCTCATTTGGGTGTAAGGTCCTCCAAATATCTATTAAATTTAATTCTTCTATCATATTGAAGAAAGTTTTAGGTAATTTGTCCCTTTTTTTCCTATTGTCTTTGCCACACTTATAGTCTTTTTCTGTGTCTATTATCCCGTTAAAGTCCCCCACTATACAAATATTTTTGTATTCCATTTTAATTATCCATTCATGTAATTTTTTATAATATTCTCCCTGATTTTTGTTGGGGGCATAAATGGCTACTAATAATATTGGTAAATTTCCTCTCTTTATTTTTATCATTAATGTTCTTCCTTTGGGATCTGTGTATTTTTGTTCAGCGACAATCCCTCCCTTAATATATATTGCTACCCCCGCCTTTTTTTCCCGCTAGTGCTGTGTATACTTTCCCTAATTTACTATATTCTAGGTATCTTTCATCTTGTTTCTGTATGTGAACCTCCTGGAGGCATATTATGTCAGTGTTTTGTTTGGCTAATTTTGTAAATATCTGTCTCCTCTTTTTAGTTTCGTTCAATCCATTTACGTTAATCGATAATAATCTCCAATCTTCCATTTTTTGGGTTTCCTAACAAGAGTTAGTATTTATTTGCCCTTGTGACCCTTTGTGTTCTTGGGTTTCTTTCCTTTTGTGTCTCTGTTCTCTTTTTCTTCTGAGTCTTTCTTCTCCAAAGGTCCTTCTTCAGGGTCTCATTGGTAAGGGGTTTCTTCTTCCTGGGTTATCATCTCTACTTCTTCCTTGCTACTCTGTTCTTCTTCCATTCCTATCAGTTGGTCTAGGAAGTCTTGCGCTGTCACTAGACTGTCTATCTTTATTTTTTTTCCCTTGCCACGTGATTAGTATTCCTTCTGGCAGTGTCCATCTAAATAGGATATTTCTTTTTTTTAATTGCATAGCAAGGAAGCGGTAGTCTCTTCGTAACTCCCTTACTCTCCTGGGGAATTGTTTCAACGTTATGACCTCCTTCCCCTTGTACATCATCGGTTCTTCTCTGGTTATATTATACAGGATATCACGGACTTTTTTCCTAGTAAATCTAATGTGAACCTCTCTTGGTAGCTTATGTCTTTTGGCATAAATTGTCTAAATCCAGTATACCTCGTCCAATTCTGTTATTATTTCTTGCTTGTCCCTCTGTAGGGCCTCTGCAAACATTTCCGCCATTACCTGTCCCAGATCTTCCTCTTTCCCTTCAGTTATGTTCTGAAATCTCAGGTAAAACGCCACCCGGTCCATTTCCAATTGTATAATAGAATCTTCAAGTTCTCTGTTCTGGGCCATCAGTTTTTGGTCTACCAGTTCCAATTTCCTTTCATTTTGTTCCACTTTGGTTTCTACATTCTTTATTTTTTGTTCATTTTTGTGAATTGAATCTTGAATGTCATTCACTTTGCCGTCCAAAATCTGGATATCTGTTTTCAGTTCATTATGATTACTGGACATTTTCTCCTGCATCTTCATCATCGACTCCTGTATTAATGTTAAGGTGGTTTGCATGGCCTGCATCGTTGGGATTACAATGGATTTTTCCGTCTTCGTCAGTCCTTCTGTTGACCGTTGAGTTGAGGGGGATGCCATGGTGATTGTTGGGTTTGATGTAGTTTTCTTTCCAGTTTTTAACACTGTTGTAGAAAGGCTTGTCATTTCTTTCAGTATCCTTCTCTGGTCTCTCACAATCCTGTCTATATTTTTCCAAAATATCATCCACTATTATTATCTATTTGTCTTATTCTTGTTTTTCTTATCTTTACTTATGTTAGTCTATAATATCCCACTAATGATCTTCCAGTATTTTAATCAATAGAGACTTGTATCTGTTAACTTATGCCTTGTATTTTCTTATCTCTTCTATTCTTATATTTTATATATTCTAAAAAGACATATATTTACTACTTAAATTAATCAGACTAATCTTAAAGGTAATCTTAAATTTCTATACAATAAAGTCTATATTTAAACATAAATTAAATCAATATCAGAATCTATGTTTCAATTGATATTCAATTAATATTCTAATAGATTATAAAGTTAATATTTAGTAAATTATACTTTGTTAATAATTAACTGTTAACTTATTTCTCAAGTATGCAGAACCTAATTAATCACTCAACAGGTATAGAAAGGGGGGAGGGGGGATAGGAGAATAGCAAAAGAGAGAGTAATTTGGCTTAATAGGTATATTACAAAACACTGTTCAGAGGTTATTCCACGCTGTTATATTAAAGTTTTTTTCCCCCAATATTCATACAAGAACCTTTTTACACATCTTCAGTTCCTTGTGTTGTTCCAGCTATAGTTCTTAAATTTCTAATGTCTTTTTAAATTATTTTCAATGTCCTTCTGTCAGCACTTTATCCTCTTGGTTTCCGTTTAAATATTAGTCCAAGTATGAGTCCAGCTATCTTATAGTAGTCCCTTCTTTGTTTCACAGTTCTAATAGTCAATCCTCTTTCTCTATTTGTATTCTACAATGGCGGCTCTCCCTGCTTCTTTTCTTTTCGGTCCCAACCTTATCTCCTTCTATCTCTCCACAACACCAGCGCTCCCTCCTTTTTGCTATTCACTCACGGTTTTCACCAACTTTTCCTCTCTGTGCCTCTGCTCTTCCGAAAGCGTTGTTTCTCTTCGATGTCGTCTTGTCAGTTGAAATTATTCTGCTGATTCATTCTCCATCCGCCCAATCGCCGCTCGATCTCCTTCCATGAGTACTCTATTCTGACAAGACCGATCTCACTTCTCCAAATTCCTGCGCCTTTATGGTGTTCTGGCAAAACTCCACTTCTAACACCATCTGTGTTCTGTCCCCGTCTCACACACACACACAAACAGTCAGCCGGGGGTTAAATAAAACTTGCAGACAATAAATTCCTTCGATAACAGGATTGGCAGCAACCCAGTAGCTGCTTGCCAAGAACTTTACTCACAGAGGGAGGTGTTCCTCCTCCATCAGATAAACCAAAACAAATACACAAAGTCAAAGAATTGTCAAGTCCAGTCCGTATTAAATCCAAGGCAGGCAGATAACGTAGTTTCAGAGATACAATGCGACTCGCTAGTGGTTTAGCTTTGTCCGTCACAGAGCCTGAATGGCCACCACACCCCCTTTTATCCCCTGTGGGGTGTGGTCCAGTGACTCAGCTTAATCTCTGGCACGCCTCCTTTTCTGTTGCGTGCGCTTGTCTCTCCGACGCTGGCGTGGATCCAGCCAAGACTTATCTCTGTCACTGTCCGACTGCGACTGCTCGGGGATACCTGGCTCCTGGCCAATCTCTTCTCCTTTGGGAGACACCTGAGGCATTGCCAGCGAGGAGGGTCCTGGAGAGGGAGGCTTGGCCAACTCCTCTCCTTCACTTTCGAAGCCTTCTCCCTCCGATACGATGGGCTCAGGGGTCAGAGTCACAACAATCTGCTCCCATCTTCTTCTCTCCCCGGCTATTTGTCAGCTTATCGCAGCCTCGAGTCTGCCATTTCAAAATGACAGACACATTCATGCTGGGTTAACAGAGGCGTCCATTCAAGCGGCAAGCGCTCGCCCCACACTTTGCTGCTCTCCGGACTCCCTCTCTAGTTCGCAATGCCCTCCAGGCTTTTGCGCCCCTAAGGGTCCCCAAAACACGAAGAAATCTGGGGTTGAAGAGCAGGGATCGCTCTCCTTCCACCGTCTCGCCACGAATCGCCAACCGGAAGTCTCATATTTCTTTTCTAACCATACATAAAATCGTCCCCAAGTCTCCAAATACACTGATTCCTCTTTATCTTTTATTCTCAATGTTAACCTATTCATTTCTGCACATTCTAAAATCTTTATTACCTCTCCTTCTGATGGGATTTTTTCTGTTTTCCAGTTTTGTGCAAATACAATTCTCGCTGCTGTTATTATATGAATAATCAAATATGTATCTTCCGGTGATATAACCAATAAAAATGCCTCTGGATTTAACTCTATACGCTGGTGCAACATTTCCTCTAACTATGCCTGTATTCTAACCCAATAATTTTTTGCTTCCGTACATGTCCACCACATATGATAATATGATCCCGGCAATTGAAAACATTTCCAACATTTAGTTGATTTATCCTTAAACATTTTTGCTAATCTTTCTGGTGACATATGCCATCTATAAAACATTTTATATAAATTTTCTTTATATGCAGTTGCCATTGTTAATTTATAATTCCTTTCCCTTAGTTCTCCCTTCTCTGTTAAAATATCCTTATATCTCACAATATTTTTCATGTTAATCATATTTGGATGTGTCAAAGCTTCTATTGTTGAAAGCCACATTGGTATCTTCATATAATGTCTTTCTTTCACTCTTCCCCATGTTGTTAGCAAACCATTCCTTATGTAATGTCTCTGAAAATACCCATGTATCCTATTTTTCCCATACCAAAGAAAAGCATGCCACCCTAGTTGCAAATCATGTCCTTCCAGAGTCAATATTCTCATATTTCTCAATAAAATCCATTCTTTAACCCAGATTAACATCGCCGCTTGATACTATAGTTCCCAATTTGGTAGTCCAAACCCACCTCTAGTTCTAGAATCTTTAAGCAGTTTAAGTTTAATTCTTGCTTTTTTCCCTTGCCATACATATTTCCACATCATTTTATTCAAATTCTCAAAATATTTTTTCTCCAACTTTATTGGTATTGTTTGGAAAAAAAACAAGATTCTTGGTAGTATATTCATTTTAATTAACGCTATTCTTCCCATTAGTGATAATTGCAAATTTTTTCATTTCTCCAAGTCTATTTCAACTTGATTTCTCAGTTTGTAATAATTATCTTCCTTCACCGTTATACACCTTGAAGTTAATTGAATACCCAAATATTTCACTTTCTTCACTGTTTGAACATCTGACTTCTCCATTAGTTGCTTTTTTTGTTTTTCTCTCATATTTTTAACTATGATTTTTGTCTTGTCTTTATTAATTTTCAATCCCACTACTTCTCCATATTCCTCTATTTGCTCAATTAACTTTGGACCTGTTTTTGTTGGCTCTTCCATGATAAACACTAAATCATCCGCAAAGGCTTGTAGTTTGTATTCTTTTTTGATTTTTCATCTTATATGCCAACCATTGTCCTGGCTTGTTCGCATTTTCAAAAAAAATTGCTTTGTTAATTTTATTTTATTTGCCAAGTCTTCATTTTCCATTAAGTTTAATTTATGTTTTTGCAAATCCATCAAATTTTTAATTTTTTTTATTCTGTGGCTGCTTTTGTAGTTCTTTGTCTAGATTCTTATATTCCTTTTCCATCTTTTTTGTTTTTGTCTGTTTTGTTTATTCCGTTTTCCTAAATATGTCATTCTTAATCCTCTAGTATCCCATACATTTTGCAGTGATGTATCCCCTTTTCTATTTTCTTCAAAGAAGAAAGTCAATTTTTTTTCCATATATTGTAGAAAGTCCTTTTCATTTAGTAAGTTGTGATTTAATGTCCATCTCATTCTTTTTCTCTTCCCCTTCCATATCATTGTTATTGGATTGTGGTCTGCCCATGTACTTGCTTCTATTTCAATCTTATATATCTTGGAAATTAATTCTGTTGACATCCACATCATATCTATTCTTGACCACGACATGTGCCTGTTTGAGTAAAATGTATACTGCTTTTCTTTCAAATTTCTTTTTCTCCATGTATCTTGCAAGCTTAACTCATCTGTCATTGTATAAAATGCTCTAGGTCAGTGATGGCTAACCTTTTTGCCATCGTGTGCCAGGAGAGGGGGGGCGGGTCATGCACGCACGTGCCCACACGCATGCATGCGCAACCCCCCCCCCACTCCTGGCACATGAGGGCCTGGTAGGCCCGTTTTTCTTTCTTACCTGGCTCCAGATCCTGTCTATTTATCTGGGAAGAGCGAAAAAAGCCTTTCCCACTCCCTTGGAGGCCCTATGGAGGCTGAAAGGGCCCATTTCCTGACTCCCGGTAGGACAGGAAGTGACGTTTTTTCCTGTCCCCAGCCTCCAGAACCTCTCTAGGAGTCTCTAGGAGCCTCTCTAGGAATCTCTAGGAGCCTCTCTAGGAGTCTTTGGAGGCCAGGGGCAGCAAAAAAGTCACTTCCTGTCCCACCGGGAGTCAGGAAATGGGCCCTAAATAGGCAGGATCTGGAGCCAGGTAAGAAAGAAAAACGGGCCTTCCCCACCCACCCACCCCGTCCCTCCAGAGGCAGGAAACAGCCTGTTTCCCTACTTCTGGTGGGCCCAGAAGGCCCGAAAATCAGCTGAGCTGGCGTGCCCACTAATATGGCTCCGCGTGCCACCTGTGGCACACGTGCCATAGGTTCGCCATCACGGCTCTAGGTAAAGTCTTTCTTAATTTTTTATTCACTTTTGTAGATTTGTAGTCTAACTCATTAGTATCAATTGCATTGAAGTCTCCTATTATGCATATATCTTCAAATTCATATTCTAATATTTTCCTGTGTAATTTTGCATAAAATTCGTCTTGATTTTCATTTGGAGCGTATATCCCCACTAACAATATTTTTTTAAATAGTTCATTACTATTTCTACCATTAATACTCTTCCTTCCTCATCCTCAAATATTTGTTTAGATTGAATTGTCTTTTTAATATAGAGTGCTACTCCTCTTTTATTTTGGCAAGCAAGCGTTGTATATAATGTCCCCAATTTTACTTGCTCCAAAAAAGTTTTGTGTTGTTTTCTAATGTGGACTTCTTGCAAACATATAATCTCTAATTTTAGCTTCTCTAATTTATTAAATATTCTTCTTTTTATCGCCGTATTTAATCTGTTTATATTCATTGATATCATTTTAATTTCTTCTTCCATTTCTTACTTATTTACTTGTTTTGTAGATCTAGTCATTCTTATTTCCCTTTGGTCTTTAACTTCTTTTGCTCTTGCTCCTTCTCTTATTGCTCTTTCTTCCTCTTCTTTAGTTGTCTCTTTTAATTGTTCCTTTTTTTCTTCCTGTTGTCCAACCCCTCTTTCTTCACTCGATCTTCCTTCCTCTTGGAATCCTATGTATTGTTCATAGGATGTTTCTGCTTTCTCTATTGTATCTAATCTGTGTCTTTGTTCCTGCCAGTTCACCAAGATTCCTTCTGGCACCAACCATCTGAAATTCACTCCTCTTTTAATCAGACATTTTGTAAGAAATTGATATTCTTTTCTTAAGTCTCTAATTCTTCTTGGAATTTGTTTCAGTGCCACTATCTCTCATCTTTGTGCTTTATTGTTGCATTTCTCATCAATTGCAGTATCTCTGCTCTCAATGTTTTCTTGGTAAATCTGACATGTACAGTTGTGATCAAAATTATTCAACCCCCACTGAAATTGAGTGTTTTGGCCAGTTTGACATTGATTTTGAGCATTCAGTCATCTTGCTTACATTTACATCAAAGAGGCACTTGTAGGTCAGACAAATGTAACATAACATTTATAATGAAATAACCACAAATGTCGTTTCTGTGCTCACATCATTATCAGTTTTATTCAACCCCCAAGTGACATTCAATCTTAGTACTTAGTACAACATCCTTTTACAGTTATAACAGCTTTTAAACGTGAAGCATAGCTTGACACAAGTGTCTTGCAGCGATCTACGGGTATCTTCGCCCATTCTTCATGGGCAAAAGCCTCCAGTTCAGTCACATTCTTAGGCCTGCGCACTGCAACTGCTTTCTTTAAGTTCCACCAGAGGTTCTCAATCGGATTTAAGTCTGGTGACTGCGATGGCCACTCCAAAATGTTCCAGCCTTTCCTCTGCAACCATGCTCTAGTGGACTTGGAGGTATGCTTGGGATCATTGTCCTGTTGAAAGGTCCAACGTCTCCCAAGCCTCAGGTTTGTGACGGACTGCATCACATTTTCATCCAATATCTCCTGGTACTGAAGAGAATTCATGGTACCTTGCACACGCTGAAGCTTCCCTGTACCTGCAGAAGCAAAACAGCTCCAAAGCATGATTGACCCTCCGCCATGCTTCACAGTAGGCAAGGTGTTCTTTTCTTCATAGGCCTTGTTCTTCCTCCTCCAAACATAGCGTTGATCCATGGGCCCAAACAGTTCTAATTTTGTTTCATCAGTCCACAGAACACTATCCCACAACTTTTGTGGTTTGTCCACATGACTTTTGGCATACTGCAGTCGACTCTTCTTATTCTTTGGAGACAGCAAGGGGGTGCGCCTGGGAGTTCTGGCATGGAGGCCTTCATTACGCAGTGTGCGCCTTATTGTCTGAGCTGAAACTTCAGTACCCACATCTGACAAATCTTTTCTCAGTTCCTCAGCAGTCACACGGGGACTTTTCTCCACTCTACGCTTCAGGTAGCGCACAGCAGTCGAAGTCAGCATCTTCTTTCTGCCACGACCAGGTAGCGTTTCAACAGTGCCCTTTGCTTTGAATTTGCGAATGATGCTTCCTATGGTGTCTCTTGGTATGTTTAACATCTTTGCAATCTTCTTATAGCCATTGCCCTTCCTGTGAAGAGAAATCACCTCTTCTCTTGTCTTTCTGGACCATTCTCTTGCCTTCACCATGTTTGTAACCACACCAGTAAATGTCTAGAAGGAGCTGAGTATCGCAGTCATTTTAAAGCTGCCTAATTGGTGCTTATTATGCTTGATTGCTGCTCGGTGACATCCACAGGTGTTTTCAATACCTGATCGAAAACACCTGAATGAACCTCTGTTCTTCAGAGTGGTAGTCTTTAAGGGGTTGAATAATTGTGTCAATGAAGAAACCACAAAAGAAACATTTACTACTGTATTACAAAAACAATTGATGTCAGTTTAGTTGCATTTGGTTCTGCAAAACGTCCTTGTAGGATTTCATTCTGAATACAATTACAAATGTACACTATAGTCCCTAAACCCCTTTACAGCATTGGGGGTTGAATAATTTTGATCACAACTGTATTTCTCTTGGTAAATTATTTCTCATTGCATATCTTGTATGCACTCTATATATCTCATCAATCCCGCTTAGTATCTTTTCTTTGTCCTCTTCCATTGCCTCCGCTAATATTTCTGCAATTTTTTCTGCTAGGTACTCTCCTTTTTCTTCTTCGATGTTCTGAAATCTTAAATAATAATCAGCTTTATCCATTTTGAGAGTTATAATGGTCCTTTCCTGATTCTTATCAATGGTTGCAAATCTATAATCCATCTCCTCCACTTTTTTTCCTGTTGCTTCTGCTTTTTCTTCCACTATGTTTAGTCGTTGTTCATTTTTCCCTATCATCTCTTTAACTTCCTTCAATTCTCCATCCATTTTTTCAATTTTCTCATCTACTTTGTTTATACTTTTCTTGAGGTCTTCATATATGGCCTGTAGCATAGTTTTTAATTCCATATTAGTTTTCTCTTGCTGTGTTATAGTTTCAGCTGTTTTTGTCCTATGGAGCTGGTTGCTGTTGATATTGATGGTGAAGAAAGATGTTGTGTTGTTTTCTTCATTTTGTTCTTTAAATTCAAAACACCCAATTTGTAATCCAAATGATTCATTTTAAAATTCAAATTTGCCTCTTAATTACTTCCAGGTTTAAAATCAAAGTCAAATCCACAATCAAAATCTTCAGGTTCTTGTTACCCTAATCCACAAAGCAGAGAAAAAAGAGATATAACAAAAAGTTCAAAGTACAGATTTGAAAATCAAAAAGAGCTAGGAAAGTCAAAAATATAAAAAGGACAAAAAAAATAAAATAAAAATATATCTATCACCAAAAAAGAGTGTTAAGAATAAAAAGAAGAGAAAAGGAAAAAAGAAAAAAGAGGGGGAAAAAGAAAAGAAAAAAAGAGAGGCCTAAAATTTCCAAGGAGAGAGAAAAAAAGAAGCTAATCTCCAAAAATTTAATTCCAAAGAGAAAGGGGAAAAATCCAACTTAAAAAAAGGACCAAATACAAAAATCCACCATTCCACAATTTATAAATTCGCAAAACAACGGGTAGGCAGTTCAGTTTTTAGCTGTATATTTTTTCCCTTTTTTCTTCTCTGCTACAAAATCACCAGACCATTTCTTATCAGTTCTCAAAACATTGTTCAAGGTCATTCCATTCTTGTCTTCTTTGTTCAATTTAATTGTTGAATTTTCTCTAGCACCACTAGATGGCACTACAATTTACTCCCAATTATCCCAATTATCTTAAGTTATATGCAGTCCAATTTTTTTAGTTTTTCAGATACAAATCTCGGGATTTCAAAGTTCAGTCATACATCAAACTTGGCACAAAAAAACCCACTCTGCCCAGTCTGCTTTCTATTCATTAAAACTCAATTTTCAAACTTTGTCAATTATCTTCATTAATGGCTTCCGCTTTTTCGTCACTACTGCCAGAGGAGTGGAGATAGCCTTGTATCCGCTCCTCCCCTCTCTTTTGCCGTTCTCTCAAGTAAAGTATTTTAAAGTCAGGGAGTAATTTTTTTTTTACAAAAGGAATCTTATTTCCAAGACAGCAATTTGTTCTCACCCAGATGTTTCACCTCTCTTTCTTCTTTTCTCATTCTGTGTAGCCACCCCAGCTTATGACAGCTCCCTGGCTGTCTTCCCAGCCGCTGAGTCGAAGGCTATTTGCCAGAACTTCAGGGAATTTGCGATTTCCCTGTTTGTACCAGCTTGTGCCTCCATTCTTCACCATCCCTACAAGACAGCTATGACCCTGAAGGACCCCCAAATGGCTGCGATATCAGCGCTATCTTCAGAGCCCTGAAGTTTCATGCTGTGTTGCTGCGGTGCTGGCCACGCCCATCTCCCTGGCAGCTAGAGAGTTTCCTGGGCTTCATGAATTCCTATCAGACTTTCATCCCCATATTCACCAAGGTGGCTTTGCCCTTGACAGACCTCCTGAGGACCAAGCACATAACGTTGAAACCAGGGACTGGTTTCAGACTGGCTTGGGCGAGTAGGTAGCGATGGCAGCGGGCAGTTTGGAGAACCGGTAGCAAAAATCCCTGCCCCCGCCCCCCATGCCCAGCTGAGCTGCGCAATCATTAGAGCCTTTTTTTCTTTTAAATGGCTCTGATGATCCAAGCTCTGACGATCCCAGCTGAGTTGCCTGCTAATCAGGCAACTCAGCTGGGATTGTCAGACCCATTTAAAAGAAAAAAAGTTTTTTCTTTTAAATGGCTCTGACATTCCCAGCTGAGTTGCCTGCTAACAGGTAGCAAAAATCCCTCCCCCCTCGCCTCCAGCTTGCTTACCTTAGCTGCTAGTCGCAACGCCTGTCTTCCTTCGCTTGCTGTAAACCCTGCAATCCATTGCATCAGCAAGCAACTGAATCTCCCTGCCTGCAATCAAGCTCATCGGTGAGCAGCTCTATCTGCCTGCCTGCCTGCAGGGGTCTCCAACCTTGGCAAGGAAAGCCGGCTGGCTGAGTAATTCTGGGAGTTGAAGTCCACAAGTCTTAAAGTTGCCAAGGTTGGAGACCCCTGTTCTATTGGGTAAGTTTTTCCCCCTTTGGGAGCTTTAAAAAAAATAGTTAATTGGGGTTTTTTTAGTTGTTCTGTTTTTAGACCTAGCCATTTAAAGTTTAGGAAGTTTTAAATTTAGCTGCTTTTATATAAAAATAAAAATAAATTAAAATAAAATATTTGTGCAGCTTTCTGAGATTTAGTGTGTTTCTGTAGTGTTTCACTCTAACTACACAAACACACAAAATCTCACAAAGCTGTATGTGGAATTTTGTGTGTGTGAAGTGTGAAAGTTGGTTTTTTGGGCTTTTTGTGGCTGTGTGAGGTTCCTGCTTGTTGCAGGGGC
>WNWU01012738.1:254003-310509 GCA_012654045.1 Ptyas mucosa
GTTGTGTTGTGTTGTGTTTTGTAGGTTAAAAAAGGGCAAAGAAGTGACATTGACTTGGCCACGCCCACCTGACCAACAAGCCACGGCCACCCAGTCACCTTACCACCAAGCCCCGCCTACTAATTAAGCCACACCCACAGAACCGGTAGCAAAAAAATTTAGATTTCACCCCTGGTTGAAACCCTGACTGGGCCAGCCATGATGGAGTGCCAGCGAGCATTTGAATCCCTCAAGGCGTTGTTCATCAGAGAGCCAGTTCTGAAACACACAAATCCTGAACAAGTCTTTGCGGTCCAAGTGGATGCCAGCGATGTAGCGGTAGCCACTGTCCTACTCCAAGCTAATGAACAGGGCACATTGAAGCCGTGCGTGTATACCTCCCGCAAAGCAAACATCTCTGGGCCATATGGGAGAAAGAGGCCTTCGTGGTCCGGTGGGCCCTCGTGACCTGGTGTCACCTCCTGGAGGGAAGTAAAATAACATTCGAGATATGGACGGACCATAAAAACCTCGAGGCCCTCCAGCCCCTGCGGAGGTTGTCACCCAAACAGGTACGGTGGGCACAGTACTTCAAACACTTCCAGTTCACCTTGAAGTACATTCCAGCAGGGAAAAATTTTCTAGCAGATGGGTTGTCAAGGATACAACAGCCACCAGGAGGAGGTCATGCACGCCATCATTCCCCCCTCACTGCAGACGCAACCTGCTGCATGGATTTTGGCCTGGCGGCCGGATGCAACTGGCGAAGAATTGACAAGTTGCTTACAGACCGAATTACTCACGGACCCGTGGTTCTTGGGACACAGGCAATTGCTTACCCAATGGGACGGGTTGGCGTGGAAAGGTAGTAAACTGTATGCCACATGCCCTGAGGCCACAGGTGCTACAAAGGTGCCACAACATGAAACAAGCAGGACACTTTGAGTTCCTGGAAACCCTGCATTTAGTGAAGCGGCAATTTTGGTGGCCCAGGATGCAATACAAAATAGAGGACTATGTCAGAAGCTATGTCTGTGCAACTACCAAACCCGGCACAGGGAAACCCCCTGGCCTATTGCAGTCCGTGGCTGAACCCACCCAGCCATGGGAGGAGATAGGCATGGATTTTATTGTTGAGAAGCTGGAGAGCAATGACCACACTGTCATATGGACAGTCATTGTTTTATTTTCTAAACAGGCCCATTTTTTACCCTGCCCCGGTTTACCATCAGCACGAAGGTTGGCTAAACTATTCCTAGAGCATATCTGTCACCTTCACAGGGTGCCACAGAGGATCATTTTGGATGATGGGTACAGTTCACAGCCAAGTTCTGGCGGGAGTTCATCCGGATGATAGGGTCATCCCAGGGGTTAAGCTCAGCTTTCCATCCAAGTACTAACAGAACAGCAGAGAGAGCCAACGCTATTGTAGAAAGATATCTTAGGTGCTGTGTCACCTATCAACAGGCCAATTGGGTGGAACTGCCATTTGCGGAGGTGGCATACAATAATACTGTCCACAGCAGTACCAGATTTACCCCTTTTAGGGTAGTGCATGGATTGGATTTCGTTCCCATACCTGAGTACCCACGAGAACTCCCTACCACCCTCAGCCCAAAAGAATGGGTAGATACCTTGCCAGGGGTGTGGGAAACTGTGGAAAGCCACAGACATCCAGAAGATACAGGCTGACAGGAAACGGGCTTCCCAGAAGCCATTCCAGATGGGAGAGAGGTTGTATCTATCAACCAAATACCTAAAGGTAAGGGTCCCCTGCTGGAAGTTGGGTCCAAAATTCCTGGGCCCATTCCCCATTGTATGGATAATTAATCCTGTAACGGTGGAGCTGAAACTACCCCAACTGTTAGGAAAGATGCACCCTGTATTTCACAGTAGCCTGCTAAAGCCAGTAGGTGAGGCCTCCATTCGACCACAACCACTACCATTACCTGGTCCCGTGGAAGTGGGAGGGGAGACCCATTACAAGATCGACCGGATATTGGACTCCCAACTGCATAGGGGTCGACTGCAGTACCTGGTTCGATAGAAGGGATATTCTGATACAGAAGCCTCCTGGGTGGGAAGTGGAGACATACGGGCAGCCCGTCTGCTCAGGAAGTTCCATGGGGAACATCCCCACAAACAGGGGGGGGGATATGGGAGGTTGGGTGTAGTATTCTTTTGCTATGTATCCTCACTATGTTTGCTTACTATCTTCCAGGTGCGGCCCTGGTGAGAGGGGAGCCACCCCTGTCAAACCCCGGTTTTCCCTCGGGGTTAGCCTTACCTGGGGGGGGAGGAAGCTCCTGGTGTTGGGGGGTTTGTAAAGCTGGCGGCTGCAGCAGTGTGCCGGAGAACCGCCATTGGAGAGCCAATCAGCTGTATAGTGGGGAGGCAGGGCAGTGCAAGGCAACCAGAATGCCTGATGACCAGCTGTGAGAGGAAGTGAAGGCATCGGCCCACAATTAGCTGTGAGGCCTTGCGGAGCAGCCACACAAGGATCCAAACGGCCGATCTGAGACACAGGTGCCTTCTGGATGAGGCTTGCGGCAAAGGAGGGCATGGCTTGCCTACACTGGGAGGTGGATGCTCCCAGCACTGACTTTACTTCCGGATTGCATCTGTTTCATGCTTATTGCTTTTGGGAACTCATTTGTGTGCCTAAGTCTGGCTTAATAAACCCAGTTATCAACTACACAAGTGAAGTTGTTAATGCTGGATTAGGTCAGGAGCTCGGACCTCTTGCGATACAGAGCTTCATACATGTCCCAAACTTTAACCGCCAATTTATTCCCACATTCACCCAGATAGCCCTGCCGATTACCAATCTACTGAAAACTGGGGTGTCGAGCCCAGCCATGGCTCGCCACATGAACCTTGAGGGGAACAACACACAAACATAGCCATCACAGAATGATTTCAGGGGGACTGGGCACTGGGTGGCTAGGCTTCGGTTATGGTGATGGTGGTTCACTAGGTGGTGATGGTGGTGGTGCTACGTACGGGAGGCGACCTGGGGGTGGGACGAGATGACGGATCGGGAGAATCATGGCTTCGGGATCGGGAGCATCGTGACTTTGAATCCCGGCTTGGAAAGATGCTGGAGCAAAGCAGGAAGTGGCCGCCGAAACACTAAACACTAAACAGCTGAGACATGCTGCCAGGGGTGGGGCGTGGCCGGCACGGCTTATTTAAACAGCGCTGAGCAGCAGTAGCTCTCAGTGCCGACTTTACATAGGTCGCACTCATCTTTTCCTGATACCCGTTTATCTCGAATTAAAGAAGCACTGATCAAACGAACAAGGTGGACTGGCTTTGATTGCTTCGGCATTTGTTCGCATAGACGTGGATTGGAAAGCCGACACAAAGTCGGCGTTGAGAGCCTCACACTCAACCTGCTGTTTGCAGCTGTGAGTAACACTATGGCTGAGGGGACGTCTACGGGCGTGCCTGAGACCGTGGAGGCTGAAGGGGAGGAGGAGGCGGTTGTGGCAGTGACACCCAAGGAAAGTGAAGGCTTGGTGGTGTGGCCAAAGGAGAGGAAAGCCCAGAGTGAGGGCCGTCCAGTGGAAAACCAAGAGGAGACAGAGAAGGGGATAACACAGTCTACCTCAGGTCATTGGTGGCACAGCTCTGCAGTAACGGGCCCTGGGGAGACTTGAGATAGAACCCTACCACCTATTGGGGCTGCAGCATTTCAAGGATGGAGGGAGAGATGGTGGACAGAAGGGGATGACCAGGACTGGGGTTATTCTATGGGTCCTGGGGCCACCACCATGGAGGTGCTTAGAGAACAATTCGGGGAAGCTAGCTTTCAGGATGCGCCTTCATGGCAGCTCTGGGCAATGGGATTGGACCCCTCAAACACCTGGAGAGGGCCCGGTGGAGGGTCTAGTTCTGATTCACGCTTCTGCCTTACCAGCCCTAAATTGCGCAGGGATCAGGAGCCCCGATGGTTCAGGGGTACAGAACAACCTACTGGGGTCTCGGTACCGTCCACTGGGGAGGCAGTACGTGGATCTGGTCAGGGGTCCAGCGGAGGATATGAGACGCTCAACACCAGACCCCCACCTGTGAGGACACAGTCGGAATCTCACCGGGTAGTGGGTGGAGGTGCGGATAATGTCAGGGGATGTGAGCAGGTGCCATTTTGGCCTGTTGGATCATGGCCTCAACAACCACCGTTCTGGGGCCCACCACCCATCCAGGCTTCGTTTGATGGGAGTCCTGATAGGGTAGCATTGTTTTTAAGTGAGGTCATTAGCCACTTTGACCTCTATGGTTGGTTCTACCCCTCGCAATGGGCAATGGTGGTGGCCGTCACAACAGCGTTGAGGGGGGAGGTGGCAGATTGGGTAGCCAACCTCCACAGTGAGCATGCCCGACAGCTAACAAATGTAGGCATGTTTCTGGAGGGTCTCTGGGCCCGTTTCGAGGACAAATCTAGGGCCCAATCCGCTGAAGGAGAGATAGTGGCGATCAAACAACGTGGCCGGTTCACTAAGGAATATGTCAGGGAGTTTAGGAAAATCGCAGGGAGACTGAGAACCTGGCCCAAACGCTTATTGATCCATCAGTTCCACATGGGGCTGGATAGGGACTTAAGGCAGGCATGTGTCTATCGGGGATTGCCCCCACGTCTTGCTGACTGGTTCAAGGCAGCCATAGATATGGATGTGTGACGCCAAGAGTTTAGAATTCAAGGTGAGGCCAGGATGGTGTATCCATGACGGACAGTGGACAGAATACCACCCAAAAGAGACATAGCAGCAATAATACCCAAGACAAGGGAGGGGGATTCAGCTCGTTGGCCACTTTTCAGGTGTTTCCGATGTAATCAGGAGGGCCATCGAGTGGCTGATTGCCCTTTGCCGCCACCGAGGTTGCCAGGACTACAAACCCGTCACAGGAGAAAAACCAAGAGATCGTACTCGGCCAATGTCTGAACAAACACGGCTTGCGTCGCAAACCATACCCATAAAGATACTTACGCCAGGGAAGGACATTGGAGGCCCATCCAAGGAGGGCGGTGGACAGTTATCGTTGGTTGCCGAGGAGAGTGATGAGGAAACATCGAACGATCTGATGGTGAGCAGACCTGTTCGCCCGTTTGTGATTCCGGTGATGATCCGGAACACTCGCAGAGCAGTGGGATGTGAACAGGGAGCCTTAATTGATTCAGGATGCACTCGATGCTTGATCCGTAGGTCTGTGGTGGATGGGTTAGCAATACAAGTCAGGAAACTACACACTCCCATCAAGTTTGAACAGATGGATGGTTCAGTGCTTGGGGGGGGGGGGTGCCGGCTACCCATGTCACCGACCTCATCCAGTTGGAGATAAGAGACCACTGGGAGTATATAAGGTTCATAGTGGTGGATAAGATGATCGAGCCCCTTATTCTTGGTCTCACTTGGTTGGACAAATGGCAACCAACTATATGGTGGGAAGGTGGATTTAGGAAACTTAGACTGACCCTTGGTCCCAAATCACCAAAGGATCAGGAAAAAGCAGAAACATCACAAGAAGAGCCCGGGACTGGTGTGGGAGGCAGGTTTCCGGAGATATACGGGGATTTGGCAGAGGTGTTTAGTGAGAAGGAGTGTGAGATGTTACCTCCACACCGTTCTACTGATTGTGCTATAGAGTTGATACCAGGGGCTAAATTGCCAAAACCTCGCATTTATTCCATGACTCCAAAGGAAGTCGAAGAGCTTAGGCATTATATCAATAAAAACCTAGCCAGAGGATTCATCAGGCCCAGCAGGTCTCACATGGCAGCGCCAGCCCTTTTTCGAGAAAAAAAAAGATGGCAGTCTCCGCTTGTGTGTTGATTTCCGTGGGCTCAATGCAGTGTGCGTAGAGCATTTGTATCCTCTACCACTGATGAAGGATTTACTATCCACCTTAGCAACCGGCAGAATCTTTACAAAACTAGATTTGCGAGAAGCGTACTACCGGGTGCGTATTAGACCAGGGGATGAGTGGAAAACAACTTTTAACTGTCCCTTGGGAAGTTACCAATTCCAGGTAATGCCATTTGGTTTACAGGGTGCCCTGGCTGTGTTTATGCAGCTGATAAATGGAGTTCTGCATGAACATCTCTACCGGGCAGTCCTTGTATATTTGGACGATATATTGATATACACAAAAATAATGGAAGAACACACCTGGTTGGTTCGTCAGGTTTTGGAGAAACTGTTGGCCGCTAAATTGTACATAAAATTATCAAAATGTGAGTTCCATCAAACAGCAATAAATTATTTAGGATACCGTATATCGGAGGCAGGGGTGGAGATGGATCCTAAAAAAGTACAAGCTGTAACAGAGTGGCAGGCCCCTAAAACGAGGAAACAGTTACAAAGTTTCCTCGGATTTGCCAATTTTTATAGGCAATTTATTCTGTCATTTGCGCAGTTGGCCTTTCCTTTAACAGATCTGTTACGTACAAAACCTAGCACAACAAAACCACGGCCAGAACAGTTGATAGCATGGACGCCTGAGTGTCAACAGGCATTCTAGAAACTGAAAGGACTGTTTGCTTGTGAGCCAGTATTGAAACACCCTGATCCGACAAAGCCATTCATCATACAAGCAGATGCAAGTGATGTGGCTGTAGGAGCTGTTCCACTTCAAAGGAATAACCAAGAAAAACTACAACCCTGTGCATATACTTTGAGAAAACTCATGATCACAGAGAGGAGGAGGGCCATATGGGAGAAGGAGGCTTTCATGGTGAGGTGGGCTTTACTCACCTGGAGGCATCTGCTTGAGGGAGCAGGGACTCCGTTTGAAGTGTGGACAGACCACAAAAACTTAGAGGCTTTACAAACTCCCAGAAAACTGTCTCCCAAGCAGGTCAGATGGGCACAATACTTTCAGAGGTTCAATTTCACCCTGAAGTATGTGCCCGCTGGTAAGAACTTCCTGGCAGACGTGTTATCGCGCATGCTGCAATACAACAGCAAAAGGGAGGTGGTGGTGCAGGCAATGATACCTTTCCACCACTCGGTCAGGCAGATTGAGAATACCAGGACAGTAAATCCCTGGTACAACGATGTGAAGAAGGCGTTAGTGACAGAACCCTGGTTAGCTGAGAATAGGCTTCTCATGACAATGAGGGATGGTCTTGCGTGGAAAGGTGATAAATTGTATATTCCAAAAGATCTTCGACTCGCAGTGCTCAGTAAATGCCATGACGTTAAGCCTGGTCACTTTGGATTTCTCAAAACTTTGCACCTGTCCAGATGTCAATTTTGGTGGCCGCGTACGCACAGAGACATAGAGGAATACACACGGAAGTGTAGGATTTGTGCTACAGCAAAGCCAAGTCCTGGAAAACCTCTCAGCCTCTTACAGTCAGTAGCCAATCCTGGGAGGCCGTGGGATGAAATCGCTATGGATTTCATAGTAGACCTCCTGGAAAGCAATGGCAACACGGTGGTATGGACTGTGATAGACCTTTTTTCGAAACAAGTGCATTTCATACCCTGTAAAGGGCTTCCATCAGCAAGAAGGTTAGCAAGGATGTTCATACAACACATTTATCATCTACATGGTGTGCCCCGTAGAATTATATCGGATAGGGTAGTGCAGTTGACTGCCCGATTTTGGCGGAATTTCATCCACTTGATAGGGTCATCTCAAGGGCTGAGCTCAGCATTCCATCCTAGTACTAATGGTGCAGCGGAACAGACCAATGCTATGGTGGAACGTTATTTGAGAAGCTACGTGTCATATCAGCAAGCGGACTGATCTAGTCTCTTACTGTTTGTTGAAGTGGCGTACAACAACACTGTACATAGAAGTACTGGCCTTACTCCGTTCCACATAGTAACAGGGAAGGAATTCCCTGCAATACCCGAATTAGAGGCACACACCCTGGATCAACTGTCTCCTGCTGGCTGGGCTGATAAAATTCAAAAAGTCTGGCCACAAGTAAAACAAGCGTTGGTGAAGGCTGTGGACGAATATAAATTGCAGGCCGACAAAAGGAGGACAGAAACCAAGCCATTTCAAGTGGGTGATTGAGAATTCTTAGCCATCAAATATATTAAACTAAGAATCCCATGTAAAAAACTGGGTCCTAAGTATCTGGGACCGTTCACGGTCACCAAAGTCATTAATCCTGTCACCCTGTTGCTAAAACTCCCTCCCTTACTGGGGAAAATACATCCATTATTTTATAGCAGTTTGCTAAAGCCCATAGGGCAGGTAACGTCAGCAGACCCTCCCGGACCCGTTAACGGAAATGAGTATGAAATAGATGAGATACTAGACTCTAAATTGGCAAGGGGACGGTTGAAATACCTGGTGAAATAGAAAGGATATACGTATGAAGAGGCTTCATGGGTTGACAGAGATGATGTCCAAGCCCCACGGTTGATCCGACGATTCAATAAGACATACCCACATAAACCGAGGGTACCCCCATGAGGGCTAATGTTAATTTTCTGTCTGTTCCTTGCAGGTGGACTCCTGGTAGAGGGGCTGCCTGTCGAGCCCAGCCATGACTCACCACATGAACCTTGAGGGGAACAACACACGAACATAGCCATCACAGAATGATTTCAGGGGGACTGGGCACCAGGTGGTTAGGCTTTGGTTATGGTGATGGCGGTTCACTAGGTGGTGATGGTGGTGGTGCTATGTATGGGAGGCGACCTGGGGGTGGGATGAGATGACAGATTGGGAGCATCGTGGCTTCAGGATCGGGAGCATAGTAATTTCGAATCCTGGCTTGGAAAGATGCTGGAGCAAAGCAGGAAGTGGCTGCCAAAACACTAAACAGCTGTTGTGGCCCGCCAGCAGCCTGCGCGGATTGTTGCTGATCCCGACGAGGAAGCTGGTGTGGTGCTGCGCCAGCAGCCTGTGCAGCCGGCGCTCGAGTCGGACAGCGAGGAGGCTGAAGAAGAGGTGGTGCCAGAGGCAGGGATTCAGTCAGGGCCTTCAGAACCTCCAGAGGCTCCTTTAAGTGAAGAGGATGAAGAGGAGGAGCCTCTTCTCAATGCACGGGTACGCAGAGCTGCCAAAAGGCAGGAGTGGTTCCTCAGGAGGAGGTCTCCTCGAGAGTAAGGCTTGGGGCTAATTGGCCACGCCCTTAGCCTATTTAAGAAAGTACACAGCTGGTAACAAGCTGCAGGAAACAATTTTAGTTCGCTAACCATCGCGTTGAGATGTCTCTGCAAACCTTGTTTCTGGGCTTTCTGCCAACTCCAGTAAGACTCTGAATATCTTATCTATGGAATTCTGGCAGGCTGTTAAGAATGCATTAGTAACAGCCGGCATTTGCTAACTGCGTTTTTGAGTAAACTAAGTTTGGTTCAGAGTTTGTGTGTGCTGTGTTCTTTGGGATCCGTAGCTGGGGCAGAACAACAGCTGAGACGCGCTGCCAGGGGTGGGGTGCAGGCGGCGTGGCTTATTTAAACGACTCTGAGCGGCGGTAGCTCTCAGCGCCAACTTTACATAGCTCACACTCGTCTTTTCCTGATACCCATTTATCTCGAATTAAACAAGCACTGATCAAACAAACAAGGTGGACTGGCTTTGATTGCTTCGGCATTTGTTCACATAGACGTGGATTGGAAAGCCGAGACCGGGGGTGGGGGAACCAAAAACCAGCCAACCCCTGGATTGGTCCCTTGACTGCCAAGCTACTTTTGAAAAGCTGAAATGCATGTTCACTGCAGAGCCAGTCCTGAAGTCCCCCAAACAGGAGAAGCCGTTTGTGATACAAACTGATGCCAGCGATGTAGTAATAGGGACAGTCCTACTCCAAAAAAATGCTGAAAGGGAATTGCAACCTTGCGCCTACATGTCCTGGAAGCTCTCTGATACTGAAAGGGGCTGGGCTATCTGGGAAAAGGAGGTTTATGCAGTCCGGTGGGCTCTCAAGACATGGAAACAGTTCTTGGAGGGTAGCAAGGTCCCATTCAAGGTCTGGATGGACCACAAGAACCTAGAAGCACTGAAGACCCCATGGAAACTGTCCCGTAAGCAAGCCCGGTGCGTTCATTGAAATGGCTACCCAGGAAGCCCCCCAGTCTATTGTAGCCGGTGGCTGATCCGATGAAGCCCTGGGAAGAGATCTCTATGGACTTTATTGTGGACTTGCCAGAATGTGCAGGGAATACTGTAATCTGAACCACCACTGACTTATTTTCCAACCAGGCACATTTTGTAGCGTGCCCAAAGATTCCCTCCGCCCGGTCCCTGGCGAAGATGTTCGTGCAGCATATCTATCGGCTGCATGGAGTCCCAAAACGCATAATTTTGGACCAAGGGGTGTAGTTCACGTCAAGATTTTGGCGGAAATTCCTCAACCTGATTGGCTCCTCACAGGGCCTTAGCTATGCCTATCATCCTAGTACCAATGGAGCCTGTGAATGTACAAACTCAGTTTTGGAGCAGTACCTGAGATGTTATGTCAACTACCAACAGACCAATTGGGCTGAACTGCTACCTTTTGCAGAAGTGGCATACAATAACTCCATGCATAGTAGTACAAGGTTTACCCCTTTCTGGGTAGCTAGCAGAGTAGAGTTTGCACCCATGCTGGAAATCCCACAGGGGCAGCCATCCTCAGCATCCTTGGCTGAATGGATGGAAACGTTAAAGGAAACATGGGTGGTGGTGCGCAGGGCGTTGCAAAAAGCTAGGGAAACGCAGAAGAGGCAGATGGACAAGGAAAGAGCCCCACAGGGGGAGTTCAAGGTGGGGGATAAAGTATACCTGTCTACCAAGTTCCTTAATCTGGGCCCAAACTACATAGGACCCTTCCAGATTATCCAGATCATAAATCTGGTTACTGTAGAGCTGCAGCTGCCAAAAAGCCTCGAGTGCACACAGTGTTTCACTACAGTCTGTTGAAGTCTTTCCGTAGTTTGGGATTAAGACCTGCTACGGAGAAGACTCCCCCTCCTATCCTAGTCAAAGGAGAGGAGTACTATGAAATCAAGGAGATTTTAGACTCCTTGAGATTTTAGACATAGTGGGAAACTGCAATATTTGGTGTTATGGAGGGGCTATCCCTGTCAGGGTAATGATGATTTAATAGCTGACCAGCTGCTGTAATGTTGTAATACTGTAATGCTGTAACGATGGTGCAATGGTAGCAATGAGTCAGCAGGGTTATTTGACTGCTACCACTTTAAGAGGCTGTAATATAAGAGAGGCCCTGTGAGGGCGCATCTCTCTCTCCATGCGTGCTTCCATGCTATAGTTGATGATTGATTGCCTGACTGCCTAGTATGTGTATGTATATATTCCATGTAGATAAACCACTATTTGAAAGACTGTCAACCAGATCTCCAGCATGGGTTTCTCCTTTTGATGCTTGCTTGCTATCGGCTGCCATAGTAACAGGGAGGGGGGGGCATGGCATTGGGGTTTGGGAACTGTGAAGCTGGGAGTAAAATATGGAGCGGATCCCAAAGCTCTGGGATTCTTCCTAGCTCAAGTTTGGAATCACATGCAGGTGTATGTGGAGGATTTTGCTTCAGAGGCAGTCAAAGTGAGATGTGTCACCATCACCCTGGAAGGGACTGCAGAATGGATGCTCACCCTTCACAACAATGATGCCCCCCAGCTGAGGGATTACAACCAGTTTATGGTGGCACTCCATGTGTGGTTCAAGGACCCCCTAGCCTGGGTGTCAGAAACCTGCGACTCCGCAGCCACATGCGGCTCTTTCATCCCCCTGCTGTGGCTCTGTCGTCTGCCTGCCCCTGCCCCTCGCCCTCCCCTTCCAGTCACTCCTTGTGTGGCCTGACAAGGTAAGGGTGACGGCAGGGAGACTCGCTCCATATTCCAGAGTGAGAGGGAAGCGACCTTGTACTTGCCTCTCATCTCGCGGGCACTTCTTCCAGCACTTCTTGGTGCTGCGCTTGGTGACTCAGGGAGACGTGCGACTTTCTCTTTGCCCCAAGTCACCTGGCCCAGCTGCGGCCGATGCTCTGTGTCGCAATGGGCTCCAGGAGGAAGAGGGGATGCCGTCTCCCCCATTGTGAAGCGTGCTAAAGTTAAGTGTACTGTACAAGGCGCTGCGAGAGCAGCGAGGGCTGCGGCTGATGCCGCTGCTCTCACCCCCTCCATGGCCTGCTCGCTGCACTTAAAATACACACACACAGACACACACAAATACATATTATATATATGTATATGTATACGTATATACAGTGTACATGTAGTATATATATAGTATTTATACAGTATATACATACATCATACATATATAGATATACATACAAACAGATATACATATATCAGAAAAGAGCAACAATAGACTGTTGGAACAGTAAATGGGAAAAGTCAAGGAAGTTGTTAATGGTAAGATTATCTTCACCAAATGGAAACCTTCCAAAGTAAGAATGAAAAAGAACACAACTTTATACATATAAAAACTGCAGGTATATTGCTGATTATAAAATAAGAATAAGTACAAACATTATAAATATGAAGCCAGTCAAGATGTTCAACACATGGGCAGTACAAAGGCAACTGCCTAGAGATGTGGTGATATATTTTACAGATAGGAGAATAAGAAATGATATTTTGCAAAGTTCATTTGTCACTGCTGTTCTAGTTGATGGAGTTGGGATTGGAGTTTTCAAAGAATTACCACCCAAAATGTTAAGAGACAGAAAGGATTTTGGATTTTTGGTGGCAGAATTGAAAAAACAGAATATACAATTCAGATGGGATGCTCCAACAGGTGTAATATTGAGGATTCGAGGAGTTAGATACCGTCTTAATACTATTGCAAAAGCAGAAGAATTTTATTATAATGTTTTGAAAGCGGGCTCTCCTCCTCCACGTACATCTTCACCAATAGATAAGGATGTGCAATTACAAGCTGAGTATGAACAAGAAACTGAAGAACAAATAAAGCAGTCCCAAAAGGAGGCAAGAGAGGCACAGGGAGCTGTTGGTGGCGTTGTGGTTGATCCTTTTGCACCACTTGAAATTTCTCCTTTGGAAGAAACATCTAAAACTATTACAGAGGAGGCGCTGGATCTTGAATTGAGAACATCAAAATTGGAAGAGCAACGCATAACTAGAGCGATGTCTAAACAAATGAAGGAAGCACAGCAGCAGGAACAGTACAAACCACAACGAGAAAAGAGAGCTAAAGGAAAGCAGCAAGCTGAAGTCATGGGAGGAGCTAAACCGAAGATTACTTCTGTGGAAAAGAATCTTCAGCAATTGCTCTCAAAACTTCAGACAGGATCAAATGGCACTTAAAGTTTTGTCTTGGAATGTAAATGGACTGAACTCTCCACAAAAAAGAAGGAAGGTATTTCATTATTTGAAGCAATTTCATAATGATATTATTTGTTTGCAAGAAACTCATATAAAATTGCAAGATCAGAAATATTTGATAAACTCAAGATTGGGAATGCAATTTGTTGCTTCAAATTCGGAAAAGAAGAATAGTGTGGTGATTTATATAAATAAAAGACTTTTAGCTAAAATTATAGAAACAGATGAATATGGAAGATATATTGCAATTGAACTTATCACAGATAATGGTCCAACTTTGTTGGTCGGAATATATGCTCCAAACCAGCAACAGGAAAATTTTTATAAGATGCTTCATTTAAAAATTCTGGAATGGAACTACACATCTATTATAATAATGGGGGACTGGAACAGAGTAATTCAACCTAAAAGTGATAAAAAAAGTACAGCTAAATTAGGGATTAAGTTACCACAAGCCTTTTTTGAAATGCAAGAGGATCTGGAATTAAAAGATATTTGGAGAGTTCACAACCCAAACGAATTGGACTTTACTTTCTACTCGGATAGGCATAAATCCTTTTCCAGGATAGATTTCTTTTTGCTAACTACTGATTTACTTCCCAAAGTAAAGAAGACAAAGATATTTCCTAGGACTTTGACTGACCATAGTCCGGTCTGGATGGAAATTGAGATGGGTAAAAGAGAAAGAAGATCCTGGAGATTAAATGAGAATCTATTTAGATATGAAAAAAATATAATTGAACTCAAAAAACATTTAAAGGAGTTTTTTAAACTGAACTTGAATAAAGGTACCCCTATTGAAACAGTTTGGGATGCAGGCAAAGCATATATGCGGGGAGTACTGATTCAAATGAACTCTAAACATAGACAGAGTCAACAGAAAAGGAGACTACAGTTGGAAAGTGAGATAAAGAAGAAAGAACAACAACTGATACAAAAACCAGCAGATGGACAATTGCAAACAGTTATAAAACCTCTAAAGGATCAATTCCAAATGCTTATAGCAGATCAAACAGCAACTAATTTACAATTTGCAAAGCATAATACTTTTACTAATGCTAGCAAACCGGGCAGATGGTTGGCTTATACTCTGAGGAAACAAGTAACTACACGAATTATTGATAGTACTGAATATGCCGGCAAAGAAGTTTATCAACAAGAATTAATTAAAAAGGCCTTTTTGGATTATTATACCAAGTTATATGCTAAAGATAATATACAGAACAGTTTTATAGATAAATATCTAGAAGAAAAGAGAGTTTCAAAGATTTCATCAGTTCAAAAGGAAAATTTGGAACAATTGATAACAGTTGAGGAGATTAGTTTTGCCATAAAACAACTAAAAACAGCTAAAGCTCCAGGGACGGATGGCCTAACTGCAGTCTATTATAAAACTTTACAAAAGGAAATGATTGAACATCTTAAAGACTTATTTTGTAATATACAACTAGGAGGTAAGATACCTTCCTCGTGGAAAACAGCCTTTGTCTCATTGATACCGAAAGAAGAATCAGGTCTTAAGAAACCAGAAAACTATAGACCAATATCCCTTTTAAATACAGATTATAAAATCTTTGCAAAAGTATTGGCCAACAGATTGATGCCAGTTATTCAAAAGGTGATTCATCATGATCAAGCGGGATTTATTGAAGGCAGATATATGAAGGAGAATGTCAGGCAAATTATAGATTTATTGGACTATCTAGATAAGAATAAACAGATCTCTGCAGCGCTGGTTTTTTGGGATGCAGAAAAAGCCTTTGATCAAGTGAATTGGAATTTTATAATTAAGACTTTGGAAAAAATGGATTTGGGGGAGCGATTTATACAAATGATTGGAGCAATTTATCATGAGCAATCTGCGCAACTTATTATTAATGGATGTCTAACATCAAATTTTAATATACAAAAAGGTACAAGACAAGGCTGTCCACTATCCCCATTATTATTTATTTTAACTCTAGAAGTCTTATTGAATGCAATACGGGATTCGAAATCTTTGAATGGAATAGCCATAAGGCAAGAGGACTATAGAACTAGGGCATTTGCAGATGATCTGGTTGTTACCCTATCACAGCCGATGAAATCAATAATCCAGATGAAGGCTATTATAGAAGATTATGGCATGGTATCTGGTTTTAGATTGAATCAGAAAAAAACTAAAATGATTGTTAAAAATTTGACAGAGAGCAAGAAAAAGGAACTTGAAAGAGTGGCAGGTTTTGAAATTGTTTCAAAGGTCAAATATTTAGGAGTACAAATCACAGACTTAAATATAAAACTGTTTCAAAACAATTATGAGGTTCTGTGGCAAAAGATACAAAAAGATATGCAAACTTGGAAGAAACTGCAGTTATCCTTACTTGGAAGAATATCAGCAGTAAAAATGAATGTTTTACCTAGATTTATTTTCTTATTTCAAATGATACCGGTGCTTAAGTCAGATAAACCACTGCAAGAATGGCAAAAAGGAGTTAATAAATTTGTTTGGAATGTAAAAAAAACGAGAGTGAAACTGAAAATAATGCAAGATACTCGGGAGAGGGGTGGTCTTAGACTTCCAAACCTTCGATTATATTATGAAGCAGCTGCATTGATACAAATAAGTGACTGGTTTGGAAAAACCAAGACTGAATTGTTGAACATAGAAAGTCATGACCTTGTTTGGGGATGGCATGCATATCTATTTTATGACAATAAAGTGGATAAAGTGTTTAATAGTCATTTACTGAGAAATGCCTTGATGAGAATCTGGAAGAAGCACTGAACCAAGTGGGATTATAAGATTCCGTTATGGCTGGATCTTGCTGATACCATGTGGAATACAAATATTAAGTCACTCGGGGTTTTTTTATATAAAGAGCTACTTTATCTTGAAGGGGGCAGATGGCGGTTGAAGACTTTGGATATGCTGTTGGAAGAAGGGATTTCTTTGACTTGGTTGCAGTACAATCAATTACAGATGAGATGGAAAGAAGATCAACAAACTGGTTTAATGGAATATGAAGTAGAATTGGTTAGACAGATAAAAGAGATAGGTCCAATGCATATTAAGAGAGTTTATAATGTCTTGTTAGAAAGGGATTCAGAAAATGAGTTAGTTAAATATTGTATGATTAAATGGGCACAGAATTTTGCTCAACCAGTTATGATGGAAACATGGGAAAAAATATGGGTTCAGAATGTTAAATTTACACAGTCACAAAACTTGCGAGAAAATTTTTATAAAATGTTTTATAGATGGCACTTAGATCCCAAGAAACTGTCTTGCATGTACCCTAATGTTCAACCAAAGTGTTGGAGGTGTGAGTGTCTAGATGCTACATATTATCATATTTGGTGGACTTGCAGGAAAGTGAGGGCTTTTTGGATAAAAATTTGGTGGGTTATGCAAAATGTTTTGAAGAAAAAAATACAATTTTCTCCGCAATTATTTTTACTGGGTACAGTTAAAGATTTTACACTGGGTGAAACGAAATTGATTTTGTATATGGTGACTGCAGCTAGGTTGCTGATTGCCCAATATTGGAAGAGTGATGCCTTACCGACTGTGGACCAATGGATTCAGAAGACGGCTGGATTTGCAGAAATGGCGAAGATTTCAGCCTTTTTAAAAGATCAGACGCATGAGAAGTATATACAGGAATGGAAAAAGTGGATTGAATATATACAGAATAAATATCAGACTAGAAAATATTATGTAGCCTTCAGCTGAGGGGGATTGATGATTATGCTAGTAAATAGAGAAAAAGATATGGAAGGGATGAATAACATATATATTGTTTGGAATTATTAGTATTGCATATAGGGGAAGTCAAGGGGGAGGGGAGGGAAAGGGGTGGTGGGGGAGGGTTAGGGTGGGCTTTGTAGGGAACTATATTTTTGTAAATGTGATTTTTATAATGTTTCGGAAGGGGGGGAAAGGGGGAAAAATTTGTATGTGTAAAACTTTTTCAATAAAAAAAAAGATGTTCAACACATGGAATGTTTAAGTTGAAGAATGCGCGCAGCACCAAGAAGCGCCGGAAGAAGCGCCCACGAGATGAGGCAAGTACAGGGTTGCTTCCCTCCTGCTCTGGAATATGGAGCGAGTCTCCATCCCCGCCGTCTCCCTTACCTTCTCAGGCCACACAAGAAGTGACTGGGAGGGGAGGGCGAGGGGCGGGGCCAGCCAGCCGACAGGGAGCCACAACAGGGGGACGAAAGAGCTTCATTTATCTGGGAACATGAAATGACTCGATTTAAATCATATGGTAAAAAGCACCCAAAGAAGAAAGAACATCAGCAAAAAGCCAAAACAAAAACCCAACCCTTGCCTGTTTTTGGAAATGGTTCAAGCGGGAACACACACACACGAGAGAGAGGGGGGAAGAGAGAGGGAGGGAAAGAGAGAGATGAGAGAGAAAAGGGGAGAAAAAGAAATGAGAAAATGATGGAGGGAGAGAATGAGAGGAAAAAGAAACAAATGAGAGAGAAGGGGGAGCGAGAGAGGGACACAGAAATGAGAGAGAGCTGGAGGGAGAATGAGAGAGGGAAAAGAGGGAAACAAATGGGAGAGAAGGGGAGAGAAAAAGAAAAAGAAACAGAGGGCGGGAGATGGAAAGAGAAAAACGAGAGAGAGGGAAAGAGAGCGAGAGAGAGACCCATTTCCCACAGAAAAGAAAAGAAAATGGGAGCCACAAAACCTGGGTACGCATGGCTGGGGGGGTGTCAGAATACAGAATACACCCAGGAGTTTTGCGAGTTGGCCTGCCACATGCATGGCCCAGAGGCCCTGATGGAGTGCTACAAAGATGGGCTTAATGATGACGTCTATCAGAGCTGCGTCTCCCAGGGACATACACACACACACACACACACAAGACCTTCAGCACTGGTATGTGCTGGCAGCTGAAGTGGAAATCGATCTGGCCAGAGACCAGCATTGTGGAAGCTGCGGCTGGAGCAAGCCTTCCCCCTCTGCCCCAAAAGAGGCCCTGAGAGTTGCCAAAGGCGAGCCAGCAGCTAAACTGAGATCCACGGCGTGCTTCAGGTGTGGGAAGGAGGGGCACCGAGCAACTGATTGCCTCACCAAGCCAGGCTCCAAGCCAACAACTGCTGGGGGCAGGAAGCCCGAGAAGCAGCCAGCAAAGCACTGCGAAACAGCACTGAAAGGGGTGGAGGTCGTTGAGTTTGTCCCTCCTGGCCAGGAGGAGCTGGGAATTCTGACCACCCCGGAGGAGAGTGAGACCGACTCCAACGACGGCCCTGTATGTCTATTGCTGGTTGATGACCATAATAAAGTTTTATTCTATTCCAACGATGGCCCCCTGGTAAGTCAGCATGTAGCCCCCATGACCATCCCAGTGGAGCTGTGGGTGCCTTCGTCTGGAGCCCAGGGGAAGATGCTAGCCCTTTTGGACTCTGGGTGCACAAGATGCGTGATTAGTCCCAAGGTAGTAGAGAAACTGGGACTGAGACTGAGAACACTGAGGGCGCCCATTGCATTTTGCCAGCTGGATGGATCGGTACTTGGGGGAGACCCAGCTAACTTTGTAACTGAACCAGTGGAGTTGTGGATGGGGGATCACCAAGAGACACTGAGTTTCATTGTAGCCCCCAGAATGGAGCCACCCCTCTTGCTTGGATTACTCTGGCTCAAAAAATGGAACCACCATGTGAACTGGAGGAAGGGGCTTTTACAAATCCATTCCACACAGCTGGGAAGAGGGGGAGGCAAAACCCCACCCAGAGCCAAGGCCGCGAGGGAGCTAGGAGCTGCAGCGAGCGAGCACCTAGACGGTGAGGAGAAAATCCCAAAAGAATACTGGGACCTCAGGGAGGCATTCAGCGAGAGGGGCTCGGATGTGCTCCCACTCCATCGCCCCACAGACTGCAGCATAGAAAGCCTCCCGGGGTGAGACTCCCTAAGCCAAAGATCTACTTGATGACCCCATCATCTGCGAGCCTTTGACAAACTGCGAGCCTTTGACAAAAATCTAAAGTGGGGCTTCATCCAACCAGCTAAACCGCGGGTGACTGCCCGAGTGTTGTTTCGTGAGAAAAAAGGATGGCTCTGTTCGCTTATGCGTGGACTATAAAAGTCTCAACGTGGTGTGTGTGTGTAGAATGTTTACCTGCTACCCCTAATGAAGGATATGTTGGCTCATCTGGCCAAAGGAAAAATCTTCACCAAGCTGGACTTGAGAGAAGCTTATTAGAGTCCACATTAAGGAGGGAGACGAGTGGAAAACCACTTTCAGTTGCCCTTTGAGTTGCTTCCAGTTCAGGGTGCTCCCGTTTGGATTACAAGGAACACCTGCTGTGTTCATGCAATTGATGAGGTGTTGCACGGGCATTTGTACAAGGGGGTCCTGATTTTCCTAGATGACATTCTTATCTACAGTGAAACTATGGAAAAACATGTGAAGTTAGTGTGCTCAGTCCTGAAAAACTCAGCGCTGCTGAACTGTATGCCAAATTGTCAAAGTGCAAATTTCACCAGGATAAAATTGACTATTTCGGTTTCCAGGGATAGAAATGGACCCTGAGAAGGTGCGGGCAGTCATGGAGTGTGCGCCGCCCCCACCCCAGCACCAGAAAGCAGTTACAAAGCTTTCTGGGTTTTGCAAACTTTTATCGACAATTCATCCCCACCTTTGCTAAAATTGCGTTACCCATTACCAATCTCCTAAAGACCAAGGGAGAGGTTAAGCCAAAGCCTAGCCATCCCCTCAAGTGGACAATGGAATGCCAAGCAGCCTTTGAGAAACTTAAGCAGCTGTTTGCAGCTGAACCTGTCCTTAAACATCCTGACACAGATGTCCCCTTCATAGTCCAGGCTGACACCATTGACATAGCTGTGGGGGCCGTACTATTACAGGCAAACACCACTGGGGCCTTATAACCCTGTGCTTACACCTCCAGGAAATTAACTGAAACCGAAAGGAGATGGGCAATATAGGAGAAGGAAGTACTTGCTGTCCGATGGGCCCTATTAACTTGGAGATATTTCCTTGAAGGGGCAAAACACCCTTTTGAGGTGTGGACTGACCATAAAAACCTGGAAGCCCTAAAAACGCCCCCAAAACTGTCTCCAAGCAAATCCGTTGGGTGCAATACTTTTGTTAGGAAATGAGTATTACCTACCTTGTTGGGTTGGCAATATATAAACCATCAATATAGCTTTAAGACTACTGTATTGCATCATACTGTGTCCTGATTGGTTAGCTCTGTAGCCAATCTCCTTAAGAGGGAGCTAGAAACATGGTTTGTTTCTCTTTGCTGTTCTTGCTCTCTGGTATCTCTGTATGCTACTGTTTGCAAATCCAGAAGAACTGTTTATTGTGAATGACTACGACGACTGGTAAGAAGACTTTATTATTGGATTATCCCTGGACTGTCGTTTTGCTATCTCCTGCTTTATATGTGTATGACCTGGACTGTTTATTGGACTGTGCCTTACTATTTTCTGAAAGTAAACACAACTCAGTGTATCTGTGTGTTGACTGTGTTTATTCGTATCTACTCTCAATCGCTTTCATGTACACACCCTTGCTATTCAAGGGTTACTCTGCGAATTCCTTAATGACTTTAACCATTTTTTCCTTGCGCTACCTTCCGGGGAGGAGAACTTTATGGCAGATGCTTTATCTAGATTGCCCCAGTAGAATAGTGCTCGGCCAGAAGTAATCCGCCCAGTTATCCTCTACAAGCATCTGGCTGCCCCAGTGGTCGCCAGAGCCCAGGAGAAAGCAGACCTCAGCCTTCCCAGTGACTTAAGCAAGGAGCTGAAAGGAGTGCTGAAAAGTGATGACTGGTTGCTGTCCCACTCAAACGAGTGTGCCATGCAAGGTGGCCTAGCATGGATTGGCGCTAAACTATACGTCCCAGCCAGTCTTAGGGGGACTATGCTGCAACAGGCCCATGATTTGAAAGCTGCTGGACACTTTGCCTTCATGAAAACTTTACACCTAGTCAAACGGCAGTTCTGGTTGCCATCGTTGAAAAAGGACATAGAAACCTACGCGGCCAGTTGTCCTGTGTGTGTTTCTGCTAAGAGGCCCCTGGGAAGCCTGCTGGACTCCTCCAGTGTTGCCAGTCCTAGTGCCCCACGGAAGGAAATATCCATGGACTTCATTGTTGAACTACCTGAGAGCGGGGGGTGGGGTGGGGGAACACAGTCATTTGGGTGATCACGGACTTATTTTCCAAGCAGGTGCACTTTGTATCCTGCTCCAAGATCCTTTCTGCAAAAATGCTCGCCAAACTGTTTATCCAACATGTGTATAGGTTACACGGGGTTCCTGACCGCATCATTTCAGATAGGGGGGTACAATTCACCTCCCACTTCTGGAGGAAGTTCCTGAAGTTGTTAGGCTCTGCCCACCACCCTCAAACTAACGGGGCCTGTTAACGTTTGAACTAGGTTCTGGAACAGTACCTCAGGTGCTATGTAAACTACCAGCAGGACAATTGGGCTGACTTGCTGCCCTTTGAGGAGGTCGCTTACATTAACTCGATCCACAGTAGCACCGACTTCACCCCATTTAAAGTTGCTTCTGGTCAGGATTTCGTACCCATTCCAGAACTGCCCCAGGGGAAACCCCAGAATCCTTCCTTCGTGGAATGGATTGAACAGCTTCAATGTATTTGGCCCATCACCCGTAAGGCACTAGACGAGGCACATCAAGCCCATAAAAAACAGGCTGACAAGAAAAGAGCTATACCGAAAGGGTTCCAAGTAAGGGACAGGGTCTTCCTATCTACAAAGTACTTACAGACCACCCAGAAATCAAAGAAACTGGAACCCAAATATGTAGGCCCTTTCCCTATTGTTAGGATCATAAATCCAGTCGCGGTACAGTTAGAGCTACCCAAAACCCTTAGACGGATCCACCCTGTGTTTCATGTTAGCTTGTTGAAACCTGAGCATGTATCTCCTCTTTGGCCAGGTCAACCTGCCCCTCCAATTCCCCTCCTCATCGAAGGTTATCACTTCAAGGTCAGAGAGATCCTGGATTCCAGGAAGCATAGGGGAAAAGTACAATATTTGGTGGCTTGGAAACATTTCCCTCCCTCACAGTCTGAATGGGTGAACACTCGGGATGTCCTGGCCCTTAAACTCCTACAACTGTTTCACACTAAATACCCTGACAAGCCTTAATGATATTTTACTCCCCTGCCCCTGTATGGTGGATTTCTTCTATCCTGTCTATTTTGTCTTATGTTTTTTCCTTAGGGCTAATGCCTCTACTGCAGGAGAGCCAAATGTCAGGATCTCCAGCATGGGTTTTTCCCTTTGATGCTTGCTTGCTATTGGCTGCCATAGTAACGGGGGGGGCATGGCATTGGGGTTTGGGAAGTGAGCTGGTGTGAAGAAGGCCCATGTGAATAAAAAGGGAGGTTTGTTCTCACGAATTACTGCGCTGCTGAATGGAGTTGTTTACATCCAGTCAAGGCCAACCATCCTGGAACTCCAGATGGACGAAAACACCTGAAGATGTGCCCCACATGACACTATGTGGGATGGAGATTGGACATTCAGCCTGGGTCCCTGGGGTGAGGGATTTGGGGAAACTTTCAATATGTAACTTTCATGCCTTTTGGCTTAGATCTTGCTTTTCTTTCGCTGCTATCATTTCAAACTCAGTAAAAGTACCTCTTCTCTACTTCAATGGAGTTGGGGGTTTTCTTTCTTGGGTTTGGAACTGAGGCAGGCCTGACAAAGACAAACCTCTGTTTACTGTAGTTTGCTCCTGGGTTGTCTCAAAATAGTCACACTGTGTGCACTCCGACAATCCCTTAGCTGATGCAGAATGGGTGGCTGCAACAGATGTGAATGTGGCTAGGTTAGTTCATGCCGAACATGCAGGTCTGCCCCAGTGAGGAGAGAGACAAATAATGTCTAACGTGGCATGCACTTTTCTGTTTACTTCCTAGGTCTATCATTCCTCTGGAGGGTCGGCATGTCAAAGCTGACTCGCTTTCTTCGTTGCCTGCATCAACTTCCAACTCACAGTTTGCCAAACAGAAATGGGAGGGGGTTGGTAAATTCCTAGGGTGGTTGGAGGCTAAGGAATGCACAAGAGCCTTCTGCTGCTGGAGAGGAGATAACCACCAAGGCCAAGTTCTCAAGAGCTACCAGCTGGTGCAGAATGTTTTCCCATAACAAAAGTACTGAGTGTAATTGGTGGACAATGAACTGTGGGTGGCCCAGGGGTGAAAAAGAGGGTTTACCTATGTGGGTTTTTGCAGGAAAACCTCAGAGCTGACTTTGCTTCTGCTGTGCCTAAATGGATCTTTCAATAAAGTTTTACTCTAGATAGTTGCTACGTGCCAGGAGTTTCTTTTTTTGGATGTGCCAAATGGGACGGTCGACAGGCAATTAGCTCTGATGATAGTATGACTGCCCTTGATGGGTATCTACTGGGAGAGTAGTGGGCTTCCTTGTGGCTGACCACTGTCCAAACAGACTGATGGACTAGATGAGCTTCAGGTCTGATCCAGAAGGGCACAACTTATGTTCTTAACCTTGTAGTATGCAACTTTAGAGTACCTCAGACTATTGTTCCAAGAGTCTTTATCAGCATCTTCTATGTTATCTTTATCCTTATAAGAGTCCTTAAGCAAGGCCTCAATAGGTCTCCCTTCTTCAGTTAGCCCATCTCCTCATCCTCCCATCAGCTGGCTCCTAAGTTGGAAAGGAAGAACAAATGCACAAGACTTTTCAAAGAATTGGAGAAGCAGAAAAGGCAATCTCCGTTCCCTCTCATTTTTTATATAAATTGCATCTATCTCAGTGGTGGTATTCAGCCGGTTCTATCCGGTTTGGGTGAACCGGTAGCGGTGGCGGCGGGAGGCTCCACCCACCCACCCGGACGTAATCACATCCCGTCTTTGATGTTCTGCGCATGCATGGAAGGTCCTGCAAATGCACGTAGGTGGCACGTGCGTGCTCACATTTGCGAACCAGTAGCGAAGGTAAGTGAATACCACCCCTAATCTATCTACCTTTGAGCTGCGGTGGCGCAGTGGTTAGAATGCAGTATGGGTCATTCCATGTCAAGTGGTCTGATTTCAGAAAAGTGCCCAGGTTGACCATCACGGATTTTGATGAAATTTGGTGTGAACATGCACATACGTCCCCAATGAACATTGGTAAAGTGTTATGTTTGCCGATGCAATACTTGCAGAGATATAGTCATTTGTATGACCCCATACCGCAGCCTTCGACAGTATGACTCTGAGATTTCAGGAACTTTGAGACATAATATCTCTGGTAATATTTTATTGAGAGAAACAAAACTTGGCCATCTTGTACAACTTGTTGTAATCTATCAAACAAAATAATAAAAACATTCTCATGAGCGATCTCCATCTAGATAATTGGGAGCAAAGTTGGCCGAAAATGACTGTGGCGCAAAAAAAGGGTAAAGTTTGGCTTCTTATATCTCTGGAAGGAAAGGCATGAGAAACATGAAACTTTGTACATAATAACTTAGCAACACAAGGTTGTCGAATATAAAATTTCATTCTCCTACTACTTTCCAATAGTTCAGAAATTGAGTGTAAAGTTGACGGTTTTTGTAAAAATGCCCAAAATAGGGTATTTTTAGCCCACTTTTACAAAAAGTGACCTTCTAGAAACTCTGTTAAATCATGCTCATTGGAAAGAGCATGTTTCAACCCCCCTAAAAAAACTACAGTTGGTGTTTCATTGTTGACGTATAAAGCCCTAAAAATAGGGACAAAGTGGAGGACGTTGTATGGCAACGTCACATCCATTCTATTATTGTTTCGTCTTGTTTTGTATAGACATCATTACTACTATTATACTGCGTTGGTCCATGGTGACATTGTTTACCAGTTCAGGCACTTGACACAGCAAACCGCTTAGAGAGGGCTGTAAAGCACTGTGAAGCGGTATATAAGTCTTATTGCTATTGCTTTGCCCTTGTTGGCATACTGCTTTATTATCAATACAAAGCTAAACCCACAACAGGCCCAACATTACAGCAAGCAGCAGAGCTTTCCTATCACACATGAAAACTAATGGGGAAAGGGCTGAAAGTGCATTTAGTTAGCCATGTTTCTAATTACTAGTTAGCAATTAACTAAACTGATTTACCCATCCAAGGCTTCATTGCCATTTTGGTGGTGGTAGATCTTTTCACCAAGATGGCTCATTTCGTACCCTACAGAGGGTTTACCTGATGCCACAGAAACAGTTCAGCTTTTCCTAGACCTTCACTATCATGGAATGGTGTCAACATTAATTTCAGACAGAGCCCCACAGTTCCAATCCAGGTTTTAGAACACACTGTTGCAACTCTTGAATGTCCAAGTCAGCCTATCTTCAGCCTGCCACCCAGCTAGGAATGGTGAGGCAGAGAAAACTAACCAGTTTCTTCAACATTATTTGAGGTGCTATTGCACCTAACAAACAAGACAACTGGCCATCGTTATTGCCCCTTGCAGAATTTTCTTATAACTTGCTCCACACATTGATTTCATTGACACCTTGAGGTCTGGTTCTCTGCCAAGTTATTAGCATCCTCAAGACAATGGTGAAATCCAATTTTTTTTACTGGTTCTGTGGGCGTGTCTTGGTGGGCGTGGTGTGTCTTGGTGGGTGTGGCTTCATGGGCGTGGCAGGGGAAGGAGACTTCAAAATCCCCATTCCCTCCCCACTCCTGGGGGAAGGATATTGCAAATTCTCCATTCCCACCCCACTCTGGGGCCAGCCAGAGGTGGCATTTGCCGGTTCTCTGAACTACTCAAAATTTTCGCTACCGGTTCTCCGAACTGCTCAACATTTCCACTACCGGTTCTCCAGAACCCCCCTGCCTCAAGACCTTCCAAGAAGCTGGACACTAAACTTGTGTGGCCATACAAGGTTCTTTGACAAATCAATTCTGTAGCATTCCATCTCCAATTACCTCCCTCTATTAAAGTGCACCCAGTCTTTCATTGACCCTTGCTGTCTCAAGATGCCCTATCGTGTGCGCTAAGATCCCAATACCCACCCACCCCCGAAACACACCAGTCATCATGGAGGGAGAAACAGAATATGAGGTGGAGGAAATCCTGGACTCTAGACTCAAGAGGCCAAGGCAAAGGCATTCATATTTGATTCATTGGAAAGGCTACCCTGCTTCTGATCGATCCTGGGGGAATGCATGGTATGTTCATACCCTGATTTAGTACACCAATTTCACTTACACTTCCCTGTGAAACCACGACCCGCCACTCTGCCAGACCCCTACCCTGCACTACCTGAGGAACCCACTGAGGAAGAAGTTAAACAGCCTCTCTGGATTGCTCCAGGGACAGGGGGGCACTGGCTTATAATGGGCCTTCCACCTCTGGCCTTCAACTCCCGGGCAGGGGATAGGGAGACTTGAGGCTACTCAGGGATAGATACAAAGTCCTGTCCTGTGGCCACTTTAAATAGAGTGACCCCGGTGCTACTGTGTATTGAGTTATTGTAGGTGACCTCTGCGAAAGGGAAAATATCCCCTCAACTGTATTGTTGGTAATTAATGTAACACCTGAGGTACTGCTCCAAGACCCCAATTATACATTCACAGGCACCATTAGTAGCTGGATGATGTGAGGAGCTGAGCTCCTGAGTGGTCCTCAAGAAATTTAGGAAGTCTTCTGCCAAAACTGTGAAATGAATTGGACTCTGTGATCTGAGATTATTCTTTCTGGAGCACCATGCAGCTGGTAGATGTGCTGCATGAATAGCTTAGCCAAAGTGCGAGCGGAGGGGATTTTTTAACAGGGTATAGTCGGCTGTCACCCAAATTATTGTATTGCCGAGCTTTCAGGAATTCTCCAGAGAAAGTGCATTGGTATCTCTTTCCATAGGACTTTAGTTCTGCTACTGGCTAGAGAAGCCCAGGTGTTTTCCCTTGTTGTCATCGGAGGCACAGATAGGGCAGCTAGCTACTGTACATAGCTCTCTATGTCCTTCAGTGACAGCCACCAAAATTGGTGCTTGAATAGGTGCAGAGTTTTTACAAAGTCGAAATGCCCCGCCACTTTTGAATCATGGCTTTTTTGTAGAAACATTAATTGTTGGCTCTGCAGGATGTACAGTTTGGCCCACACCCAAGCTAGACCATCTTGCATTGTACATTCACCCTTGTGCATTTGGAACCATTTGTCTTCCTCTAAGGCTGCTTTTAGGGCACCCTTTAGATCATCATCTATTTGGGTTTTCACTTTGGCCTGTGCCCAAGTGGTGACTAGGGCTACCAACTGCCTGGAGGGGATGACCAGCCTAATCACCTCCAGCTTTGAACTACTGAATTGAGGCAGCCTGTATAAAGCATCTGCTAGTAAGTTTTTCCCCCCTGGGAGGTATCGCAACACGAAGATGAATCAGTTAAAGTATTGGGCCCACCGGGCTTGCTCATTTTCCTGCAGAAGCACCATGCCCACTGTGACATCACTGATGTCAGCCTGAATGACAAAGGGGGCATTGGGGTCTGGGTGTTTCAGCAGCAGCTCAGCCGCGAACAGGCACTTAAGCTTTTCGAATGTGGATTGGCATTCCACAGTCCATTTAAGAGGCTAGCTGGGCTTGGGCTTTACCTCCCCTTTTGTCTTTAGCAGGTTGGTGATGGGGAGAGCTATCTGGACAAATGAGGGAATGAATTGGTGGTAAAAGTTCGCAAATCCCAGGAAGCTTTGTAGTTGCTTCCGGGTGCGGGGAGGAGCCCACTCTAGTACTGCCTGCATATTTTTGGGATCCATCTCTATCCCCTTGTGGGAAATGTGGTAGTTCAGATAGTCAATTTTACTCTGGTGAAATTCACATTTGGATAGCTTGGCATATAGTTTGGTTGCTTGAAGATTATGAGCACAGCTCTGACTAGTTTTACATGTTCTGCCATTGACTTAGTATAGGTTAAAATGTCAAGCAGGTAGACTAGCACTCCCTTGTAGTGCTGCATGTAGTTATGCAGCACTTTGTTTATGAGCTGCATGAACACAGCAGGGGCCCAGTGGTGGGATTCAAATTGTTTTACTACCAGTTCTGTGGGCGTGGCTTGGTGGGGCGGCACCTTGCTGTGAGTGACATCGAGTTGGCCATGCCCACTCAGTCACATGACCCCCCCAAGCCAAACCCACAGAACTGGCAGAAAAGTTTGGCCAAGTCTTCTAGCGTTCAACCTGGCTGCTTCTCTCCTCCTTCTTGGCCTCATACACACAGAGCAAACAGACACACATCTCACGGCACCGGAGGGACTCACCCATGCACCGTCTTCTCGCAGAAGGTCCTGGCGCCGTGAGATGTGTGCATGCTCTGTGTGTATGCCAGAGAAGAAGACTTGGCTGAACTTTTCTGCCTCCCTTTGCAGTGGAGCTGCTCAGAAGGTAGTTCCTGCAGCCTGTCCCTTTATGGTGCCCCTGTCCCTCTGTGTCGAAGTACCTTAAAGGGACAGACTGTGGCAGCTGCCTTCCAAGCAGCTCTGCTGCGACGTCCCTCCGGTGCAGCAGGCCTTTCTCCTGGCCACGAGCAGCACCTGCAGGCAATGGGGTGCACGTGTGTGGCCAGCACGAACAGGGCGGCGATGGCTGCGATGGGACTTCAGGCCTCCTTTTTGGCCTGTAGTTTGTGGTAGTTTTCAGCGCTAGAAGCCTACAGCCACCGCCTCTTTTTCAGCATGCAGGGTCGGGGCCAGCCAGAGGTGGTATTTCCCAGTTCGGCAAACCAGTTTTCCCGAACTGGTCCGAACCAGCTGAATACCACCTCTGCAGGGGACCCTTGCAATCCAAAAGGGAGGACTCAGAATTGGAAACATCCTAAAGGGAAATTGAAAGCCATTTTCCACTCATTCCCTGCCTTAATCCTAACCCAGTACTATGCCTCCTGCAAATCCAATTAGGTGAAGACCTTCCCCTTCACCAAATGGGCTAGCATATCCTTCATCAAGGGGAGGTGGGTAGACATTTTCCATGCAGACAGCATTAAGCCCCCAATAGTCAACACATAGACAAAGAGACCCAGTAACTTCGAATCTGACTGAACACTCTTGAGAGCCTTTATTAGGACTTATTTAGTGGCGATACGGGGGGCAAAATGTTCACATTTTTCCGCACTTATTGCATCCACTGATTCGTGCCCAGCCGCCCTATTTAGGGTGACGCGCTCCCTCCTTGATGTAGGGGGAGTGGAGGAGCCCTTACAGGGTAGAGCTGAGGAGTTTGTGCAGTTTCTGTCTGATAAAGTTGCTCAGATTCGGATGGACCTGGACTCTGATTGGACAATTCCGACCGAGATGATGGGGGCAGGTCTTAGTCCTATTGTGTGGGATGAGTTTGAGCCTGTGACTCCTGAGGAAGTGGACAAGGCTACAGGGGCGATGAGTTCCTCCACTTGTTTGTTGGACCCGTGCCCCTCCTGGCTGGTCTCGGCCAGCAGGGAGGTGACACGAGGCTGGCTCCAGGCTTTAGTTAACGCGTCCTTGAGGGAGGGGTCCTTCCCGCAACCATTGAAGGAAGCGGTCGTAAGGCCCCTCCTCAAGAAGCCTTCCCTGGATCCAGCAGAATTAAAGAACTTTCGTCCAGTCTCCAACCTACCCTTTGTGGGAAAGGTTGTAGAGAAAGTGGTGGCACTTCAGCTCCTGCGGTCATTGGATGAAACGGATTATCTGGACCCTTTTCAGTCTGGCTTCAGGCCTGGCTACAGCACGGAAACTGCTTTGGTCACACTGATGGATGATCTCTGGCGAGCCCGAGATGGTGCTACTTGACCTCTCAGTTGGTGCTACTTAGTGCTACTTGACCTCTCAGCGGCTTTCGATACCATTGACCATGGTATCCTTCTGGGACGACTAAGGGAGTTGGGAGTGGGAGGCACCGTGTTACGGTGGTTCTCCTCCTATCTCTCTGGTCGGTCACAGTCGGTGTTGGTAGGAGGACAGAGGTCAACCCCTAGGACCCTCGTTTGCAGGGTGCCTCAGGGCTCGGTCCTCTCTCCCTTCCTATTTAACATCTACATGAAGCCGCTGGGTGAGATCATCCGACGATACAGGGTGAGATATCAGAAATATGGTGATTATACCCAGCTGTATATCTCTACCCTGCGTCAATTCAGTGATGCAGTGGATGTGATGTGCCGGTGCCTGGAGGCTGTGGGGGTCTGGATGGGAGGCAACAGGTTCAGACTTAACCCAGACAAGACCGAGTGGCTGTGGGTATTGCCTCCTAAAGACTATGTTGATCGTCCATCCCTGGTTCGGGGGGGGGGGAGAAATTGTCTCCCTCAGAACGGGCTCGCAATTTGGGTGTCCTCCTAGACTCACAGCTAAGATTAGAGCAACATCTGACAGCTGTGGCTAGGGGGACCTTTGCACAGGTTCACCTGATGCACCAATTGCGACCCTACTTGGATCAGAAGGCTCTCCTCACAGTCACTCATGCCCTTGTCACCGCACGGTTAGATTATTGCAACGTGCTCTACATGGGGCTACCCTTGAAAAGTGTTCGGAGACTACAGTTGGTCCAGAATGCAGCCGTGCGAGCTATCGTGGGTGCACCTAGATACACCCACATTACACCAATTCTCTGCGAGCTGCACTGGCTCCCTATTAGTCTCCGGGCACAATTCAAGGTGTTGGTTATTACCTTTAAAGCCCTACATGGCTCAGGGCCAGGTTATCTTCGAGACTGCCTTCTACCACATAGCTCCCAGCAACCGGTAAGATCCCACAGAGTTGGTCTCGTCCGGGTCCCATCAGCTAAACAATGCCGGCTGGTGGGCCCGCGGGGGAGGGCCTTCTCTGTGGCTGCCCCAGCTCTCTAGAACCAGTTACCTCCTGAGGTCCGGACCACCCCCACCCTATTGGCCTTCCGAAAAGCGGTGAAGACCTGGCTTTTCCGGCAGGCCTGGGGCCATTGATCTCGCTGTTATGAGCTTGTGAGATCCGGCCATGAATGGTGTGAATGGGTTTTAATGTTTTAATTTTTAAATGTTTTTATGTTTTTTTTTAAAAAATACATTGTAAGCCGCCCTGAGTCTCTGGAGAAAGGCGGCATATAAATTGAACTAATTAAATTAAATTAAATTAAATTAAATCCTTCTTTTCCCTAAACAGTATCGGGGCAGCCACCCTTGGTCTGGCAGGCTGGATGAAACCATGTTTCAGGTTTTTATCTATAAAAGTCCATAGTTCCTTCAGTTCCCTAGGGTCATGGTATACAGCTTAGGTTTGGTTATTTTGGCCCCCAGTAGGATTTCTATGGAAGTTGGTCGGCTGGTGCGGTGGGAGCTCATCAAGCCAGGTCAATTTTCACTTCCTGTTAGGACATACCAGCTATGGAGGGGGTGTGTGCGCCCCTGGAGATACAGGTGTTGTAGACCTTGTCGCTTAACCTATCTCAGAAGCATCCGATCAAGATGTCTTCTGGCCAGTCAGGCAGGCAGGCAGGTCACGAAACTCCTGGGTGTACTCAGCTACTCCCCTTTATCCTTGGCTGATGGTTTTTACGCAGTCTCCGGCTTTGTGATTGGCTAAAAGGTATTTGAACTGCTTCCAAAGGGCAGCCATGAAGCAGTCAAAGTTTATCAGCTCCAGGACGTCATTGTTGTGGAGGGTGACGATCCATTCAGCCACGATCCCCTCCAATGCCATGGTCACGCACCTTTGCCCCTTTGTTGGCTATTTCTAGACCATACTCTTGCATGTATGTCCAGACATACGCCAGGAAGAACCCCATTGAACTTTACTCCCAGGGCTGGTGTCTTGCATCCACTCTGCCACACTGGCGCTGCTGCTACAGCTGGTGCAGGCTGGGCTGTGGGGATAGGTGCAGGAGCAGCTGTTGCTGCCGTGGGGCTCACTGCTGCTGCCATTGCAGTGGCAGAGGTGGTTGCCCTATTGCTCACTGTGGCTGAAGTCGGCTGGTCAGCAGGGTGTTCCACCCGGGCCGGGGTTTCTCATGCTTTGAGGTTGCCAAAAGTCCCACTCAGGAACTTTATGGCTTGCTTCAGCATCCAGTCCTCTTGATCTGGCTCACCTGTGCTCGATTCTTTGTCCAGCTCCACTCATGTCTCCCGCTAGCAGCCTCCATGGGTGAATGTCACTCCCATGGGCTTCTCTTCACACTCTTCCTTCTTCCAGACCCCAAAGGACCATCAGGGTCTTGGTGAGTCGTCCTCTCCAGCCACTTGGATAGATATAACCCTCCAGGAGGGGGTTTCAAGGATGTTTCCCCCCCAGGCTTCAATCTCTTCCTGGTCACTCCCTTGAGCCGACATCATTTGCACCCCACAATAGATTTCTGCTCTGGGTTGACCAGAATTACAGAGCTTGCCTAATGTCAGTTCTGCCCCAATCTAATCCCTTAGGAAAGAAAGACCCTCAACTTCATTTGGTTGAAACAAAAGGTTCTTTTAATAAAAAGTTGGCTGCAGTAAAGTCAGGCTAGCTCTGGGATTCCCACGTTCAAAAAATAAAGGTTTCCCCTCATCCCAGCCCTCCCCCTATGGCCAGTCCTCCTTCAGCCAATCGGAACTTGCCGAAGTGTTTTGAGAATGCTGAGATGTTTTGGGGTAATTCACATTCTCTCTCAGGGTGCCTGGCCTTGGATGCTGGTACAAACTGGTTCCGAGCTTCTCTGGTCTTTATCACTTATCATTCCCCCCTCCCTATTTTCCATCACACAGAGCTTTATTGCCCATCTATCCTCACCCCTTTCTAGCCTTTGATAGGATGCCTGTGAGGCACCAAGCTGAGCCTGGCAGACCTGACAGGAACCTTCTAATGCTGTTTCTGTGTTTCAGCAAATGCCACCTGGCTCACCAGCCCCTTCAGAAGGAGGGAAGGAAGATTCCTTTGACACAGTTTCCCTCCCATCCTTGCCTAGTTCACATGAGAACTCAGACTTTAAAGAGGATGGAGGAGGGGGAGACCAGCTCCAAGGAGCCCATGGAGGAGGGGGGCCAAATTGGAGGGGAGAGTAATGTACAATATGACTAGGCTGAGCCTAAGGGTGGGGTCAAAAGTATCATCAGTTTGGAGTCCCTAGGCCCCTGTTAAAAGAGACCTACGTCGGGGCGTGGTTATGGCCGTGGTGGTGTGAGGATGTTTTCTCCGCTTCGCAGGGCATTTTTATGGAAGATAAACGTGGATTAAAGTGTTTGAAATGTACCGATAGGAGCCAAAATTTTACAAATTGTATCGGAAGAGCTACTGACCCAGTAGACTGACTTTGAAATCGGTAGGTCACCTGAACCACTCGAATTTTGAAGTTTTTCATAGCGTGGGAAAGTGGAAGGAGTGAGGGGTGACTAGATAGGCAGTCGCAATTGTGTATTCGGAGCAAATAGCTGCTTTTTGTTCTCATTATCATTGCGATCTGCGTTTGTTTTCGCTGTGGGGCAAAGGCACGGAACATCAAAGACTGGTGGAAAGGTTTTTTCTTTCAGAAGAATATGTGAATTTTAAGCTGATCTTTTCTTTGTGAAAGTGCCTGAGCCGAAGCGGCAAAACGCATTCCTGGGCAGTGCCTTCCAACGGATGTTAGGGTTTTTTTTCCCTCCTTAAGGAATAATTAAAAACTTATTAAAATATGGCGACCCAACAATCTTTAGAAATGCAACAAGTTGCTGTGGCCTTAAATAAAATTGGTGAAAAGATATCAGGACTGTTAGATAGGATGGATAATATGACATTGGAAATTAAAAGAATGAAGCAAGAAATGAATGAAAATTTTGCAAAGCAGAGCAGATTCACGCACATGATGCAAAGATAGATCGGCAAATTGGAGCAATCTTTTTTAAAAATGAACAACAAGATAAAAAAATCTGTCTTTTGGAAGAAGAATCAAGGAAAAATAATCTGGTTATTCGAGGAATTCAAGAAGAAAAAGTAGACAATCTGAAACGAGTTCTAAAATGGCTTAATGATCTTGATACACAACTCACATTTACAGCAACAGATCTGGCAAGCGTTTTTAGAATTGGATATAAAAGACAAAATGGCTTAAATAGAAATGTACTTGTCAGATTTGCAAATCTCAGTGATAAATTGGAGGTGATGGTGAAAGTGAGAGAGATGGGTGAAGCTCTGAAATTTGAGGAGAAAATTATTCAAGTTTTTCCGGATATATCAAGAGAAGAAAGATCAAACAATTACTTTGGAAACAGATGCAGTGTCATATTTACATGAACTTGGACTGATTGTAAAGTATGAGGACATAACAGAGATAAAAGATCAAATGCTTAAGATGGGTGGAACATATGTAAAAACATCAACACCAGAAGAAAAAGGGACTGTTGGAGGACAAGACCCTAAAGGGTTAAAGCGGAAGGAAATCTCACCTGTGATGGTTGAACAAAAGAAAAGTCGTGATGATATAATGGGAGATGGAGTGGATAAGAAATTGAAGGATCTTGAAAAAGAATTGCAGGAAGCTGAGTGCGGGGAAAAGTTACCACCCTTTTCTCTGAGAGATGAACTTAAGTAGACTGCCCGAAAGAAGTGACCTGACCATTGCACGTCCCCTCTCCCCTACTCTCTTTATAGAGGCGGAAACCAATTGAGGATGTGGGGGACGAAGATTGTTTGTTATTTAATGTTTGTTATGTCTTTTGTCTTTTTTTAATTTTTTTTCATTATTTTTTTATTTTTATTTTTTCTTTTATGCTGAATGTTGTTTGGAATGTGGGAGATTGGTGTTGGGATCTGGGCACAGAAAGGAAGAGGAGGGGAAAGGATTAAAAAAGTTACAGTTTAAATGGGTTTAATAAAAATAATGACATGGAATGTGAAGGGCACAGGGAATCAGATTAAGAGAAGACGATTGGAACTTAAAATTAAAAGAGATTTACCAGATATATTATTTTTGCAAGAAACCCATCAGAAATCTGAAGACTCAAATAAAATGTATATAAAGGGTATGCAAATTTATGAAAAATCTTTTGGAACTTCAAAAGCTAGGGGAGTTGCAACACTGATATCGGATAGGGTATATTTTGAAAAGAAACAAGTAATCGTGGATGATGAAGGAAGATATGTAATAATAGTGGGAAATATTAATGAGGAAAAAGTGACACTGGTTAATTTATATCTACCGAATGAGAAACAAAAAGAATTTCTTGAAAAAATAACTAAAATTTTGGAAATTGAAAGTGTAGGGAAAATAATTGTGGCTGGGGATTTTAATTTAATTAGAGATAAAATAGATAGTACCAACCCCACTCGTTGCGGAGGAGCAAATAAAATGGGGACTTTAAACAAGTGGATACTTCGAAATGGCATGGTAGATGTTTGGAGAGAAGTGAAAGGAACTGAAAGAGTGTACACTTTTTACTCTAAGATATATAATACATATTCATGAATTGACTATATTTTGGTTTCTAAAGATTTGTTGAATAATGTGGATAAAATAGATGTGGGAATTTTTAAAGATTCTGATCATGCAGAAGTTACGATGGAAATAGATTTTAATTTTGAGAAAAAAGGAAGTTGTTGGAGATATGATGAAAAACTGTATAAAAATGAGGATAAAAAATGGATATTTAAAAAATGGGAAGAATGTTGGAGATTGAATGATAATGGAGAGGTTAAATTTGAAATTGTTTGGGATGCGATGAAAGCAGTGTTTAGAGGGGAAAGTATCAAGTTATCAAGCAGAAAATATAGAAATTATAAGAATAAAATCGAAAAAGATAAAAGCCAGATTAAGGAATTGGAGAATCAATATTTGCTTACTGAAGAAAATTTTTTTTTGACGGAACTAAATTTGCTAAAAAATAAATTGATAGAAGAGGATATAGAATTGGTAAAAAAGAATATGAGATATCTAAACAGGAATTTCTTTGAATTTAGTAATAAAAACTCTAAGTTACTGGCAAGGATGGCGAAGAATAAAAGAGAGAAGAGAGAAATTGGAGCCTTGATAGATGATAAAGGTATAAGATGTTATAAAAAATTAGAAAAATGTGAAGTGGTTAGGAACTTTTTTCAAAATTTATATTCGAAAAAATTAATTGATCGGGAAAAACTGAGAAGTTACTTAGAAAAACATGTTGTGAAAATTGACCAAACATATAAAGACTTGATGGAAGAAGATATAACACAAGATGAGATTAATGGAGTAATAAAAAAAATAAAATTAGGGAAAGCCCCAGGTGAAGATGGATTATCTGCTGAGTTTTATAAAGAATTTAAGGAAATAATAATACCAAAATTGCAAAAATTATTTAATGGAATTTTACATGGTGGAGAAGTTCCGTTGTCATGGAATAGAACGGTGATATCCATAATCCCTAAACCAGATAAAGACTTAGAAAGGATTGAGTCCTATCGGCCCATTTCCTTAATTAATCAAGATGCAAAGATATTTACCGCCATTATAAGTAATAGACTAAGTAGATTTATAGATAGATATATAAGTTATAACCAAGTAGGTTTCGTGAAGGGTAGATAACATGAGTGATATTGTTAGAAGAGTATTAAATATTATCAATGTTGCTGAATACAATAGTGACAAAATAGGTATAGTATCATTAGATATTTTTAAAGCTTTTGACTCTGTACAATGGGAAACTATTAAAACAATCGTGGAGGTATTAGGTTTGGTAATAAGTTTATACATGTTATGTCAAAATTGTATCAAAAAAGTAGTGCAAGAGTGAAGGTGAATGGAAGGTTGACAGAAGAGATAAGATTGGAAGCGGGTACGAGACAAGGATGTCCTTTGTCTCCAACATTATTTTTATTAGTTATGGAAATTTTGACCAAAATTTATTTTATTTTTATTTTATTTTTTTATTTTTATTTTTATTTGATTTATATGCCGCCCTTCTCCGGAGACTCAGGGCGGCTTACAGTGCGTTAAGCAATAGCCTTCATACTTTTGTATATTTATACAAAGTCAGCTTATTGCCCCCACAATCTGGGTCCTCATTTTACCCACCTTAGAAAGGATGGAAGGCTGAGTCAACCTTGAGCCTGGTGGGATTCGAACTTGCAGTAATTGCAAGCAGCAGATGTTAATAGATGTTAATAACAGGGTGCTTTAAACCACTGTACTACAGGCTCTGATGATAGAAATGATAGAAAAAGACGAAGAATTGGAAGGGTATAAGGGATATAAGATAAATCTGTATGCGGATGATACTTTGATTATTTTGAAGGACATAGAGAAATATTTGAAAAAGATACATAAACATTTGAAAGAATTTGAGGAAATGACAGGTTTGAAAGTAAATTGGTCAAAATCTGAACTATTAATGGATAATAATGGTAATGAGCGGGAGAATATGCAAAAACAATTTGGGATAAGGATTAAAAATACACTGAAATATTTGGGCATAACACTTTCACTCAAAGTTAAAGAAATGAAAAAACTAAATTATGATGTGGTGATGAAGGAAATTGAGAAAAAGATAGATAAATATAAAATGATAAAGCTGTCTTGGTTTGGTAGAATTGCAATGTGTAAGATGATGTTGTTGTCAAAGTTTAATTTTTTATTTGAGATGCTACCGTTAAATTTGACAGAGAAAGATATTGACGGATATCAGAAGAAACTGGATAAATTTTGTAATGGTGGGAAAAGACCTAGATTAGTGAAGAAAATGTGGTATCAAAATCAAAAGGAAGGTGGATTAGGAATCCCCAAATTACTTAATTATTATTGGGCCTATGCTATTTGGATTGTGATAAAAATATTTAAAGGTGAAGATAGTCATTGGAGAGACTTAGAATTAAAAGATATCAAGAGATTTGGCTCAACATGGTTTTTAGATAAATCAAAATCAAAATGTGTAATTAATAGTTATTGGTTAAAGGGACTGAGTAAAATTTGGAATAAATTTGTTAAAATTTTAATTCCAGATATAATTTTCTTGGGGAAGACAATTGAAAATTGGCCAATTAAAACTAATACAAGTCGTGATAAGGTAATTGAAGATGAAAATATAGAAATTATAATAAATTGGTTAAAAACTTTAAAAAATGAAAGGAGGAAAAAAATTATTGAAAAATTGGGTTTAGGCTGGTTTGAAAAAATACAGATAGAAAAATGGACTAAGAAAGTAAGAGACAATTGTTCGATAAGTAGAAGTAAAACTGAATTTGAACATTTAGTATTTCAAATTATGAAAGATGAAATTGGGCTAAAGGGACTCGTTAGTAAGATTTATAAGATTATAAATTTTGATGGAAAACCACAAAGGGTGATGAAGATGAATTGGGAAAAAGAACTTAATATTAAAATATCAGATCTAGATTGGAATGTGAATTGGAAGAGTAGAATTCTGAAGACTTTATCTGTAAGGATTAAAGAGCATAATTATAAGGTTGTTTGGAAATGGTATTTGACTCCATTAAGACTGTCACTGATGGATGATAAAATTAGTAAAAAATGTTGGAGATGTGATATGGAATTAGGGACTTATGAACATATGTGGTACAAATGTGATAAAGTTAAAAAGTTTTGGCATCAATTGGAGAAAATCGTATTTGAAACGATGGGGAAAGCAATAATATTGGGACCAGAAACTATATTACTGTTGATAATTAAGGAAATAGAACTAACAAAATATGAGAAAGAATTGATTAGAATTATGATTATAATGGGTAGAATTATAATAGCTAGATATTGGAAATTAGATGTAAATTTTAGAATGGAAGAGTGGTATTGTGAAATGTGGAAATTAGCTTTAAATGATGACATGCGATATTAAAATTAGAAATGGTAACTATAAAGAGGATATTTTCTGGAAAATTTGGAAACCATTTGTGGAATATGCCTTTGGAAAATTGGACGCTTCGGTACCTGTACCCCGAGAACGTGGATTTTGGCGATCATGAGGATATATCCGAAGAACCAAATCTTCCTTTCTTATGTATAGCACAGGGTGAAGTATTGTATATGTTGTTTGTAATGTTATTTTAAAAAATAAAAAATATTTTAAAAAAAAAGAGACCTACGTCCAGCCCCTCTTGGAGTCCGTTGACTCTTATCTGGCACCAATTTGTCTCGATCAGATTCTTGTGTATAGGTAGTATGAAATAAACTTGTAGTGCTTTTGAACGCTATCCTGGCTCCTGATTTCTTGCGCCTGACATAGGCAAGAAAAATCAAACGTACAGGTACAGAATAGGTGGTACTTGGCTCAACAGCAGTACCTGTGAGAGGAATCTGGGAGTCCTAGTGGACAACCACTCAAGTATGAGCCAGCAGCGTGCTGCAGCTGCCAAAAAAGCAAATGCAGTCCTAGGCTACATTAACAGAGAAGTAGAATCAAGATCACATGAAGTGTTAATACTACTTTATGCTGCCTTGGTAAGACCACACTTGGAATACTGCATCCAGTTTTGGTCACCATGATACAAAACAGATGTTGAGACTAGAAAGAGTGCAGACAAGAGCAACAAAGATTATTAGGGAACTGGAGGCTGCAAGAATTGGGTCTGTCTAGTCTAATGAAAAGAAGGACTAGGGGTGACATGGTAGCAGTCTTCCAATATCTAAGGGGCTGCCACAAAGAAGAGGAAGTCAACCTCTTCTCCAAAGCACCTGAAGGCAGGACAAGAAGCAACAGATGGAAACGTATACAAGAGAGATCCAACCTAGGACGAAGGAGAAATTTCCTGACAGTGAGAACAATTAATCAATGGAATGGTTTGTCTCTAGAAGTTGTGGGTGCTCCATCACTGGAGGATTTTAAGAAGAGATTGGACAGCCATTTGCCTGAAATTGTTATGACCCAGGTGGTCACGGTTAGGCAAGCCTCCAGAGTTCTTTATTTCTCTTGGGAATGGTTAAACAAATGATCCTCCACCAACCAGTAAGGCTCTACCCTCAGTCCCCCAAACAACAGTTCATAGATTACCCAGCCAGTCCACAAGGCAAAAGTCCAGGTATAAGACAAGGGCAGTTTCGAAGGCAAAGTCTTCAAAGGCTAGGACAATACAAGAACAGTCCTCAAAGCAAGGCAAAAGCAGTCCTCAAAGCAAGGCAAAAGCAGTCTTCACAGCAAGACAAAAGGTCTGAGTCAAAGCCAGGGGAGTGTACAAACACTTGTTCCTGGCAAAAGCCCCTCCTCATGGCATCTCCCTAAATAATATTACCCAGGTGAGCCTTGTGAGGAGGGGTGGGGCGCCCTCCTCCCAAGTAGTCAGGCCACCCTGCACTGACTCCTCCTCCTCTCCATTCTCCGCACTCAGGGATCAGGCAGGGCAGGCAGTTGCTCGTCTCCGGACTTCTGTAGCTCCTCTGCTCTGCTGCCTGCCCTTTCCCTCTCCTCACCCCTCGCTCAGTCATCCTGTGCCCTTTCTTCCTCCCTGCCTACTCTTCCGAGGCCCGAGGGACCTGGGACTGCCTCGCCCTCCTCCCCAAGTCACTCATCCTGAGCCATAGGGATTGCGCCATCCCCCTTCATCAGCCCCAGATCCATCTCCTCTTCCTCCTCAGACCAGGACTCTGATGGGGCCATGACAGAAATGGTATAGGGTCTCCTGCTTGAGCAGGGGGTTGGACTAAAAGACCTCTAAGGCAGAGTTCCCCAACCTTTCTAGGTTGGTGGCCCAGGGGGAGGGGCAGGCACCTTTACGCGTGCATGCGTGAATGGGACTGCCAGCGGGTGTGCTCACAGCGATGCTAACGGGAGTGGGTGTGTGCGTGGGCACGCAAAAGTGCGTGCACTGGCCAGTCACTCATGCGGCCCGGTGGCCAAGAGGCCACAGCCCGGTAGTGGGCCGCAGCCCACAGGTTGGGGACCCCTGCTCTAAGGTCTCTTCCAACTCTTGTTATTCTGGTATTCTATTACTTTCTCTATTTTATGGTCCCACCAGTTTTTGCTTGCAGACAAATGGTATTATCATCATCATTATGGTTCATCGCATAGTCAGCCAGATGTTCAGACTGGATTTGGCATTTTTAGCCACCTATCAGGTCTTTCCCAAGGACCTGGAATAGGCAGATGAGGATGTTTGATGATGTTACAGATATTGTCGTAAGTTGTAAGCTGTTCGGAGTAAAGTTATCTTTTACTATTGACCAATGGTGAATTTGTCATGCTGATGGTGTTCAAGTGGTGCTCCAGTTGTTTTGGGATTGCACCCAAGGCACCTATGACTACTGGTACTACCTTTGCCTTCTTTTGCCACAGTCATTCTATTTCTATGTGCAGGTGTTTGCATTCTGTTATCTTCTCCACTTCTTTCTCTTCTTTTTTTTGGTAAATATTTTTATTGTAGTTTTTTTTTCCAAAACTCTAATACATATTCAAACAGACAATGTCATTTTTATATACTTTGGATTAACAATTCACATAAAATCTATATTATATACATATATACATCCTCAGCTTCCTTATAAATATTACCCATTTTTGTTTCTGTTGTCTATCCACCTATACCATTTTTCCCAAACCGCATAATATTCCGAATCCTCTTTTTCTTTTAATTCTAAAGTCAGTTTATTCATTTCAGCACATTTAAATATTTTTTGAATAATCAATCCCTCTGGTGGTAAATTATGTTCTTTCCAATATTGCGCAAACACAATTCTTGCTGCTGTTAGTATATGCAGGATCAGATATCTTATTTTTTTAATTATCAAATTTGGTTTTTAATATTCCCAGGAGAAATGTTTCTGGATTTAACTCAATTTGGCAGTTTGTTAAATCTTGTAGCCAATCTGGTATTTTGGTCCAATACTTTATCGCTTCGGGGCATAACCACCAAGCATGAAAGAAGGTACCTTGGTGTTGGTTGCATTTCCAGCACTTGGGGCTTAGATTTGGGTACATTTTGGCCAGCCTTGCTGGAGCTGTGCCAACAATATAGCATTTTATATTGATTTTCCTTATAGGCCACCGACTTTGTTAATGTGTAGTTTTTATTCCAAATAGTTTCCCAATCATCTAGGTTTATGTTATGCCCTACATTTTTCGCCCATGCAATCATTGGTTCTTTTACCACCTCCTTTGCTCTATCAAATTCTAATAAGTAATTGTATAATTTAGATATTTTCTTTCAGGGCCAATCAGCAATTTATCTAATTGTCTTGGTTCCAAATCTATTCCATGTTCTTCCATATATTTTTTGTATCTGGATTGTATTTGTAAGTATGGCCACCAGTCAATGGATATTCCTTGTTCTTTTAATACCTGGTTACTTTTAAGTTTTCCCTGTTTATCTAAGATTTCTATGTATCTAGGCATTTTACCAATGTCTAATGTGTTGGGGTGGATCATAGCTTCCATGGTAGATAGCCAACCAGGAATTTTCATATAGTGTTCCTTCTTTATATCTTCCCAAATTCGTATCAGTACATCTCTTATTTTATGTCTGTAAAAGTATGAATATATCCTATTCCCTTTGTCCCACATAAACGCATGCCATTCCTTTTGTAAATCGTGTCCTTCCAGAATTAAGATTCTTCTATTCCTTAAATTGACCCAATCCCTTATCCAAACTAACGTAGCTGCTTTGTGGTATAGTTCCCACACCGGGAGACCAAAACCACCCATACTTCTACTGTCTTGGAGAAAGCATAGTTTTATCCTTGCCTTTTTTCCGGACCAGACAAATTTAGTAATAATTTTATTAAGTTCCATGAAAAATTTTCTATCTAATGGGATGGGGATTGTTTGAAATAAGTATAATAGTTTAGGTAGGATATTCATCTTAATAGTCGCTATCCTACCTAAGAGCGATATTTGTAACGTTTCCCACTTTTCCAAATCTTTCTTAATTTGTTGGACCAGCACCATATAGTTATCCTCCTTTAACGAGGAACACCTCGCTGTTAACCAGATCCCTAGGTATTTAATTTTCTTAACAATTTGTAAGTCCATTTCTTTTTCTAATTCTTTTTTCTGAGTTGTTAGGTTTTTAACTATCATTTTGGTTTTCCCTTTATTAATTTTAAGTCCTGATACTTCCCCATATGACTCTATTTCCCGTATTAGGGTGGGGCCAGATTCCAGAGGTTCCTCAATAATAAATACCATATCGTCGGCAAAGGCCTGTGCCTTGTACTCTTCTCTTTTAATTTTCATTCCCTTTATCTCTCAGTTCGCTCCAATTCTATTTAATAATATTTCTAATGTTAAAATGAAAAGCAGTGGTGACAATGGGCATCCTTGTCGTACCCCTTTAGTTATCTGAAATGTATTAGTAATATCCCCATTTACTATTACCCTTGCCTTTTGTGATTTGTAAATTGCCTCTATCATATTCTCAAATTTGGTTCCCAATTTCATTTGCATAATTTGCCTAATCATAAATTGCCAATTTAAGTTGTCAAAAGCTTTTTGGGCATCCAGAAAGACCAGCACCATTTGTTTCTCTGGGTGAGCTTCGTAGTATTCCAGGGTATCTACAATTATTCTCGTATTGTCTCTTATTTGTCTACTGGGAAGAAAACCATTTTGGTCAGGGTGTATAATCTCATTCAGTATTTTTTTTAGCCTTTCTGCTATTATGTTCATAAATATTTTATAGTCTGCGTTCAGGAGGGATATCGGTCTATAATTTCTAATTTGACTCTTATCTGTACCTTCTTTCAAGATTAAGGTGATATATGCCTCCCTCCACGATTCTGGTATTTTCCCTTCATATAATGCATCATTACAAAGTTCTAATAACACTGGTTCTATAATTTCACTCAATTTTTTATAGACTTTCCCTGGGAGACCATCCGGCCCTGGTGTCTTGTTATTTTTAAGCCTTGAAATTGCCCCTCTCAGTTCTTTTAATTTTATTTCTTTATTTAACAATTCCCTTTTTTCCTCCTCTAATGGTATGATCCCTTCTTCCAGTAAATAATTATCAATTTTGTCCTTTGGTATTTCCTCTTGTTTGTAAAGATCCGCATAGTAATTTTGTACTATTTTCTTTTTTTCTTCTTTATTGTTTTATATAATCCCCATCTCGTCCTCTAGTTGTTGGATAATCCATCCTTCTTTCTCTTTTTTCAACTTGTAAACCAGCCACCTTCCGGTTTTGTTAGCGTGTTCGAAATAAAATTGTTTAGAATATTTTAAGTTCCTTGCGATCTCCTCTTGTTCTAATAAATTTAATTTGTGTCTCGCCAGGATCAAGTTCTCTTTAACAAATCCATCTCCTGGTTTTATTTGGAGTCGCTTCTCCAGATTTCCAATTTCTTCCGATAGGGTGTTATGCTGTTTCCATGTTTCCTTATTTTTCTTTGCATTGAAAGATATTGTTATTCCCCTTATATAGGCTTTCATGGTATCCCATAAATTTATTAAGGAAGTATGGTGTTTTTTATTTTCTTTAAAAAATAATCTCAATTCCCTTGTTATCCTTTCAATATATTCCGTTTCCTTTAAAATTTGGGGGTGTAACATCCATCTTTTACTTCTTTTTGGGGGGCCTCTCCATATTATTTCTAGGGGATTGTGGTCAGCCCACGTATTTGGGGAAATCTCAATTTTTCCTATTTCTAGACCTAATTCCCTATTCATCCACATCATATCAATTCTGGACCGGATGCATGGGGATTGGAGTAAAATGTGTATTTGTTTCCTTTTGGGTGTAAAGTTCTCCACATATCTATCAAATTTAATTCACCTGTCATATTGAAAAAAGTTTTGGGTAGTATATTTCTTTTCTTCTTATTATTTTTATCGCTGACATAGTCTTTTTGGGTATCCACTATCCCATTATAGTCACCCACAATACATATATTCCTATAACCTGTCATAATTATCTTTTCATGTAGTTTCTTATAATATTCCCCGATTTTTATTAGGCGCGTAAATAACTACCAACAAAATAGGTATATGCCCTCTCTTTATTTCCATCATTAAAGTTCTTCCTTTTAAATCCGCATGAATTTGGTTGGCTTTCATTCCTTCCTTAATATATATCACCACCCCTCTCTTCTTCTCTGCTAAAGCTGTATACAGTTCACTAGTTTATTGTATTCCAAATATTTTTCATCCTGCTTTCGGATGTGTACCTCCTGGAGGCATACTATATCTGCTTTTTGTTTAATTAACTTTGTAAATATTTGTCTTCTTTTTGCCACTGTATTTAATCCAATAACATTTATTGATATGAGCTTCAAATCTTCCATTCTTTGGTCTGTCTACCAAGTGTTAGTATCTATTAGCCCTTGTAACTCTTTGAGTTCTTGTTTTACTACCTCTTATTTCTTGATTTTCTTTTTCTTCCTTATTTCTCTTTTCCCAGGCTCCTTCTTTAGTTTTCGGATGCTGTATCAGTTCTTCTTCCTGGCTTATGGTCTCCACCTCCTCCTTACTGCTCTGCTCCTCTTCGTTTCCCATCAGTTGATCAAAGAAGTCTTGTGCCATCACTAAGCTATCTATTTTTATCTTCTTACCTTGCCAAGAAACAAGCATTCCTTCCGGAAGTATCCACCTGAACATAATATTTCTTTTATTCAATTGTATGGCCAAAAAACGATAGTCCTTATGCTGCTCTCGAACCCTTCTAGGAATTTGTTTCAAAGTGATGATTTCCTCCTCCTTATAGATCATAGGTTCTTCTCGGGTTATAATGCATATTATATCACGGATTTTCTTTCAGACAAACCTAATATGAACCTCTCTGGGCAGTTAATGTCGTCTAGCGTAGTTTGTTTGGATTCGGTATACTTAGTCTAATTCGTTCATAATTTCTTGTTTGTCCCTCTGTAAGGATTCTGCTATAATCTCTGCCATTATCTGTCCTAGATCTTCATCTTTTGCCTCTATCACATTTTGAAATCTTAGATAGAAAGATGCTCTGTCCATTTCCAACTGGATTACTGAATCCTCAAGATCTTTATTTAGTGCCATCATCTTCTGATCTACCAGATCTAATTTTTTTTTGGTTTGTTCAGCTTTGGCTTCTACCATCTTTATTTTTTGTTCGTTCTTCTGAATTGCTTCCTGGATTGAGTTCATTTTACTATCTAGTTTTTGAATATCAAGATTCATTTCACCATGATTGTTAGACATCATTTCTTGCATCTTTACCATTGTTTCCTGCATCAGTGTCAAGGTGGTTTGCATTGGAATGGAATGTGTGGGAGTAGGAATACAGATGAGAAGCCAAACTTCCAGCAGCAATGTTTATTGCAGATAATGACTCAGTAAAACCAACATGCAACTTCTGGCTGATAGCCCCTTTTAAAGGAAAACTATCAGCCTTTAACCAATAACATTAAAATATGTCCCACACCTGCGTGGCAGAAGAAAAGTCTCTGCTCACGCCTGCACGGACATAACACCCCTTCCCCCTTCCTCGGGGAAACTTCGTATACCAAAAGCATAATCATCCAGATACATTGGTCTATGGCGGCTTCACGTCGACTGGCGACCCTCCTGTATTTCTGTCGGACCCTCACAAGTCGACTGCATTCTCGATGATTCTTCAACTACATCAGATGGCTTACACATACTCTCTGGGGGCCCTTCCTGAACATATCCCTCAGTTGGAGAAGGGGAAAATCGAGACGAGGTCCGTGGCAATGGACCCTCAATAACAGGTGTTTCATTCTGCACTGGCCTCAGCCCTTCAGATACCCTTTCACTGCGTTGTTGTCTCTCTCGCTCTTCTAGATTCCCACTCCGGTTTATTTCTTCCAGCTCCCTACCGGCTGTCCCCCTCACTCGGCTCTGAAGCTGATCGATATGTCGGCACCACAGGTGCCCATCCTCGAGCTCCACCTGGTATGAACGGGGACCCGTAACATCTGTAATCTGTGCCGGCACTCATATGGGTTGACCAGTATAATTCCGGATGTATACTAGATCACCTTGCTCAAAGGTTCTGACAGTACTTTCCCAGTCTGTGAGGGTTTCTGTCGAATAATCGGGGTGTATTCTATCTAAATTTGTTCTCAGCCGGCGACCCATAAGTAATTCGGCTGGGCTCTTTCCGGTGGCTACACAGGGAGTGATGTGTTGGTTAAACAAATACTTATCAAGTTTCTCCTGATAGTCCCCTGGACCCATTTGAGTCAAGGCCTCTTTCGTCATTCGCACCATTCGCTCAGCCTGCCCCTTACTCACGGGGTGAAATGGTGAGACCAGGGCGTGAAGTATTCCTCGGTTTACTAGAAATACCTCAAACGCCGTTGCCGTAAATTGCAGCCCATTGTCCGATACCAACACGTCCGGCAACCCATGTGTCGCAAACATTTTGTTTAATACTCTCACAACAGCATCCGTCGCGGTTGACCTCATTATGGCCACCTCCAGCCATTTGGAATAGGCATCCACAACAATTAGGAAGGACAACCCCTTTATCGGTCCTGCAAAATCGAGATGTATTCTAGACCTGGGGCCTTTTGGTGTTTCCCAGTCCCGTGGTGGTGCTGCAGGAGGTGCCGGTCTCGATTCCTGGCATGCTTGACACAACGCCACCCACTCCGCAATATCTCTGTCTATATTTGGCCACCACAGATAACCACGGGCCAACACCTTCATCCTTACAATTCCGGGGTGGCCTTCATGTACAGTCTCTAATAATGATTTCCTTAGCCTTGAGGGTATCACTATCCGATTCCCCCACAATAGGCAACCCTTCTGCACTGAAAGTTTGTATTGCCTTGCCCGGAATGGCTTAAACTCTACACTCCCTGTCTCTTTAGGCCATCCACTCCATACCCAGTTTAACACTTGCATGATTGTTCGGTCTTTTCTCGACTGGGTTGCCACTTCCACGGCCGTAACAAGAACAGGTGGCATGGTCTCAATCAGCAGTACTGATGCTGCTGGAGCTGGATCCTCCACTAGATTAGATAGCGGACTTTGGCTTAGGCCGTCAGCATGGCCCAGTTCTATGCCGGGTCGATGTATAAGTTGATAACTATATGCTGCTAAGAACTCTGTCCAACACATCATTCTTGGGGACAGGACCTGCGGTGTTTGCCAGGCCCCCATGATTAGTCCCAAAAGCGTCTTATGATCTTTCACTAAATCAAATCTCCTTCCATAAACATATTCGTGAAATCTCTTAATTCCAGCCACCGCAGACAACGCCTCTTTATCAAGTTGGCTGTAGTTTCTCTCGGCAGATGATTATGTCCTAGAAAAGAACGCTATTGGAGCCTCACGATTGTCTGGAAGGCGATGACTCAAAACTCCCCCGACTCCAAATAAGGATGCATCACACATCAGGACTAACGGCAGACGTTCATTAAACTGAACTAAGACGCTATCCGAGGAAATTAATTTTTTTACCCCCACAAATGCAGCTGCTTCTCTGCGCCCCCATACCCACGGCACCTTTTTTCCCAATAGTTGATGTAGTGGTTCAGCGACAGATGCCTTTTGTCGCAAAAACACACTATAGAAATTGAAGAGCCCTAAAAAGGCCTGGAGTTCCATCTTATTCCTTGGTGTTGGCGCAGCCTGTATTGCTTGTACTCCTTGTACTCTCCTTGGTGGGGTGCAATCCAGACGCATCGACCAGGTATCCCAGGAACACGACTTGATTTACTGCCACTTTACACTTTTCTTCTTTTACCTTTAGTCCAGCCTCTTTAAATCTTTGTAGCACTAGTCGTAGTCGTTCAAATAATTCCATTTTATTGGTAGTGGAGATGAGCACGTCATCAAAATAGGGCACAACCCCAGGGATGCCATATAACAAACGTTCCATCAGGCTTTGAAACAACCCTGGGGCCACGCTCACCCCAAACTGTAGGCGGCAACAATGGAACGCCCCCTGATGCATTATGGTTCTTTGGGCTTCTGGAGTGGCATCATCTACAGGGAGCTGCTGATACGCTTGGGCAAGATCTAACTTTGCAAAGATCTTACACACACACACACACCACGAATGTAACAAGTGCTGCACCACTGGTAACGGATAAGCATTATGTTGAAGAGCCCTATTCAACGTACATTTATAATCCACACAAATTCAGACCGACCCATCTGGTTTCACTGGCGTCACGATAGGGGTCTCCCACTTGGCGTGGTCTACCGGTTCCAGTACGCCTTGCTGAATCAATTTATCTAGTTGTTCGTCAACTTTGGGCTTTAGTGCAAATGGCACCCTCCTCTGTTTCATTCTTATTGGTGCCACCTTGGGGTCCAAACTGAAGGATATCAGGGTACCCCATATTCTCCCAACTTTCCGTCAAACACATCGGCGAACTCTTTACTCAACTCTCCGATGGTTTCTCCCTGTATTTTATGAACCCTGGTAATCTCTAACCCCAATGCTGCAAACCAATCCAGTCCCAGGAGGTTAGGCAGTGCACCTTCAACAACAACCAATTTAAGTGGCCCGGAGAAGTCTTTTTATTCTACGTGGAATGTTCCGCTACCCTTAATGGGGATATTATTTCCTTGATAATCTCTCAAACGAATACGACTACGCATAAGCTTCCGCTCGGCTCCGTGTGGCACCAATTTCTGTAGTCTGCCAGGATACAATTGTTATTGCCGACCCCGTATCCACTTCCATCCAGCAGGGAGATCCCACAATAAGGACAGTAATGTAAAGTTTACTACATCCCAGAATCCCGGTTTGATTGATCACCCTTTCTGAAGGACACACATCCATGTTAATAGTACAACACTCGTCCTCTGGGGTTCTCAGCCTTGGTGGGCCATGCTTCCCTCAACCGATGGACATCATCATGATTATTTCCCTGATCTTCAGTGTTCTTTCGTAATTCCACCTCTCCCTGATGGACAGTTTCCCCCCTTCTAGCCACCAAGGGGCTGCCCGACTTCTGTATCTCTTCCGTTGACCTTTTCGATGATTTGGCGGCTTGCGCCTCCTCTACTGTTGTCTGTAGCATTAATGTTGGTTTTGCCAATAATCGTCTCTGTAACCAAACATCCCGAACCCCACAGACCAATCTGTCTCGAAGGGCTTCATCTAAGTTGCTAAATTCACAATAGATAGCTGCTTTCCTGAGGGCTGCCATATAACAACTGATAGACTCACCCTCTGCCTGGTCCCTATGGTAAAAAGCATGTCTTCTAGCAATGCAAGATGGTCGAGGAGCATAATGTTCCCTCAGTTTGCTTAATAATATGTCCCAAGGAACTGTCTGCAGGGGTTGGGGCTCAAGGAGGGCCCTCACCGTCTCAAACACTTCTTTTCCAGAAATGCTCAAAAAATAGTGCTCGTTTATGATTGTCTGTGATATTGGTATAGTCATTAGCTTCCAATACAGTCAAAAAGAATTAGATAAGAATCCTATGTCTGTGTTTCAGGATCAAACGGAACAAACTGTGGTGAGTTAGCCATTCTCTTTCCAAAACAAACAGTCTCCACTCACGCGTGCCTCTTTTATCTCTACGTTGGCTCAGGGCCCAGCAATTCTTCCTTCATCGCCAATGGAATGTGTGGGAGTAGGAATACAGATGAGAAGCCAAACTTCCAGCAGCAATTTTATTGCAGATAATGACTCAGTAAAACCAACATGGAACTTCCGGCTGATAGCCCCTTTTAAAGGAAAACTGTCAGCCTTTAACCAATAACATTAAAATATGTCCCGCACCTGCATGGCAGAAGAAAAGTCTCTGCTCACGCCTGCGCAGACATAACAGTTTGCATACTTGGGACCATGTTAGTCTTTTTCGCCTTTGATAACCCCTCTGTCGACTGTTGATTTGAAGAGGAAGCCATCGTTATCGTTGGGTTTGATGCTGTTTTTTTTCCTGCCTTTAAGGTTGTTGTTGTAAGACTAGTCATCTCTTTACTTTGCTCTCCCAATATTTTATAGATGTTTTTCCACACTATCATCAACCAATTACTATCTATTTATTGTTGTTGATGTTGGTATTTTTCCTCTCTTCTTTTGCCCTCCTTATGTTATTAATTGTTAAATACTGTTTAGTCAGTTTCATTTTTGCTAAAAATAACTGAAAACAACTATCTCTAGTTCTTAATCCAATTCAACAAATTATTTAGCATATATAGCAACTATCTAAGAGATATATTTATTTATTTTTTAATTTATTTATTGAATTTTTATACCGCCCTTCTCCTTTCAGACTCAGGGTGGTGAACAGCCAGAATAAAACATTTGTGTACAAAAGTTAAAATAATTTTAAGATAATTAAATAAAGTTTGGCCCATAATTTTAAAACATTCAATTAAAATCAGTATCAATTTTAAAACCAACGTAAAACGTAAAATCAGGCCAGCCCGGCTAACTGAAAGAAATAGGTTTTAAGGGCCCGACGAAAAGTCCAGAGGTCTGGAATCACTTGTATCTCTGGGGGTAGCTCGTTCCAGAGGGTGGGTGCCACCACAGAGAAGGCTCTCCCCCTGGGGGTCACCAGCCGACATTGTCTGGCGGACGGCACCCTGAGGAGGCCCTCTCTGTGGGAGCGAACTGGCCGGTGGGAGGCAATTGGTGGCAGAAGGCGGTCCCGTAAGTACCCCGGCCCTAAGCCATGGAGCGCTTTAAAGGTGATCACCAACACCTTGAAGCGCACCCGGAAGTCCACCGGAAGCCAATGCAGCTCGCTTAGGAGAGGAGTCACATGGGAGCGCCCCGTAGCCCCCATAATCCCCCACGCGGCCACATTCTGCACCAGTTGGAGCCTCCGGGTACACCCCAAGGGGAGCCCCATGTAGAGAGTGTTACAATAGTCCAGACGAGAAGTGACGAGTGCTTGAGTGACCGTGCGTAAGGAGTCCCAATCTAGAAAGGGGCGCAACTGGCGTATCAGGTGAACCTGATAGAAGGCCCCCCTGGCCACAGCCGTCATATGCTCTTCTAAAGACAGCCGTACGTCCAGGAGGACGCCTAAGTTGCGGGCCCTTTCCGTGGGGGCCAGTGATTCGCCCCCAATAACCAACGATGGTGCCAGCTGGCTATACCGGGACGCCGGCAGCCACAGCCACTCGGTCTTGGAAGGGTTGAGTCGAAGCCTGTTTCTCCCCATCCAGACCCACATGGCTTCCAGGCACTGGGACATCACTTCCAAGGCATCGTTGGGATGGTCTGGGGTGGAGATGTACAGCTGAGTATCGTCAGCGTACTGATGGAACTCCACCCCGAAACCACGGATCTCACCCAGCGGCTTCACATAAATGTTGAACAGGAGGGGCAAGAGGACCGACCCTTGTGGCACCCCACAAACAAGGCGCCTCGGGGTCGACCGCTGTCCCCGTCAACACCGATTGCGACCGGTCGGAGAGGTAGGAGGAGAACCACCGTAAAATGGTGCCCCCCACCCCCAGTCCCTCTAGCCGGCGCAACATGATACCATGGTCGATGGTATCAAAAGCCGCTGAGAGATCTAACAGGACCAGGATAGAGGAATAGCCACTACCCCGAGCCCTCCAGAGATCATCCACCAACGCGACCAATGCCGTTTCCGTGCTGTACCCAGGCCTAAAGCCGGACTGGAGCGGATCTAAATAGACAGCTTCATCCAGGTACTGGGGAAGCTGTCGCGCCACCACACTCTCAACAACCTTCGTAATAAAATGAAGGTTGGAGACTGGACGATAGTTAGCCAGAATAGCCGGATCCAGGGAGGGCTTCTTGTATATAATTATAAATATACAAATATACAGATATAGATGAGTAACAGTACTAGTGCTCTATGTTAATTAATCAGACTATCTTAAATCAATAAACAAGTCTATATATATATCAAAATTGGTGTCAAGGTTAGAGATTAGGGTTGAGATAGGTATTGGGAATCAATTAAATATATATCTCAGATTAATTCAAAGTTATAGTTATCAATTTGTACAAAATTAAGCAAGTTGATAATTGTAATTTATAATTGTCAATATACAGTGAATCCACAAAATCTATAATATCTATACCTAATATCTATAAAAATACTTTAACTCTCTATGAAGTAGGAGTTTTATCAGTAATATTACTACCTAAAATTAAATAGAATAATTAATACCAGATATAAGAATATTTAAATCTTCTTAGTTGATTTGCTATTGTCCAATTATTCAGCAAAAAATTGTAGATATACACTAAACATTAAACCCAAGGTTTAGAGGAGTTTACTTCTTTATATCTTCTCTTGATTACAGCTCTTAGCTCCTCCCAGATCTCTTTTACTCTGGTATATAAATAATATATAATATTATGTCTTTTCTATAGTCTCTTAGGTCTGTTTTCCCCCACCTTCTTTGTAGGCACCCCCACCTTCACTTTTATTCCGCCTTGATTTCCTTTGAATCTTTTATTCAAAAGTTCAAAGTTCAAATAAAACAGAGTTCTTTCCTTTCCTTTCTTTTTCCGGCACGAGCACTCGTCCAATCAACCTTCTCTTGCTGTTAATTTACGACAATGTCAGTCCTCGCTTCTTCTCCTTTCCTTTCCTGTTGCACTGCTACGCCAAGTCTCTCTCCTTCTTCACTTTCTCTTTCCTTTAATTCTCAGTTCTCACCAGATATCCAACATCTTGCCGAACCCTCACAATCTTCCTCTTTGCCTCCGCCTTAATGGTTAGATGTGTTGTGCTGACTCATTTCCCCTCTGCCAAATTGCCGCTTGCTCTCTCCACTGGGCTTCTTTTAGCCAGAAAAGGCAGGCTTCGCTTTTCAAAACAATCGTTAATCTTGCAGTTTTCGAAATAATCACATGGAATGACACCGTCTGCTGTTAAAATCTTCTCCTCCCTGTACTCACTGGCTCATTGCAGCCTCAGGTCTGCCATAGCAAGCTGTCAGACACTTTCACATTGGTTTGACAGGGGTGTCCGTTCATACAAGTGATCGCCCTTCACTTTGCCGCACTCCAGACTTCCCCTGTAGTCCGCAATGCCCTCCAGGCTTTTTGCGCCCCGAAGGGTCCCCAAAACGCGAAAAATTTGAGGTCAGAGAACAGAGATAGTTCTCTTCCCACCACACCGCTGCGATATCGCCCCACTTCTTTCTCTTCTATTCTGCTGTCTCCAGGTACTGCCATGTCCACAACTCACACTTTTTTTGTCTGTCTTATTGACAATTGTTAAGTCTCGGGTGTTATGGAGCAGGTACCTGTTTGTTTGAAGTCTAAAGTCCCACAGCACTTTAGCTTCTTCATTTTCTATTACTTTCTCTATTTTATGGTTCCACCAGTTCTTGCTTGCAGGCAAATGGTATTGCTTGTAGATCTACCAATGCACTTTTGTTGGTACTTTGTCATGTTATTGTCTGTAGTCCATCTGAGCAATCTTCTTACAGCAGCTAACCAGGTGGTCCGTCCATCATCGTTGTCATCGTAATTAAAAACAGTGAGGCTACAATCACTGGAGAAATGATGGTGTGACATTTACAGCCATTGGGTGCCTCACAAGTAAAATATATGTAAGAACACCACAATCAACCACAGAATTTTCTTGATAAAGTCTCCTTTGAAAAAAAATCTAGAACAAATTTAATGAGAATCTGTAGGAAAAAAACTGTTACAAAACTACATTTATGTGAATTGAGTCTGATCTGATTTGTTAAAAATATTGAATTTAGCCAATGCAAATAATTGATTCAATTTGAACTTCCAAACTGATTTGATTCCAATTATTAATTTGAATGTATGTATGGGGTCAATTCCTAAATTTGATTTAATTAAAAAAGATTTCTGTGGTCACTAATAAGAGTAAAATAGTGATGTGAAAATAAATGCAAAGCTGGACTTCCGGTGGGATTGCGACATCGCCGGACGCTTCTTTTTGAAGCGCCAACCCAGGGCTCCGTAGAACTGCAAGAACAGCGACTATCAGCTGTCTTGCGGTTTGGAAACTTTCCTCCTGGTAAGAGGGTGGAAAGTGAGTAGACGGGTGGGGTAGAGCTCCCTGAGAGTGCCAGATTTTTCCTATAATCTGGCGCTCGAAGATGAGAGCTCCCCGTTAAGCCTGTCAGTACTCCGGACCCTGGATGTCTCTGCTTTGCAGAGCTAGATGTCGTTACCATCCCAGCAACCAACTTTAAACAAATACTTTTTGAATCAAGCTGGCGGAGCATAAGCAGCATGAATAAAACAGCAAGTATTTTCTTTTTTTTTAACTCCAAAGATTTACCTTCTTTAAAAGATTTTCCTCAAGCTGAAAGTGAAAGCAAGATGGCATTTAAGTTTCAACGGGGCGTGAAGAAGTGAAAGTTAAAAGTAATTATTGATAAGCCCCTGTTTGAAACGTAAAACTCTTTTTTGAAAAGTGGATGAAACAAGAAAGGAAGTAATAATAATAATTGAAGCAGTAATATAAATTACAAATTGCAAAGGGTCCTTTTTGATACTTTTTTTCTCTCTTTTTTTCCTGTCCTTTTGGAAGGGAAGGAAGAAGGGGGGCAAGATGGCTGGTCTTTTTGAAAGCAAAGAAAGCAAAGGAGGGTTAATTAACCCTCAATGGTCTGATTTTGAGGAAGCTTTGAGTTCAATTACCTCTGCTTTATTGGAAAAAATTGATACTGTATTTCAAGATTTTCAAGCTGGAAACAATGAAATACATGGAAATACTGAGTTGCAATCTAGCAGTGGGGGATTGAATGAAGAGTTGGGAGAAGGAAAAGAACAACAACAGCCTATAGTAGTTTTTTTTGGGGAGAAAAAGACGGATGCTGTGTAGAATAAGGAGCAAGAAATTTTGGAAGCTGACGAGATTTTGGCTACATGAATTTTTTCTTATAAAATCCAACTTGCATTTAAAGAGCTGTTTCCAGAAGAAGTTATATTTCTGCAAAAATTTTATAATACGCAATCCCAAAAAATGCAAAATTTTACTGGAGTTAAAAAAGGCAGAGGGATCAAAGTTAAGAAAAAAGTTCATAAAAAGGAAAAGAAGAAAGACTGGAGATATGGAAAATAACCCTGCTTGATGAGATGATGGTCCTTAAAAAGTATTGTTTAAGTGTTTAAAGATTTTGAACTTTTGGAAGAAAACAGCCAACAGCTTAATGCCAGTTAACTAAGCGATGAGCGGCAATGAGGAGGTAACCTACAGCTGTATTGGAATATTTTGAGAAGAATAAACAGATCACAGCAATGCTGGTGTGTTGGGCTGTGAAATATGCCCTGACCTGAATGATTTGGAATATTTTATTAAGGACTGTAATAAATCTGGACTTAATTGCAATCGCAGATACAGTAAATTGGAGTTTCCTGTTTGATGGTAATAAATATAAGGCAAAAGGACTATGAGCCTAGGGCAATTGCAGTTGATCTGGTGGTTTCCCTAATACGTCTGATGAATTTATTAATCTAATTTTTGACTGAATTTGATGGATACTATTTGAAATACAATTACAAAGTCACTCGGGGGTTTTTTTTTATATAAAGAAGCAACTTTTATTTAGGTGGGTAGACGCAAAGGAAGACATTCTATATGCTGTTGGAAGATGTG
>WNWU01012739.1:0-16770 GCA_012654045.1 Ptyas mucosa
AAAAAAAGAAAGAACAAGGAAGGAAAAGAGCAGGCGACTGGTTTGTAGCTGTTATGTCCAAATGCAAGAGAGGACAGTCAAAACATCCAGAGATTCCAAAGAAATGAAAGTAAGTTCAACTGTTACATACTAGGAGAAGTCTTCTTCAATAACTCAGTCTTAAATATGCAAGGAGACAATGGAGTTCCTCTTGCTTTATGAACTCTAAACTTTATTCCAGCCTACGGTCTTACTACTACATTCTGCCTTAGTTTCAAGGATGGTTTTTGGGGTTTTTTTGCAATCGATATAAAGAGCATTATAATAGTCTACCTGGGAGGTTACAAGAACACTACTGTATCCTTGTCACCACATCCAGAGAAGCTCCAAGGTCAGTGGTTCCCAACTTTTGTGACCTGGCAGTGGGGGGGAATGTGTGAGTGGCAGGCCGGTGTGCAATGTGCAACTTGTGCGGCCCAGTTGTAAATAGGCCATAGCTTGGTAGTGGATCATGACCTAGGGTCATGATGGTGAACCTCTGGCACGTATGCCACAAGTGGCATGCAGAGCCCTCTCTACGGGCACGCTACTTGTCACCCCAGCCCAGTTCCACCACGCATCCGCACGCACCTGGCATGGACTCCCGCACCCGGTTTTGGGCTTGGAAAACCTCTTGTCCCAACCTGGGAACCAAAATGGGGTGTTGAGAGGTGCATGTGTGTGGGGGTCCCACATGTGTGAGGAACATGCATGCACGCATGAGGAATGTGCGTGCATGCGCGGGAAACATGCGTGCATGCACGGGGGCGGGGCGCATGCATGGGGGGGCGCTCACATTGCATTTTGGGGTTTCTGGCACACGCGAGTGCATTCACGCATGTGCTTTGGGTACTCAGCACCAAAAAGGTTAACCATCACTGGCTTAGGGGTTGGGGAACCTGTCCTAGGTGATGGATAGTTGGGCATTGATCAGTAAGGGCATTCAGGTACCCTATTTGCTCTTTCCAGGATGTGAAACTCCATCCCTATTTTTTTTTTAAAAAAAAAAACCTCAATACTTTCTCTAAGCCGGCTTTCTATCAATGCTTTGGATATAGTTTTACATTCATTTTGTATTTTTCAACTGTTTTTATACATTTTTTGCAAAGTACAAAGATGTCCCTTCCATTCTCTGTTGTTTTCCCTGAGATAGGAGGTGGCCAAGGTGGCTTCTGTATCTCTCATGGCACAATTATTTCTCCAGTGGCCTGAAATCTTTCAGGCCTATATTCAGTCTCAAGGGAAGACATCAAGAAGACAGAACTCCTTCTATCAGGCGTTCTGAGCTCAGAGTAAGGAATAAAACTCAGATAAAGGGAGAAAGTTGGATAAAGCCAGTCAATAAATCTCTCCAGGATCTGTTGACAATTAATTAATTAATTAATTAAAGTTAACTAATTGTTATTGACATTGACAACAGTAAGGAATCAATTCCAAATTATTATAACCCTCCCTACCCCCAAATACAGAAACACACTGAGCAGGAGATTAAAAAAAAAAAAAGCAATTTCTCAGAGAAAGAAAATTTCTAGGAATTTTCCCGGATTAAATAATTGCACATGGTTTATGGAGAACTGTATGAAAAATAAGTATTATTTATTTTTAATTTTTGTGAGTACACATTGCTTAGTGTGGCTTCATGTTTTTGAGATCTCAGTCTGCTGAGAGAAAAACATGAGTGAGGATCACTTGCCAAGCTTCCAGTATCCATAATTGTATGAGTATTATAGATAACAGTAACACTAGGTTCAGTTTGCCAGGTGCTGTTTTTTTATGAAGAAGTACCCCCCCCAAAAAAAAATATCAAAGGAAGGATAGCGATAGCTATAGCATTTAGACTTCTAGCTTTCTCTAAGGAGTTTACAGAGTCAGCAAATTGCAGCCAACATTTTACCGACCTCAGAAGGGTGGAAGGCCGAGTCAACCATGAACTGGTCAGGATTGAACTTGTGGTTGTGGACAGAGTTAGCCTAAAGCGGGGGTCACCAACCTTTCGGACCTCAGGGACCACTAAATTCATAATTTTAAATCCCGCAGACCACTAATATGATCTGCCTAATGACCGGCTGGGTGGGCGTGGCTAAGTGATCATGTGACTGGGTGGGCATGGCCAACTCGATGTCACTCACATCAGGGCATCTCACCAGCCTCTACTCGCCCCTCCTAGCCATTCATTGCCTGCCCGTCTGGGCTCCTTAGGGGCCCAACAGGAAGCAATTGTTGGAGCTAAGTAGCCACCACGAGAAAGAGTTGGCAAAACAGCTGGCCCAGTTCAAGTTGGATCAGGCTGAGAAGGATGCTCAGCAGAAGCACTTCACTGACGATTATGAGCATAGACTTTCCAAACAGAGAGAAGACCTGCGGGAGTGCAAGGCCAGGTACCGGCGCCTGGAAGCTCAGCAGGCTGAGATGGTCAGCCAGTTCCAGGCCATGATGCAGTCCCACTGGAATAAGCCCCCCCCCACTTCAGCGGTCCTTCCCTCCAACATTCACCCAAAACCTCGGCACCAGGAGGCTGAAATCCCCAAGTTGGAATTTCTCCCCCTCTCCTCTGACCCACATAAAAAGACCCCAAAGGGGGAGACTCTCTGCAGCAACACAAACATTCATTGCACATATCCAGCCCAGGGGCCATAGTTTGAGGACCCCTGATTTAGTGCAATATAAAAAAATGCAAATAATTTTTCTGCAGACCACCAAAATTTTATTGTGGACCACCAGTGGTCCATGGACCACCAGTTGGTGACCGCTGGCCTAAAGTACTAACCACTGTGCCACCACGGCTCTTGAAGGATGGAAAGAAGGAAAAGAAGATTCTCTAAAGAAAAGGGGTCTTTTCAGAAAAAAGTAAATATTGCAATGAATTTTGTTCATTAGGCATTGAATGCTAACCATAGGGAGCGGTAGGGAAAAATGGGATTTGTGTGTGCGTGTGTGCGTGTGAAATATAAGGTCCAAGAAGAGGATATAGATGTGGAGTGAAACCGTCAAGAGGAACTCTTTATCCTGCAACATTTTTGTTAGTTATCTACATGAGAGATTTTAATCGGAACATAATGCAATCATACGGAACTCTCCACCCCATGAGTTTAGGACTGCTTGTTAAATAACAAAACAATCTTCTTTTGAAGCAAGCATGAAAACATTGAAGTGCCACGCTATTTCACCCTTCTGCAAACACCCTTCATGCTGTTACGGTTAACTTTAATAAACAGCTATAAATGATCCTGTTTATAGTCCATTTTTCAGTTTATTTATATTCTTAAGAATGTGGGAGGGAAGTGACACTTTTAAAATAAATTGTAACATCACTGTTATTACTCGTATCACACAGTCATTTGCTCACTTACATCGACACCGTATAGTACTGCATTCTCATTTTAATATATCGAGCAGAATGTTTTGAGATCAATAATTCAACTTTATTTAGTGGCCTTCAAGGATTTCAGAGAAATGAACATTGAGGAAAACCTCCTTCCCCCATTTATTCTATGAGTCCTAAATGCTTGGTGGCTGATCTGCAAATTACAGATCAGATTATTAGACACACAAGGAATTTGTCACCGGTGCAAAAGCTCTTGGGTTTGGCATGTTCTGCCTTTGTGTACGCTTGTGAATTGAACATAGAAAAGGTAAGATAGAAAGAGTACTAATACTTTTGAACTTTGGCGTTGAAGATGAATCCTGAGATTAACATGGACACTGAAGAAAACAAACCAGGGAATCATTAAACAAGTCAACCCAGAGTTCTCACTCAAGGCACAGATGACCAGTCTCAAATTATCCTACTTCGGACACATTATGTGAAGTCCCAGCTCTCTGGAGAAGGCTGTAATGCTGGGAAAAGTAGAAGGAAAGAGAATAAGAGGATGACCAGCAGCAAGTTGGATGGACTCAGTTACAGTAGCGATGGGTGCACTGTTGGAAGACGAGAAAGACTAGGTTAGGGATAAATCATCACGAAGAAAAACTATCTATGTGGTTGCTAAAAGTTGAAAATGACTTGATGGCACATAATCAAACAATCAAACCAAGTATGTGTGTGTGTGTGTGTGTGTAAATTGGGCCATTGTGTTAAAATCATGCTATGGTTTCATTGTTTTGGCATTGCATCAACCTAGCAATTCTGGACATGGTGAATTTAGAACATGTACAGGTCTTCATAAAATCTAATTCATTTCTGCATCTTTTATTATTACAGTCGGTCACAGAGTAAGTCAGTTGTTTAGACTGGATTTGCCATTTGTCCACCTATCGAGCCCTTCTCAAGGACCTGGCACAAGCAGCTGTTGTTGTTTTAACAATCTTAAAGGCATTGTCACAAGATGTAAGGTATTCCAAGTAAAGCTGCCTTTTGCAATTGACCGATGGTGATTTTGTCAATGCGGCTGGTATTCAAATTCCCTCTTTGGTTTCTTTCGTGGAAGTCATTCTACTTCTACTTGCAGGGCAGGAAATTCATATATTGTCTGATATCCACATAATGTACTTATTACTTTTTTTAAAAAAAAAGCCTTTAAAAGAAATTACAACTCTCTGCAAGATGCAGGCAACACCAAAAGAAACCGTGATCACAAAGAAGGTATTTAAAAATATATATATTTCCATAAAGTAGGAAACATTACAAGTATTTTGCTTTGTTTTTTTTCCCCTTTTCTTTTTCTGAATACAATACATTGATAATTTTTTTTTAAAAAAAGAAAACTTCCAAACAGAAATAGGGAAAAAAAGTAAAATGATTTTTATATACCATTTAATTTTATTATACAGACGCTACTTCTAAATGATAAAGTTTCCATTACAAATTGAGGATGCTGACAGCTTCCATAGGTGGTTTTCTCTGAACAAGATTTTCATACAGAACTATGAATATTCTAAGGAAAAAAAGAAATAAAAGCTAAGAACATTAGCAGAAAATATATATATATACACACTGGATCCTTTTCTAGCACAGCAGAAAAAACTTATGGTATTTTGTGTGGAATTTTTAAAATTTAGAGTCATTTTTTTGTTTGTTTGTTTTAATATTCACATGAACTGGTTTACTTCCAGCTTGTACTTTGTGCTTGTACTGAACATAGTTAGTAGGTTTATGATATAAATATAAAAACATCCAAAGTTAATTTCCTCTAGGGACATATTTTTTTTTCACTCGCTAGCATTCATTTTTTTTACTCCTCTACAGCTAACAATCCTTGTGTTTTGTTTTTGAAAAAGCATATTTCAAATAACATTCACTATATATAGAAGAAATCACTCTAAAACTTTTGTCAGTGGATGGAATACAATACTTCAGATGGTTCTATTTTTTTTTTCCTTATACACTTCCAAAAACCCAACCTTAATAAATAAAAGCAGTAATGGACATCAATAAAATATTTATTTCAAGGATTAAACAAATAAATGCATTCTTCAGCAATAAAACCAGCTTCAGTTTCATATATGTGAGTCCATCCTCCTTCACTGATTCCTCTCCTTTTCTTTTCTTTTTTCCCCTTATGAAAGTCAAAAAAAAAAAAAAAAGGATCAATCCTTCTAGAAAACAATCCATATTGTCAGATTTCCTCCCCACAACTGTGGATTTTGAATCCTGTCCCTGGAATGGATTAAGAACATGTGAATATTTTTAAGGCTTGACACAATATTTAAAGATGTTATTGTTCGGTCTGTGGTGGTTTTTTTTTTTTTTTTTTTTTTTTTGCAGCCAACAATTATCCTATGTACAACTTTGAGTCACTGAACAGTTGAGGCCAAGAGGGTTTTTTTTTTAATCAATCCTGTCTTTAAGAAAAGAAAAGAAAAATCAGCATTGGAAAGACGACAGATATTGCTTTAAATTTTTGTTTTTGTTTTTTTTTCTTTTTTCCCTCGTGAAAACTTGGTGGGTAGTGGGGAGATTAAACCCTTTGTTCTTAATGGACTCTCAGAAGATAATCTTCTTTACCAAATGAAAAAGTCCTACAGAAATCCATTAGGAAGCGAAAGACCTTCTCCATTGCATTACTGGTTCCCGTTGCCAAAGACGATCAAAGCTCTAGAACCCATTCTTGAGTGGTCATGTGAATATAGAATATCCAAAGACTTCTAGACACTCTACATACTTAACGCCATACTCCACGAGACTCAGACCTCCTAACATATATTATTATTATTATTAATTTTTTTTTTTGAGATTTATGTACTTTTCTTTTTTTTGGTTCAACATTACAATGTAGTTGATTTTAAAAGATGACTGGTGCTAAAGTTGCCCCCTAAACAAAAAGCCACGTTAGTCATAATGAACTGTGGTGGCCCTAGAATATTACATGAGAAGTTTTAAGTCAAGACTGGGAAAAAGAAAAAAAGTGAACCTTTGTAATCCACTGTCAAGTTTCTTTGTCACTTTCCCCCACTGAATATAATTCCCCAAGTCTTTTAAAACGGGGTCCCCATTCACTGAGGTAGTCAAAATTTTGATCTGAGTCTGAAGTTGATGACTCTAAAGAACTTAGGGAGCCAGCCACCGATCCTCTCCCCTCATAACCATATATCTGGATTGAGTCATACGGAGGGGCTGTGGGGTCATTATCAGCCTCGTGGAGTCTAACGTTGATAAATTCATCAACGTCAACTCCATTAGGGACAGGTGCCAGGCCCTGCCTGGGCATAAATTGAAGATCAGGTTTAATATCCTTACGGGGTAAAAATCCATTTATTCCGTCTGGGTTCTGCAACGTCGCAATGTCGAACGCTTCGGTGTCCTCTTCGCCACCTCCTTCGTCATCGTACCGGATGATGTTTTCTCTCACGTCTTCATCGTCTTTGATAATCAGAGGCTCGTTCTTATGTCTCCTTAATGTTACAAAAAGCACCACAATGACTGCAAAGGAAATATCACAAAATGGTGAGCCCGGACGACAGTTCCTAATTACAAAGTCTGGCGTGTCATAATGAATGGAAGTGAGAAGAAATGAAAACATCCCGAGCACAGAACTACTGACCCTCCATTTGAAATCATCTAGCGTAAATGAGCTTTTCCCACTCTAAATAATTGGTCAAATACTTCTTACTCCTCCCTCCTAACATCTGCCTTCCTCTGGATCATCCTACATTCTACATTCTGGAAAGGCTGACAATTCTTCAGGATTGCCCTTTAACTTCTCTTCAAAGGGCTTAGGTTTTTACTCTTATACTTAGGTCAGGGGTCGGCAACCTTAAACACTCAGAGAGCCATTTGGACCCGTTTCCCACAGAAAAGAAAACACCGGGAGTCACAAAATGCTTCCCGTGCCTGACTATTTCCTGAGTGGCCACAAAACTAGCATATATAGTTGAATTAAAGATTCTGTTGAAACTTTTCTTTTCTTGGATTTATCCAAGGTTGGCCTACCGGGAGTTGAAAACCTTAATAAATTGCATATCAGTGGGTGTTGCACATTGGCAGCTGTGACGCATATTTTGAGTGATAGGGAGCTGCAGCAGAGGGATGAAAGAGCCACATGCGGCTCCAGAGCCGTGAGTTGCTGACCTTTGATTTAGGTTATAAGAGGCTCTTAGGTTAATCCCACCAGGCTCAAGGTTGACTCAGCCTTCCATTCTTTCTAAGGTAAGTGAAATGAGGACCCAGATTGTGGGGGCAATAAGCTGACTTTGTATAAATATACAAAAGTATGAAGGCTATTGCTTAACGCACTGTAAGCCGCCCTGAGTCTCCGGAGAAGGGCGGCATATAAATCAAATTAAAAAAAAAAAAGAGCCGTGGTGGTGCAGTGGTTAGAATGCAGTAGTGCAGGCTAATTCTGCTGCCTGCTGCCTGTCTGCAATTTGGCAGTTCGAATCTCACCAGGCTCAAGGTTGACTCAGTTTTCCATCCTTCTGAGGTCAGTAAAATGAGGACCCAGATTTTTGGGGCCATTATTCTGACTCTGTAACCTTAGAAAGGTTGAAAAGGTTGTAAACCTTAGAGCTGTGAAGTGGTATATAAGACTAAGTGCTATAGCTAAGTGCTATTATACTTCATGGCTTGGAATTTTCCTTCCTCCAATCACCCTACATTCTACATTCTAGAAAGGATGACAATTTTTCAGGCTTTCTCTTTAACTTCCCTTCATAGGACTTAGGTTTATACTTATATTTATTTTTTTAAAAAATTGATTTATATGCCGCCCTTCTCCGGAGACTCAGGGCAGCTTACAATACGTTAAGCAATAGCCTTCATACTTTTGTATATTTATACAAAGTCAGCTTATTGCCCCCACAAACTGGGTCCTCAATTTACCTACCTTAGAAAGGATGGAAGGCTGAGTCAACCTTGAGCCTGGTGAGATTTGAACCTGCAATAATTGCAGACAGCTGGTGTTAATAACAGGGCTTTAGACCACTGTACTACCCAAGGCTCTTCTCTAAAACTTACTATAGCCCTTCAGCCACAATTGCTGCAAACCCAATGTCTCTATTACATAGATAAAATTGTGATGCAATCCTTACAAGAAATGTTAATATGGGTATAAGAACACCCAAAGAAATAAAACCCACATCCTCTCTACAACTCCAAGAAATTGTAGCCCAGCTCAGGGGGTCTCCAACCTTGGCAACTTTAAGACTTGTGGACTTCAACTCCCAGAATTCCTCAGTAAGCGAAGCTTCACTGACTGAGGAATTCTGGGAGTTGAAGTCCACAAGTCTTAAAGTTGCCAAGGTTGGGGACCCCTGGTCCAGCTCACATACGTAATATGGGAACACAGCTACATTCACTTTTTGTCATGATTCTGTGTTAAGTGTGGCCTTTGGCCATCAAAAAGTTCTGATTTAATTAGTATTAGTTATAATTATTGATTATTTCAATTATTAGTTATAATTATTTCTGTGCCACTTGGAGCTTTTGAGAGTTGATGCTTAAAATTCCTGGAGGCATGAACATTTTTTATCTGTGTTCTCTTAGCATAGATTTATTTCTATCAGGATTTCATTCGAAGTTCAATTATTTGGAGCCAAATGAGGATACTTCCTTCTCCTCCAGAAAAAAGTGAGCATTTTAGGATACAAAATGATTTTCTTTAAAATACAGATGCACGCTTGAGGGGTGTTTATGTGTACTATGGAACTAGTATTTTACTTTCTTTAAAAATGGTTGGAGAAAGATTTATGCTTGGCTGAAATTTCTCAAAAACTCTATTCCCCTTCAGAAAGTTAGTACTTGGGAACTTTTTCATCGCTCTCTTGTTTAAAGATGGTTGGTATTAGGAAAGGGATGATACTTTGTTTCCCTGAAAATAAGACCCTGCCTTATATTTTTTTAAACCCCAAAATAAGTGCTTGGCCTTATTTTCGGGGAGATCTTATTATGTGGAGCAAGATGGGACTCCTCCTTCATCTTACCTGATTTCTAGCTCTGTCTCCCTAGCCCTAACCAGAGGAAATGGTGGGGACCAACTGTGCATGTGTTTAAATATTTTCGGAGAGGGCTTATTTTTGGGGAGGGCTTATTTTTTTGGGGGGGTTATTTTAATGCATGTGCTCAAAAGCCGATTGGGCTTATTATCAGGGGATGTCTTATTTTCGGGGAAACACAGTACTTTTGTAGGGTGGGTTTGTTAATGTTACACATTTTTATATCAATCTGAAAAACCCCAGTTGTCCAGGACAGACAATCTGAAACAATGAAGCAAAAAAGCACAATAAAACTCTCTGAAGAGTGTCTTTCTGTGGTCTTTCCTTCAGCCTGACCATTAAATGTGAAAAGTCAGGGAGAGAAGAAAGAGCATTCATACATATCTTTGGTTATCTTAAACTTAAATAAATACAATAATGCAACACTCTACTTGTGAGAATTTTGCCAAAATTCTCTTGTCCTTTGGAAAACAAAACAAATTTCTTTCTTAAAATGAATGAGAACATTTAGATTTAAAAAAAAAATTTTTTTTTAGTTTGATATAATCGTATATATCATTTATACAAGAGCAGTTTGAAAAGAAAATTGAAAACCACTGCAGATGTTGGCAAAATAAATTTTGGGTGTTTCTGCTTTATTTTCACTCATTAGTCCCTAGGGAGTTGGGCGGCATCGAAATGCGACTAATAATAAATTAGTAAGAATGCTTTTTCAATAGATTTCATTCCTATTTTTAGCCAGATTTATTGCTGAGCTTCTGTTCCCCAATTTGGATTCTCTCCAGATGTATGAATTTCAGCTCTCAAAGTTCTTAGCAATGGCTTCCCTACTGACTGGGGAATTCTAGGATTTTAACTCTATGGCATCATTATTTTAGTTCTACAGCTTTTTTTTTTTAAATTCATTTATACTGAGGATGTTTGGAAAGTAGACAGAGATGGGTATTTAAGCCCGAGTGTTTGCCTGATAAATATATTTTAATGGCATGTTGATTCATTTTCAAGAATGTTTTTTTTTTTTTTTTGCTTTTTATGTCACTATTTTATGCTTTTTGCATCTCTCACATTGGCTTAAATTTGTATTAATTCTGTTAGGCATCTGGGGGTTGCCATTGACAGAAAAGTGGACATAATTGGAAGAAATTAAATGAATGAATGACTTGAATCGGCATATGAAAAACAGCAGGGGTTAGGTTGAATCAATCTATAGTCAGATTTCTTTCCCAGAAGTTCTTCCTGAGAAGTGCGTTTGTTTATTCATGAGATTTATTTCTCTCTGATCCAGATAATCAAGGCAGCATACATTTCCTTCTGTTGGTGGGTTTTTTCTTCTTCTTCTTCTATCGTAATTAGCCTTTGGTATGGTAGGGATCTGAATATGATTTAGAAGAAATGCTTTGAATCTCACACAAGTCTAACCACAGCACCTCTCTGCTCTCATTAAGAGACAGATACAAAGTTCCTTCAGGCTTGAGAGCTTGAAAAAAAGATGCGGCTGCTTTAAAGAGCCTCATTTCAAGGATTCAAGGAATGAGTTGAAATACATTTTTAAAGCTCACACAGAAACCCGGAGGAAAAAAAAGATGGTTTAGGGCAGGGGTCTCCAACTTTGACAACTTTAAGACTTGTGGACTTCAACTCCCAGAATTCCTCAGCCAGCAAAACTGGGAGTTGAAATCCACAAGTCTTAAAGTTGCCAAGGTTGGAGACTCCTGGTTTAGGGAACATAAGAGTAATGTCTATCTTCTGAATCAGTGGTGGTATTCAGCTGGTTCAGACCAGTTCAGGCAAACCGGTAGTGGCGACTTGCAGGTGGGCCCACCCCTGCCCACAGAAATATATTCATACGTACCTAAAAGCAAAATGATGCAGGCCAGAATTGCTATTAAAGCACCCATGCTGAGACCAATAGGGAGAACATAAGCTTCAGCATTACAGGACTGGGCAATGCCGTCATTGCTGCATCCACAGACTTTAATGGTAAGCGTACTGGTGCTACTCATTGGAGGATTCCCGCTGTCACTGATGATGATAGGTAAAAAATAGACTTCTTGTTTCTGCCGGCTGAATCCGTTGCGTTTGGTCAAAATGTTGAAAGTGTTATCTGGAAGGGATGAGATGGGCAGAATGGTAAGAGAAAATATAGTTTTCCAGTTTTCCTAAAAGTATTAGCCTTGTGAAATATTTTAAATATTTGTTATTAACAAAAGGCAGTGCCAAAACGGTAGTGTTATAATATACGCCGCCAATTTATTTTTTAACGTTCATTTACCCAATATATGGTTTTACTTACCTTGCTTGAACTCCCTTCTCCTGGTTTCTTATCGTTAAGTTGAGACGTTTGCATTTGTAAGTGTTGGTTCCCGCTTTAAAATAGGATAATCAAGTTCTTGGAGTCTTTCTTTACTCTTTGTGTAATGCAATCCTGTACCTCTAACTTAAATTTATACTTTCACGGTAGCAATATGAAAATTCATTCTTTTCAACAAACATTCAATTCGAGACATCTTTTAATCAAAAAGAGAACATCTATACCTTCTTTTAGGTCAGCGGGCACCAACATTTGAACCTTGGAATCCCAGTGGAGGGGGGGGAGAAGGGAACAGGGCTGCGTGAGTTGTGTTGCACACACATGTGCATGAACGCCAGCTCCAGTGGTGGTATTCAGCTGGTTCTATCTGGTTCGGGTGAACCAGTAGCAGTGGCGGGAGGCTCCGCCCACCCGCCCACTCACCCGCCCGACTGAATGTCATCACGTCCCATTTTTGACTCTCTGCACATGCATGGAAGATCCAGCACATGCACGGAGCTGGCATGTGCACTCACATTTGCGAACCGGTAGCAAAGGTAAGTGAATACCACACCTGGCCACCCCACTGCTCACACAACTTGAGCTGTACATGTGTGTGTGTACCACCCACAGCTCAAGTGGTCTGGTTGTGAATCAGCCACAGCCCAGTAATGGGCTGTGGCCCAGGGGTTGGGGAACCCCTGTTTTAGTCTATGGATAAGATGTCCCATACAGGTCTTGGAGATGAGACAAATATAGAAAAGGCACACAAGGGAGAAAGGCAGAAATTTGACTATATCCATTGTATTCCAATCAAGGAGAATATGTGTTGCTCAGAGCTGAAATGAGGGTTTCTTGATGCTCTCTAAGCTTGGTTGCTTTCTTGCAGAAAGTGTTACCTGAACTAGGTAACATTATCAGTGATAGTACTTAGATCAGTGATGGCTAACCTTTTCCGGACCGAGTTCCCAAAGCATGTGTGTCCCCTGGAAAGCACAAAATGCAATGCATGTGCTGCCTCGCACATGTGCCCCTGCGTATGTACTCCACCCCCTGTGCGTGCAGCCCCCCATGAGCCCTTTCCCCGTGCATGTGCACAGCCCCCGCACATGCACCCCACCACCCCACGCATGTGTGCACGGCCACCCGCATGCCCTTCTACACGCCCCTCTGCCCCTGTGAATGCGCGGCAGAGATCCAAAGACCAGCTGGCCAGTGGGAAGCACATGTGCCTGCGTAGCACAGCTGAACTGGGGCAACAGCTCATGTGTCATCAGAGAGAGTGCTGCGCGCCCCATCTAGGTTCACCATCACGGACCTAGATAATGAAATGTTTGGGGGAAAAAACAACTAAGCTCAGAGAGCACCAAGGACCCCTCACCCATTGTATTCATTTGGATAAATGGGACAAGCAGTGGCTTCAGAACAAATTGTTATGTTTTCCCAAAGTGATATTACTTTTATTTTTAACAGCTTTGGGCCCAGTTGTCATCAGTAAAGCCACGGTCATTTAGCTTGTGTATTTGCTGAATTTACCGAGCCCTTTCTTTCATTTAACATGTAAAATATAGCCCGTGCTGCATATGCTCAGGTGAAGTAAATGGTGGCTTTATTTAATAGCAGGTATTATGAGTATATTAAATCAAATAGCTAAGCATCCCTCAAGTAATTATTGAATTCATTTTATTCCTGAATGCATGAGATTTTTCTATTACATTAGGGAACTCTACATTATTGGCAGGCAACAGCTCGCCCACTATTTCCCACCTATTAGCATCTCTGGGAGAGGCAGAAAACATTTCAGAAATGTAACATTATTTGATGTATTTCACATTAGCTCTTTATTGCTTTCCGTTGCAGAATTATAAATAGCACAATAACAAATGTTGGAATGTTCCTACTCAGAAGTCTGCATGCTTCAATTTGGTTTTCCCCCTCCCCACTCAACACAATTTTTCATTTTCTTTTAGAAGTTAATTTGCATGTACTATCCAAGTAAAGCTTGCTTAGTAACTTACCCACCCCACCACCACCACCCTCAATAGGGACTACAGGTTTTGTCTAAACTTTCTTTAATTTCAGGAAATCCTAAGTTTTTCCCACGTTTCTCCATTAAATCATGCTTATGGATAAAGCCACATGGCTGATATTCTATTATCTATATCCGTGATGGTGAACCTATGACAGCACCCTCTCTGTGGGCACACGAGCCATTGCCCCAGTTGAGCTCTGACGCGCATTTGTGTGCACCTCCCACCGGCCAGCTGGTCGTCGGGTCTCTGCTGTGCATGCGTGGGGGGGGGGGCAGGGTATGTGCAGGGGTGCACGTGCATGCATGGGGCGGGGGCATGCAGGGGCACATGTGCATGTGGAGGAATGGGGTGCATGACACGTGGCCACCCAGAGAACCCCTTGATAAAGATTTTGAAGCCCATCCCTGCTGATCACCATTTGTGACCTTCTTCAACATCTTCTGGCAAGCAAAGTCAATCGGGGAAGCCTTACTTAAGTGCTTAATGAATTCTGATTTACTCAACTGCTGTGATTCACTTAACAATTGTGGAAAAAGAGGCAGTAACATTGGATGCGATTCATTAACTACCATCTTGCTTAACAACAGAAATTCTGATCCCAACTGTGGTCAAAAGTTAAGGACTACCTGTATAAAAAGTCTTTCGTGTGAATTTGTCTCTTGCTGTCTCTCATCCAATCTCATGATACTCATAGATTTTGGTCATTTTATAAAAAAATAAGCACAATTATTTAATGGACAGCATCTGGGCAGGTATCATTTATTAGTCCCAACTGGCAATTTTCAAACTGCCAACTTTTGGTCTTCTTGGTGACTTTAAATATTTTAGTATTAATGTAGGAGCTTGCATAAAGGAGAAAAAAAATGTAACTACAATAATAGATCTGTCTTCTTGCTTGCTTGCCTGAATTTCTGCAGTTTCAAATACTTTTTTTTTTTTAGTAAAAAGAAAAACAGAAAAAAAAAAACCAAATAATGGGCCAAACCTATTGCAGCTTTGAAGATTAAAATAATAATAATAATAATCTGGTGGATACCAAAATAGTTTGACATAAAGCAGACCCATTGAGATCTTAAATCCATTGAGATTTCTATGGAATCTTCTATCTAATGCTGATTCTTTTCAGGTTCAATCCATCAATTTTTTGTTACAATCATAATAGAAAAGATTCACTCTCCCACTAATCTTGAATTCTATGAGATCCCAAGGTAACTTAAACCATTAATTAAACAGAGAGAAGGTTGATATAACATTCTAAAAAATGGTGAATTAAGTTGTAGTTCAGAGTACCATATAAAAATTGCCTGTGGTTGGGTTTTTAAACCCTTCTCTACCATATCTTTTGTGCAATATTCCCATGTTAATCAGCATATTAATAGAAGAGAATATTTATGATTGAATTTAGGATTGAACTGTAGAGTCATTGGTGTTCTCAGAGTTTGGTTGTTTTCTGGCAAACGTTTTATTACCCAACTGGGTAATATCTTCAGCAACTAATGAGTGCTGTTTCAGACCAAGTGCACAGAGCACCAAGGACTCCAGTAAACAAATTTATTGACTCAGAAATGTTTTAACTTGGTTATTTAAAATATGGATTTAGAAACAACTTTACATTTTATTTGTACATGGAATATAAATAATGGGAGAATTGGCGAAAAATATTGAAGGAAGTGGAGATTGACAGATCAATCCATAAAGGCAACGGGTTCCAATATTCAGTTCTTATGGACTTAGTTCTGAATCTATGTTCAACAGCGATTCGAAATCCTTAGCATGATTATAGCATGATTATTTTCATCAAGGATAGTTTCATTTATTAAACTGGACCAGTGCAGGTAGGTAAATAATTCAAGGGACTTTAATGGTCAAAATTAACAAATGTTGTCATAAATTAGATTTAAACCATCAGCAAGAAGGAAGACCAAATGCAGGAGAAAGTGACACTGACAGATTCATCTATCCTTCGCTTGACAAGTTGCTTTGAGGTTTACCAAGGGATTTAGACACTTTTATTGAGTTTCTCCAACTTGAAACTTACAGGCCAACCTATCTTCCTGACTAGTAATAAAATCACTTTATCTGACTGACTTTCCCTTCCTGGCAAACACTTTAAAAATAGCACTTGAAAGCTGAGAAAACAGCAGGTGGCTTTCTGAGTTGTAGACACCAAGGCTACTGCATGAATTAGCTTGGAAACAGGTGTTCAAGAGAATAGTGGGTGACTTGCTCTCCACTCATCTTCCCAATTAACCTCCTCATCCGTCATTCTCTTGCTTTTCATGTATTTTATTTACCCGTGTCTTCCTTAACAAAGTAAGGCACTTTCCATGTGGAAATAAGTCAGGGATTAATACTGGCTCTATGTATGGCTATGTTCTTCAATATTGATTTAGACCAAACTCAGCATAATAGAAGAAACAACATACTAGGGGAAGGGAAATAATTGCATCCTTACTTTCTTGTTCTTCTTCTTTTTTCTTTCTCTGGTATTCTGAAAATTGACTCCCCTCCCCCACCCAGGCCAAGAGCTACATCTGCCTTTGAGGCAGGGGTGAAATGCTCCCGGTTCGGACCGGATCGCCCGATCCAGTAGCGATGGCGGCGGGTGGTTCGGAGAACCAGTAGCAAAAATCCCTGCCCCCACCTCCTGCTCAGCTGAGTCGCACGATCATCAGAGGCTTTTTTTTTAACTTTTAAAAGCATTTTTTCTACAACCTCTTCCAACAAAAAATTCTTTTAAAAGTAAAAAAAAAAAGCCTCTGATGATCGTTCGGCTGAGCTGAGATCCTCAGAGGCTTTTCAAAGCATTTTTTTCTGCAACCTCTTGGCTGAAGAGGTGGTAAAAAAAAATGCTTTGAAAAGTCTCTGACGATCCCAGCTGAGTTGCCTAATCGGCAGAGAGGCTTTTCAAAGCATTTTTAAAAATGCCTCCTTACGATCCCAGCTGAGTTGCCTGATTGGCAGAGAGGCATTTTTTAAAAAGCCTCTCTGACGATCCCAGCTGAGTTGCCTGATCGCCAGAGGCTTTTCAAAGCATTAGAAAAAGTGCTTTGAAAAGTT